>JBBBDQ010001899.1:60000-610000 GCA_037127315.1 Ascarosepion bandense | reverse complement strand
TAAACCTGAAATAAACCCACCATGAAAGTTACTCTTTCAATAGAAATCTCTTATAAAGTTCACTATTACACGGTAACTGTGTGTTCATGTTGAAGATTTTACGATAGATTATTGGATTCTTCGTTCTTGGAAATTTGTTCCCAATTGAAAGATTCGTTTTTACTTCGTTAAAATGGATCGTTAGTATAAGACCGGTGATCTGTAATTGCTGAAGAAGGAGAAAATCATTTTAGTTATTTGCCAGATAGCGAAAGTGAATTTTCGGTTTGTGATGGAGGGAACTCATGTGTTCCCGAATTAAGTCGATGGAAACGAGGAACGAGGATACATCTTCTTTAAGGCGATTCTATTCTAAATGATCAACAAAAGTGCAAAAAAAAAAAAAAACAAAAAAAAAAAACGAATTATAACCACCAGCCTAATAATCTCTTTCCCGGGTTTTCCTTTTAGCGGAGTTTCAGGCGGGAAAATTGATTTCAATGTTAAAATGATTCTTCGAGTTACTTTTTCTTAACAGTCTGTTTCGCTGATGAAGCCAACTAATTTGCTACTTAGAAATGGTGTTATGATTCGAAAAGACGTCTTAGGAGCAAAATTAAAAGCGTTTTTTATCCTTCTTGTGTTGAACCTTCATCAACGAAGTCGTACATGAGATAGCTCGAGATAATTCGAATGGTGATATTTTTGTTTTTACTTTGCTACTAACTTCATGAACAGGAATATATATATATATATATATATTTTCATTTTTAAAAGAGTTAATAAGCGACCTAGGTTTCTATCATGTGGTGTCTTCAGGCGAATTGCAATAACTGATTTTACCGTTTTGACAGTTTTTTTTAAGAACGCTCACGTAACAGAGACTTTTTTGTATGCTCACGTAACGGGGAATTTTTGAACGCGCAATTTTTAAAATTAAAAGAAATTATAACGTTTTGATTCATGGTTGTATAAACATACGATTATGTTTACCCTAAACAAAAATGAATTACTGAATGAAAGAACAGAAATTATGACTAAGTGTAACCATACCATAAAATACCTATTAAAATTACCTAAATACGAATTTGAACGAGATACTAGATTAGCAACTAGATCCCACCCTTTTACAGTGAAACCGATAAAATGCAGCCGTAACTTCTACTCCTACAGTTTCTTTCCTCGCACTTTCCGACTGTGGAATTCTCTTCCACACGATTGCTTCCCTGACGGCTACAATCTCCAGGAGTTTAAATGTAAGGTCAATAGACACCTCCTAACACACTAACCTGCTCCCATTCTATCAAACACTCTTCCCATCTGCCCAACCCTCATCCTCGGTATCCTTACTCATATGTCACCTTCCTCCTCACAATCCCTATGTCTAACCACTCCTTCTCTTTACCTTCCCCTATGTAGCCCCATGCGCAATAGTGGCAGTGGAATGCCTTGCTTGGGGTGAGATGATTAAAAAAAAAAAGTTCATATAAACATGGTAAAAAACGTTATAAGTTTTTCTAATTTTAAAAATTGCACGTTTGAAAATTCCCCGTTACGCGAGGGTTCAAAATCCCCGTTACGCGAGCGTTCTTTTAAAAAAAAGGTAAAAAAACAGTAAAATCAGTTATTGCAAATTGCCTAAAGACACCACATGAAATTTAGGTCGCATAATAACTCATTTAAAAATGAAGAATATTCAAAAGTTCTTAAATTTAATTGCATTGAATTGAGATTTGATTCCTTTAAAAGTATTGTTCACTTTCACTCCCAGTAGCCTCTTGCATCTTAGTGGCATTACTGCAGTCAACACTCAGATGCCTTTGGATATTGACGTTAATGTACCCGTTTATATTTTCATTCACTATGATGCTGCAATTGAGCACTTAAGCCTATAAATATAACATGGGTTAAAATTACATCTTTATTAAAGTAAGGACATAGATTTAATGCATAGCCTCTTTTAAATCATTTTTGTCGATCAGTTTTTGATTATTACCGTCTCCGTTTAAATTATTTCATATATATAAATATATGAATACATAATATATAGTCACCCGCAGACAGTTCTGTTTCGTTGTATCACACCTCATCAGTACGGTTAGACAGCCTATTGCTTGCTGAATTGGCGTTAGTCGGCGATTCTACCTCTGGGCTACGGGCGCTCGGTAGAAAGAGGCAGACTTTTTAGCGCGTATATTATCATTATACAGGCCCAATAGCTGAGAGTGTTCTAATTCATTGCTGAATGTAATTTCATTTCCGTAAAATGGATAAGGTAATCCCCAAAAATTTATCTAACAAAAAAAAAAGAAAATTATCTAAGAGATTTTATGCATTAAAATTATACCCTTACTATATATATATAAGGATATAGTTATTAAGGATATATATATATATATATATATATATATATATATATATATATATATATATATATATCGAAAATCTAAGTGAGCCAATAACCTACCACGGTTTCGCTTAACAGCTCGTCAAGGAAAATTGGCCATAGACTTGGGAATTATGCAGCACATATGTAGAATTTCAGCTAAAACAAGGAAGACTCCAAACACAGTATAAAAGGATATATCCGGGTTTTTTTCCACCTATTATAATAAAGTTTATCCCCACTTTTATTTTGTGTTTGGAGTCTTCCTTGTTTTAGCTGAAATCTACATATGTGCGACATAATTTCCAAGTCTTTAGCCAATTTTCCCTGACGAGCTGTTAAGCGAAACCGTGGTAGGTTATTGGCTCACTTAGATTTTCGATTTTGTTTGCTCTACTTTCGCGTTGGGTGCTCTGTGTACTCTGCTTTCGTATTGAGCTCTTTATTGTTAAGGTTTTCGTCTTGGCGTTTTTTTCTTTCTCACGAATGCTTGACTTTTTGTTCAGGTATTTCGTTTGTTTCTTCTTTTCCCTGCGGGTTTGTTCCCAATGGGTTTCAAGACGATCTCAGTTGTAGTTTAATTATTGATATATATTTTTTTAAAATTGTATCACCCCGAGTAAGGCGGTAACGCCACTGATGTGCAGGGGGCTACGTAATAGTGAAAAGATTGGAAAAGAGAAAGCCGGAAACCACATCCTAAACAGGGAACAAGGGATGAGCCTCTTAACCTGTTCAATAGACGTGGGTGGAGTGTGAACCGGGCGATAGATAGATCTATCTACTCCAATTGAAGAAAAAAAGAAACCAAAGTGAGAAGATTGGAAAAGAGAAAAGCCGGAAACCACATCCTAAACAGGGAACAAGGGATAAGCCTCTTAACCTGTACATGGTTCGATTGTTATTGGCATTACAACTATAATTAACACACACACACACACACACACACACACACACACATATATATATATATATATATATATATATATATATATATATGAAATAGTTTAAGATCCGTAAAACGGAGAAGGGTAATCCCCAGAAATTTATCTCATTTATATAAAATAGACAGCTGAATGGATATTTTCCAGAGCAATGTGATATACAGAAAAGAAAGTCAAACGCATATTTTAAAGCGATTATAAATTGTGATTTATTTCGACAGGCGAGTTGACGCCCATCTCGCCAGATCGAAAATATCAAATGGTTTAATTTAATTCAGAATATTAAAAAAACGAGGTTAACCCTCGAAAAATTTACTTCAGTGAGGTTAAATGAAGGTTTAAGAACTATACAACTGAGTATTAAAATTTTGCGTTCGTACCGGAAATGTTACAAACATTAAATATTCACATATACCAACACGCACACATACATAAATGAACCATAAATGAAAAGCAATTAAATATATTAAAAAAGCAACACAAGTAAATAGATATTACCCACACACAAACAAATTTACACAAACACACAACTAAGAAACCCATATATATACGCAATATATGCAAAAACTAAAATAACCATATAAAAACAAATAAAAAAAAAACAAATACATACGTAACATAAAATTTAATAAATGAAAATAAACATATATAGCCGAATATATTTATACAACCTCATATAATAAACGTATATAATCGAATTGTATTTATACAACCTCAAATTATAATAAAAGAAGAGGAAATTCAAGAAAGATGAACCTCGAGTTTTAGAAAAAATTCAAGTTTAAAGTACCTTTTTAATAGGATTTGTCTTTTTTTTGCTCACTAATAATTTTTTTTCTAGAATTTAGGCTTCATCTTTCGCGATTTTTTTTCTTTTTGTTGCTTCTTTGCTCTTAATTTAAAGGACACAATTCAGTAGTCAATATTATTCATATATCGAGAATATTATAGAAAAATATTAATCAAAATGTACGGAACACCTATGTGTCAAAAAAGAAAATGATACAAACTTGTACAAATTTCTTTTTTTTTTTTTAATAATTTCACCCCAAGCAAGGCATTCCATTGCCACTATTGCGCAGGGGGTTACATAGGGGAAAGTGATTGGAAAGAGTGGTTAGATATAGGAAATGTCAGAAGCAGAGTGATAGACGGGTAAGGATAGCGAGGATGGGGGTTGGATAGATGGGAAGAGTGTTTCAGAGAATGGATGAGAATTAGTGTGTTAGTAGGTGTCTATTGACCTTACATTTAAACTCCTGGAGATTGTAGCTGTCGGGGAAGCAAGTGTATGGAAGTTGCTCATATTACAAAGACAAATGCATTGATTTCTAAAGAAAAATGCCAGTTTTCTGAGCGCACCTTACCTGAAACATTCTTTATTCATTTATTTAGTAAGTTAAGTGCTTTATGTGATACACGCTTGAGCGATCATGTCTCTTTCGAGATATGATAGCCTGGGCAGAATTTTTTCTCGCAGGTGCCGTTCTCCTCAGTGTTCTTGACAGGCTCCAAAGGAGAGTCTGTAATGTGATAGGTACTGATCTGGCGACTCGACTGCAGCCACTACCCTATCGTCGAAATGTGGCCTCCCTTTGTCTGTTCTATAAATACTTTCATGGCTTCTGCTCGGACGAACTTCAGTCACTGATGCCTCCTCAACAGGTGTTTACTCGTGCAACCAGACTGGCAACTGGGTCTCACCCATTCACAGTCAGGTTAGCCAAATGCAGATGACAATTCTACTCCTGCAGCTTCTTCTCTCGCACTTCCCGCCTGTGGAACTCGCTCCCGTATTCTTGATTTCTTGACGGCCACAACCTCCAGAAATTTAAATGCAAAGTCAATACTCATCTACTAACCACTGGACTCTAGCTCTCTCCCCACCCCTGTATAGCCCTCCCTTTCTCTCCACCTATGTATCTGTCATCGCACCTGCTTTCTACTGTTCCTTTCTAACTAGTTTGTACTCCTCACTCTTTTCTAATTAATATCTTTACATTTATGTAACCCCCTGCCCATCAGTGGCGTTTCCGCCTTGCTCGGGGTGAAATGATTAAAAAAAAATGATAGCCTGGGCAGAATTTTTTCTCCCACGAGTTTGCCATTATTTTAGGCGGTACATTAGTTGTCAACCAAGGCTATAGAACCTAATCTGTCTTGCTACTGAATCCATAGCTGGATAGAGAAGAGACGGATTAATAGATTTCCTAAGAGTATTTGCGCGTAAGTGAATGTATAGTGGGTAGGCGTTCTTTAGGAGAGTAGTTGTATATTGTTGCAGATTAACGGAATTTGGCCTCGTTGTAGATAGCCCACTATAGGTCATAAAATGATTATAAATCAAGAAAAGCAAATTGAGTTGAAAAATAACATTTTATATATACACACATATCAATTAAGGTTTTACAATTAAAGTAATACTTGTAGTATAGGTCCAACGGATGTTGAAATGTTCATGGCAATAAAATCCTGAAAAGAGAATTAATGCTTAGGTATGTGGGAGCGTTGTAAGTAAGGAATGTCTTTGATGTATTCGCTCCTTAGGTCAGTAAGTAGTTTTGAGAAAAGATGAGAGGGAAGGGAGGCTAGGATAGTAAGCCGCTTGACGTAGGTCAAGGGGGATACTGATTACACTCCTCTCTCTCTCGAGTCAGTCGTGTGGGTCTGTCGTGTGGGCCTGTCTGTCTGTCTGGCGATGCTTTCTGTATCGGCTTTTTATATCTTCTTTTTGGATCGCAGCAGATCATTTGGGAATTCACACTTGTATTTGATTCTGCGCTTCCCATTGGCCGGTAAATAAAATTCGTGTAGGCCCGCGAACTGGAAATTTAATATTTAATTAATTTTTAGTTTTCAACCGGAATATCTGCGCGAACCCGGATGCGCACCGACGAGTATTGGTCATTTGCTTTCTGGTCGTCAGAGTGTAAACATCCGGTCTCTCGCTTTTGCTCGGTCGGTATCAACACAAATACAACGAATTTCACCTTGAATTCGAATTCGGCTCTCCGATTTCTCGTTCAGAGCTTATTCAGTTATTTTTTTTCTAAATCTGACATTTTTTACGAATTCTAACTAGTGTCGGTGGCCTTGAGTCAACTAAACGGGCAGGGATGATAGCGAAATGATGATAGAAAATGACAGACAGAATCATCTGGATTTTTTCAGGAATTAAAGCAATATTGATAAGAATGAATGAAATGAATTGAAGAAATATGAGGCCGAAAGCGAGATTTATAACGTCGTTAGAAAAATAGGTAATTTTCCGCATTCTTGATTGTCAATAGCCTCCGGTTGTGACTGCTTCGGTTCGGTATCGGTGTGCATGCGCCTGACTAGCTCTGAACGGGCCTCGTTAGACAAAATAGTTTTCAGCAATATTCGGATGTTTTTATATCTCTCATAATGTGCCGCAGTACTTATAGCTCGTCGATTTTCCCGCCATTGTGAAATGTCCGCTGAGAAAATTAAGCAGGAAATAGTCGTGAATATACACATACGGACACACAGGGGACATATCACAGAAGATTATTGTGTGCATAGATGCAGTAATGTATGTTTCAAATTACTCAGTTTACGCATAGAGCAATGAACACCAAAACACAAATAAGCGGACGCACACCTACATATAATCGAACAGCTGAACAAAATATTAACTCATAATTCAGATAAAATGTTGCGCATATATATTTCTTTCTATTGTTGTATATCTACCTATATATATATATTTTTTTTTTTTAATCATTTCACCCCGAGCAAGGCAGAAACGCCACTGATGTGCAGGGGGTTACATAAATGTAGAAGGATTAATTAGAAAAGAGTGAGGAGTACAAGCTAGTTAGAAAGGAACAATAGAAAGCTGAGAAAGCAGGTGCAATGACAGATACATGGGCGGAGAGAACGTGAAGATTATACAGGGGACGGGAGAGAGCTAGAGTCCACTGGTTAGTAGGTGAGTATTAACTTTGCTTTTAAATTTCTGGAGGTCGTAGCCGTCAGGAAAGCAAGAATACGGGAGTGAGTTCCACAGGCGGGAACTGCGAGAGAGGAAGCTGCAGGAGTAGAATTGTCGTCTGCGTTTGGCTAACCTGACTGTGAATGGGTGGGACCCAGTTGCCAGTCCGGTTGCACGGGTAAACACCTGTTGAGGAGGCATCAGTGACTTAAGCTCATCCGAGCAGAAGCCATGAAAGTATTTATAGAAGAGACATAGGGAGGCCACATTTCGACGATGGGAAAGTGGCTGCAGACGAGTCGCCAGATCAGTACCTATCACATTACAGACTCTTCTTTGGAGCTTGTCAAGAACACTGAGGAGAACGGCAGGGGCACCTGACCATAAATGGCAGCAGTACTCCATGCACGGACGGATGGTTGACTTGTATATATGTAGGATGGATTCAGGTGGAAAAAACATCCTGGATCGACATAGTGACCCAATCTTCTTAGCAGTAATAGTATGTTCCTCTTCTCTTAAATACGTGGGCACTATTGGCGGGAAGAGTGGAGTGATTTTACTGACAAGCAGTTCATTGGCAGTGTACCTAATTCACGCAGTGTGCGAGTCTTTGTTGATATACTATTATTCCCAACCTCTGATTTGCTGATTAATCACGCAGTAACATTTTAGGGTTACAACAGTTATATATATATATATATTGATATAAGTGGGCGTTTCTGTTCATAAATGATGGGCGCTCAGTAGAAGTTGCAGACTTTTAGCGCGTTATATAGAATGTATAAAATACGCCAGGATCTTAGAGTGTTCTAATTCATTACTGAATAAACGATGCGTAGATGCTTGAGTAGCCACTGTTTTTTCAAAGTCTACCATTCTTCCAGAGTGATCAAACAGGGTGTGAGAGCGTATATATATATATATATATATATATATATAAACTTGTCGTTATACACGTTTCGAAAAACCCTCTGAGTACATACGCGGAAGAAAAAAATGGTAATAAAAAAGAACGAGCTAAGCACCCGAACATCAGTCAAAGTACGTAGCCCAAAGAAAAAAGACCTGAAACGAGTAACCTAAATCAGAAAGCGCTCAATACGCAAGTAGAGCAAACTAAGTAAATAACTAACCTAGAGAGCCAACGAACCTACCAAGGTTTCACCAAATTGGATCTTCAGGGAAAGATCTTTCCCTGAAGATCCAATCTGGTGAAAACCTTGGTAGGTTCGTTGGCTCTCTAGGTTAGTTATATACCTATATATATATATATATATATATATATATATATATGCATAGATTACTATATATGTATATATATACATTTGCACATGCTAATTTTGTTGTTACAACTCTTTATAAATGCATTATATCATTACACAAAAATTTTCATGCTTCATAACAATACTGTTTTTCTTCAGGCGATATTTTAAAAATAAATAGTGAAAATAATTTATTTTGAAAATACAAGATGGGTTCATGGTTATTTACAAAATAAAGGAATAGTGGTAGAAGAGAGTTAAACAATATGATTGTATGTGTGTCACTTTTACACAATCAAGTGTGAATTAGGTTGAACTATGAAGTTGAAAATTTGTGTCGCAAAAGAAAAGAATGTACTATAATATGTGTCGCAAAAGAAAAGAATGTACTATAATATGTGTCGCAAAAGAAAAGAATGTACTATATATTGTGTCGCAAAAGAAAAGAATGTACTATAATATGTACATTTTATTTTTGACTTGATAATATAAAATCTAGGAACATGCACTATTTAAATGGGTAGACAATAATTTTAACAGCAGGATGAATTTTACGGTTTGTTTTCTTTTAATTTGATTTTGTACTGCCTCATCTGTTAAAGGGGCTGGCTTGTTTAGGTTCGAATTAGAATTAAGTAATATGGTACGCTGATGTATATTTGAGTTATAAAATTAATATTGTGTAGGTCATTTATTTTAGTTGGTTGGTTGTTTGTTTTTATGGCAAATCAACCTCGTCGGATCATTTATTGCCAATTAAACTTTATTTATTTATTGCTGGTAATACCTTTTTCTTTCAACAATTTATTGTTGTTTATATAAGTTTTTGTGTCTAGTAATACATTTTTCTTTTTTCGAGTATCAAAATCCATTGGGATTTGTTTTTAAGAGCAGGGTCCCAAGTTCTACCCTTGTTATTTAACCCATAACTGGAGGAAAGGGACGGATTAATACCTTTCCCAAGGGTACCAGTGCTTAAGTAAATGCAGGGTATTCAACTGGAATTCGAACTCGGCTCACTGATTTCTCTTTCCGAGCCGATATCCATTGCACCACAACGCACATCCGTCAATAATGCTTACAGCACCTGGTATTCCCAAGCGGTCACCCATCTAAGTACTGACTAGGCTCAACGCTGCTTAATATCAAATATTTTAGTAAAATATTTTTTAAGTAATGAGAGCGTAAGTTATAAATACACAATTATAATTAATTAATAGAATCTATTATGTCAATGAACAATTTTATGGTCATATTTTTTAAGTTTATAACAAAAATATAGTTTATTGCAAAACAAGAGCTGTTGTATTTTGGTACAAAAGGCATGCAATTGTTTTCCGTTATGAATCATTATATAAAGAAACTTAAAAACAACACAATTTTCATCCTATCCAGAAAATTAAGGGGATTTTCGGAGGGTGTGTCTCAATGAACCAATAAAAAGCCAGGTCAGATGGATAGGAGAAATTTGATTGTAAGTGTAATGAGTAGAGAATGGAAAAGACTTTAAGCCCATACATTTTCAGTCGTGATGAAATAAATTGAAGATATTCATATGTAGTTTTTTTGCATTTTTTTTTTTTAATCATATCACCCCAAGCAAGGCGATAACGCCACTGATGCGCAGGGGGCTACGTAAGGGTAAAAAGAATGGAAAAGAGAAAGCCGGAAACCGCATCCTAAACAGGAAACAAGGGATGAGCCTCTTCACCTGTTCAATAGATGTGGGTGGAGTGTGAACCGGGCGATAGTTTAGTCTATCTACTCCAATTGGAAAAAAAAAATAAGAGTGAAAAGACTTGAAAAGGGAAAACCGGAAACCGCATCCTAAACAGGAAACAAGGGATGAGCCTCTTCACCTGTTCAATAGATGTGGGTGGAGTGTGTCTGCAAAGTTAGTGTGTGTCTTTGTGAAACGGTTACAGGATTTTCTTTGGGTTATTTTTCATTTAAAGTAGTGATAAAGTGACAAAGACTGGAAAGTTAGACAAAAACATTGCACGTTAAATTAGTAAGGGATCTATCCGTTAACCAAAACAAATAATAAATATCAGAAGATGTGAGAATCAATAAATTTATGCTATGTCGAGCCAGGATGTTTTTTCCACCTGAATCCATCCTGCATATATACAAGTCAACCATCCGTCCGTGCATGGAGTACTGCTGCCATATATGGTCAGGCGCCCCTGCCATTCTCCCCAGTGTTCTTGACAGGCTCCAAAGGAGAGTCTGTAATGTGATAGATACTGATCTGGCGGCTCGACAGCAGCCGCTTCCCCACCGTCGAAATGTGGCCTCCCTTTGTCTGTTCTATAAATACTTTCATGGCTTCTGCTCGGATGAACTTAAGACAGATAGAAGTTACTTCGTTATGTTTGTTTAGCAGGTTTAATTTTGGGAATTTAAACATTTGCAATTTTTTGTGTAAACATAGAAAACCTGGCTCATGTAAATGCTAACAAGTTTTGTTTTTTTAATATTTTCCATTTTACGGTAGGAGTTTTATTGGCTTCTTTTAAAGTTATTTTAGAGTTATTCTGCAGGCTCACATGGTGGCTTCCCCTATGTGGATAGGGGTCGCAAGTTTTCGTAACAAAAATTTATTGTAAATAATCAGGACGGTAGAAATAAATATATAATACTGTTTAATTATAAACAGAGTATCTACTTAAATACGAGTATTTTTTATAAGCGTTTCACCCCGAGCAAAGGCATGTCACTGCCACTACTGCGCAGGGGGCTGCATAGAGTGGAGAAAGAATGGTTAAATATAGGAAATGTCAGAGGGTGGGTGATAGGCAGGTAAGGATACCGAGAATGAGGGTTGGGTAGATGAAAGTTTTCTGAGAATAATTTGGGGTTAGTATGATAGGAGGTGTCTATTGACCCTACATTTAAACACTTGGGGATTGTAGCTGTCAGAAAAGCAGACTTGTGGAAGGGAATTCCACAGGCGGGAAGCGCGAGAAAAGAAGCTTTTGGAGTAGAATTTACGTTTACATCTTATCTATTTAACTGTAAAGGGTGTGACCTAGTTGCTAATCTAGTATCTCGCGTAAATTCGTGCTTAGGCGGCACCAGTGATCTAAGTTCATCGGAGCATAAGCCAAGAAAGTACTTGTAGCAGAGGCACATGGGAGCCACATCACGCCGGTGAGAGAGTGGTTGCATCCGGTCTGCCAAGTCAGTATCAACCACGTTACAGATCCTCCTTTGTATTTTGTCAAGAAGCCCAAGGAGTATTGATTAAAAATAATGTTCAAACAAATCATTTCAAATTGTCGGTTATATATAACCAGTTTAGTTAATCTTTCTTAACTTTCGTAATATATATATATATATATATATATATATATATATATGGAAAGAGTTTTCCAGATGATGTGTGTAGTATCGCCTCTAAGTAATCTTTTTGTACCTCTGAGATACTGATGTACCCAGGAATATTACTCACATGATTTTTGGTCCCCTTCATAAGCATGACCAACACCCCTGTAACAACAGGGATAATCGTAGTTTTCATATTTTTGTTACTTCGAATTGCAGGTTTTTATAATTTTTGAAATTTTTTTTTTGGTTGGGGGTTTGTTGTAGACATTTCTCTCCGGACCCCAACGGGAGAGCTACGGTCAGAAATGGCTTCATGACCTCTTTAACTGGTCATTTTAAACACGTCCCCAAAAAACTAAAATAAGACGTTATTATTTCTATTATTATTTCCACTTATATTAAAGACGAAGTTATTTAAATATTGTTAGTCAGTTAAGTGCCATACGTGATACACGCTTTGGCGATCATGTTCCGATAAAGACATGACTGACTGGGCAGAAGATTATCCAACATTAGATTGCAGTTACTTTCTGCGGTAGACTGGTTGCCAACCAAGGCAGACTATAGAACCCAATTTTTATTTTTTTATATTATAGTTCACTACTCCAAGAAATTTAATTGTGAATTTCACGTTTTGTTTTATAGTTTTGATATAGATATCAGTTAACTGCCATACGTGATGTATGATTGGCCGATCAAGTTTCGAAAGAGACAGAAAGATTCCGCAGGAGATTTTTCCGCACTAGGTTGCCATTTTTTCCTGCGGTAGACATGTTACCAACCAAGACTAGAGAACTCAATCTATCCTGCTGGAGGGAGAAAATGGATTGATACATTTCGCAAGGTTGTTTGCGTGACGGTGATTGTAATAATGAAATCAACTAGAATTTGAACACAGTCTCTCGTTTCCTCATTCCGAGTCGATATCCAATAAACCACAACGCACATTCTACAGATATAAAGATATAGCTTAGTTTATTAGCATAGATAGATAGATAGATAGATAGATAGATAGATAGATAGATAGATAGAATATGGAATAGATAGATAGATAGATAGATAGATAGATAGATAGATAGATAGAATACGGAAGACATAGACAGACAGATAGATAGATAGATAGATAGATAGATAGATAGATAGATAAAATACGGAAGACATAGACAGACAGACAGACAGACAGACAGATAGATAGATAGATAGATAGATAGATAGATAGATAGATAGAATACGGAAAAGATAGATAGAAAGAATACGGAAAACATAGATAGATAGATAGATAGATAGATAGATAGATAGATAGATAGATAGATAGATAGATAGATAGATTACGGAAAATAGATAGATAGATAGATAGATAGATAGATAGATAGATAGATAGATTAAGAAAGACATAGATAGATATGTCAGGACGTGTATGTAATGGTAAGCACTTAACAGCATTAGAACAGATATGCATACTCTAAAAAAATGCTTTCAAAATTTACAATTACAACCCACGGAAGAACTGCTGTTTCTTATGAAGGGAAACTGGAGAAGAAATCGTCGTGCCGTGAGAAAGGAATATATTGAAAAAAATGGCGTCAGTTTTCTGTTCGCTTCATCACGCCGTGTCTCGATTTTCTCATTATATTTTCAGCCGAATGAGCGAGAAAATATAACCTGGGGAATTTACGAGAACATCGTGAAAGGGCTTTCACCAGCACATAAATTCGTTAATTATCTATCAATATCCCTTACACTATGTTCATGTAATTATCTGTCTCTCAGTCAGTAGTCCTGGAGAAAAGAAAGTATTTTCAGAATAGAAGAATTAACAGAGGAAAGAAAACCGAACACACACACACACACGCACACACACACACACACATACACACACACACAGATCATATATATATATATATATATATATATATATATATATTACATTTAGTGGATCATAAATGAAAGACGACCAATGTAATTCTACTTGGCATGTGCCAAAATTTTACATTCTCATTTCTCTCCAAGACATATCAGTTCCGTTCACGCGGTACTCTCTAATCTGACACTCAAAAATAAAAAGGCGCGCCATTCTTGTGGCACTAGCAGACGACGTCATTGAATCGGAGAAGCTGATCTTTTGGCAAAGGGGCAGGTGATGAAGTTTGATGATAAGTGCCAATGCGTGAACATGACGCAGGCAACTAGAGTGAGAAATACAATGTTCACATACACTGTGATAAGATAAAATTCGTGAGCCCCGAGACCCATGTTATGCTCTCCTTCTTATATATATATATATATATATATATATATATATATATATATATATATATATAAGCCATCAACAGGTCCTATCTTTCATATCTTTCATCTAGGCACTTACAGTATGCGGCTTACGGCCTATCACTTCGAATACACCGGTTCTTGCTCGATCACCGAAGTTAAGCAGCGTTGAGCCTGGTCATTACTTAGATGGATGGCCGCTTGGGAATACCAGGTGCTGTAAGCGTTTAGTGACGGATGTGCGTTGTGGTGCAGTTGATGTCGGCTCGGAAAGAGAAATCGGTGAGCCGAGTTCGAATTCCAGTTGAATACCTTGCATTCAATTAAGCAATGATAATCTTAGGAAAGGTATTAATCCGTTCCTTTCCTCCAGTTATGGGTTAAATATCAATGGTGGGACTTTGGGACTCTGCCCTTAAAAACAAAAAAGTAAGAACCCAATTATTACCTGGAATGTCCAAACATTACAATAGAAAATAAGATGAATGTAATTTATGCCTTTTAAAAAGACGTGTCATGTTAAACCATATCAAGTATCCAAATTTACTTGATAAAAAAGTAATTTGATGACCACATGCTGTCATAGAAAAATACTTACTTAAATTCGTAGACTCAGATAGATATAGATCCATCATTAAGTGTGACTCTTTCTTTCATTCTTTCTTTCTTTCTTTCATTCTTTCTTTCTTTCTTTCTTTCTTTCATTCTTTCTTTCTTTCTTTCATGCTTTCTTTCTTTCATTCTTTCTTTCATTCTTTCTTTCTTTCTTTCTTTCTTTCATTCTTTCATTCTTTCTTTCTTTCTTTCTTTCTTTCTTTCATTCTTTCTTTCTTTCTTTCATTCTTTCTTTCTTTCTTTCATTCTTTCCTTCATTCTTTCTTTCTTTCTTTCTTTCATTCTTTCTTTCTTTCATTCTTTCTTTCATTCTTTCTTTCTTTCTTTCATTCTTTCTTTCTTTCTTTCTTTCTTTCATTCTTTCTTTCTTTCATTCTTTCTTTCTTTCTTTCTTTCTTTCTTTCTTTCTTTCTTTCTTTCATTCTTTCTTTCTTTCATTTTTTCCTTCATTCTTTCTTTCATTCTTTCTTTCCCACAATATCACTTTCAACAATTATGAATTAAACCCTTTTATTTCTTTTCCTTACATTTTAGCTCCTTACATTCTTAATTCTAAATTTTACCTCTTAATTTTTCTTTTCTATTCTTTTATCTTATTTTTATTTAAGATTTTAAAATTGAAATTTTCCTTATATTTTTATGTACATGTAATATTTGAATGTGCGTTGTGGTCCAGTGGATATCGGCTCGGAACGAGAAATCGGGGAGCCGATTTCGATTTCTAGTTGAATTCACTTACGCGCAAATACTCTTAGGAAAGGTATTAATCCATCTATTCCTTCCAGTAATAGGTTAAATAACAGGACAGATTGGCTGGCAACCAGTCTACCGCAGAAAGCAATGGCAACCTACTGCGGGATAATCTTCTGCCCAGTCAGACATGTCTCTTTCGAGACATGATCTCCCAAGCGTGTTTCACGTATGGCACTTAACTGACTGAATATTTAAATTTTTACCACTCATGATTTACGCTTCTTTATCTTTTCTCCCTGCATTTTATTATTTTTTATATTTATTTAAATTTTAAATTTGAATTTAGATTTTATATTAAAATGAAGGGAATTTGACCGTTTTCTTTGAAAACTGTTTATTTTGTGTGTAACTCTGTTTTAGAATTTCTTCATGTGTAGCGTAAAGTCACGAGATGTTAAAATGAAGGAAATTCAACAGTTTTCTTTGAAATTTTTATTATGAATGTTAGTCTGTTTTAGTATAATTTCCATAAGTAAAGGTGAGATTGGAAAAAATCCGGGGTGTAAATTGATGTTTTGGTATTACTGGATAGCGGCGCTCTCGAGAACTTTTCTTCTGAATAAATTGTTTACTCCTTTTATTAGCGTGGCATTTTGTGGTTGAATTTATTATGGAAATTATACTAAAATAGACTAACATTCATAATAAAAATGTCAAAGAAATCGGTTGAATTTCCCTTCATTTTAACATCTCTTTGCGCTACACGTGAAGAAATTCTAAAAACAAAAATATTCTGTTGATCTTTTGAAATGATTTGTGAGCGTCTTTGTGTTTACCAACACTGTTTGTTTATAGATATGTAATTTGGAATAAAGCTCATTTCGTCTTTTTGTCTTGAAAAAGTCCATCACAGGACGAAATGCGTAGGCGATTTAAAATACAGTTTTCCTCTTGTCTTTATTTGATTTAACCATTCTGTCCTTTATCTCAGATTATAACTGAGTATATTTTTACATATATATATATATATATATATATTGTGTGTATTTTGGCAGCATTTTTTCATTAATGCAGGTTTCATTGAATAATATAGACAGGTTTTGTCTATTAATTTTGTGTAGGATCCGTTCATACCGTCTGATATACTTGATGGTGATGTCGTTAAAAGACAACAAAAAATCACAGTATTTGTTGAATTTTTTATCGGGTCTAAGCTTTCGGCTCACATAAGCCATTATCAAAGAGTAAACCTGTCTATATTATTCAATGAAACCAGCATTAATATATATATATATATATAATATACACACACACATATATATATGTACTATCTCTCTTTCTCTCTCTCTCTCTCTATATATATATATATATATATATATATATATATGTGTGTGTGTGTGTAAAGAAGAAGAAATAAATGTACTTTAATATATGGTATATTTATTGGTAACATGCTCAGTATTAGAGATAGAACATATGCTAATATAAAACGCTCGGCAATGACAACAACAGCAAGCGACGTTAATCTGTTTTATGCTTCAACGAAATCTTCTAGCCATGTGTGTTTTGTTGTCGTTCAACTGCTTTTATATACTGGTCTGTAGTGCATTATGGGTAATAAGATCTATTGTATTAATTCAACAGTTTCGTCGAGAGGAGTAACCGTTATGTCTCAAATTCTTTTTTGGGACCACTGAGTCGAAATATTCGAGAATCAGAATGTGGTATTTTGATATTTTTTATTCCTTATTTGTTGTTAATTACTGATTTTTTTAGTTAATTATTATTATTATCATTATTATTATTATTATTATTATTATTATTATTACATTTAGTTATGTTCATTCGCAGTTATCATTTAATTATTTGTTTATTAAGATTTTTTATTAATTGTTTTTTTCGAGGTTCGTTATATATTTATTTTAGTTTGTTTAGTGTTTTGCTTTGTATGAATCACACGATGCGATGAGTAAATTGTCGCTGTGTAATATTTTAAATATCGCCCATGGGCGATTTTTGTCTTTTGATTTTGTCAATTGTACAGTATAGTAGGATCGGTTGGGCACCGTCTGTGAGAAAAAAAGAGCCTTATGACGCAATTCACTCCACTATAATGATTGGAAAAAGGCATTCAGTATTGCTTGTTATCCGCGCCAGTATGGTTGGTTGTAGATCTGAGAAGAGTGCAGAGGATTAGGGAAATGAGTCTAATGGTGATTACGCGGGCGTTTAGATTGTTCATTAGTGACAGCGACGTTTTTCTACGATTCATCTTCCCACAGACCCTCAGACTCAACACGGAGGGCTACATCAAGTGCTTTTAGGAAGTAGTGCTTCCCTAGCTGCTGAAAGACTCTTTATTTAGTAACAGGACTCTGCACCATGCCACAACAAGCAGGAGAATCCAGTCATCGTAGTCAGACAATTTCTGCAACCGCATCGTTTCTTAAATCTGGTCACCTAACTCTCCAGACTGTAACCACCTTGATTATTATGTGTCGGGCTCAGTTGAGCGAGAGAACAATATAACTAGTTACAAGGATTATGGCTACATTCTCGAGTTGAAACAGGAAGACGGTCCAGAAGAAATGCAAAAGATTCTGAAGTTGTCTGAAAGCAACGGTTAAAGCCATTGTCGGTATTATTGAATAGATATACTCTTTTTTTTTTTTTTTTTTTTATAAGCGTTTCACCCCGAGCAAGGCATGTCACTGCCACTACTGTGCAGGGGGCTACGTAGAGTGGAGAAAGGCTGATTAAATATAGGAAATAACAGAGGGTGGGTGATAGGCGGGTGAGGATACCGAGAATGAGGGTTGGGTAGATGAGAGTGTTGTGAGAATAGTTGGGAGTTAGTGTGATAGGAGGTGTCTATTGACCCTACATTTAAACACCTGGAGATTGTAACTGTCGGGAAAGCAGACTTGTGGAAGGGAGTTCCACAGGCGGGAAGTGCGAAAAAAGAAGCTGTTGGAGTAGAATTTACGGTTACATCTTATTTGTTTAACTGTAAAAGGGTGGGACCTAGTTGCTAATCTAGTATCTCGTGTAAATTCGTGCTTAGGCGGCACCAGTGATCTAAGCTCATCGGAGCAGAAGATTTCATGATATTTTGTGTAAAATTGGTAAGTCTAACTATTAAACTGAGATGTCAGGGTTATTTTAATTTTTGCGTAATTTAGACGATAATTTATCCATTGCGCCCTGTACATTGGATTCAAAATGAAGGAAGAAAGAATGACAGAATGAATATTTACAATTAGAAAGAAATTATACATATTTATAAATAAATAAAATATAGATGTAAAAACCGAAAACATGTATGCTAAGAAAGAAAGAATGAATGCTTTTAATGAAAGAAAAAATAGATTTAGAAAGGAAGAGAATATGGGATTAGCAGGGGAGTAAACGAATATAGTTTCATAAAAAAAAGAAACAAATACCTGTTTAGTAAGAAAGAAGAAAATTAAGACTATAATTAGAAACGAAAGAAAACAATGACTATCTTTTTTAATAAAAAAATTAAAAACATATTTAGAAACGAAAAAATGTTAAGATAGAAAATATTATTTTAGAGAGAAAAAATAATTAGTTAATAAACAGGGAAAGGAAGATTTACAGAAGACAATTGGAACAGAAATAATAGAAAAAGGAAAAAAATATTTAGCAAGATTGGAACAAATGAAGAATAAAAGCGACAAAATGTCAAATGAAAATATCAAGTACGACACAAAAACCAAAACAGCCGTTCTCCAAACGAAATACAAAGCTTGCACAATGAAGATGTGCATTATAGCTTAGACCTGGACTAAGAAAATCGAATAAAACATCAATCAAAAGAAAGAAGAAATTCATAGCCACAAGAAAAATAAAACGATGAAGAATAAGAAAAAAGAATAATACCTAAAGAAAATTAAAATTTTCAAAATTTTAAATGTAGTCGAAAATCTTTTAAAAAAGCTGCATCAAAGTGAATTATCAAAGACAAATATGAGAAAAAAACTGGACGCCATTTTTTTTTCTATTTAAAAGTCCTTACACAAGAATTTCTTATTTCTTCAGAGATGACAAATTTTTGCATGGTTTGTGTCTGATTGAAGGCAATATACATTTTTCATATATTACCATTTACCAATTTACATTTTACAAAGCAGGTGAATTAAATATTAATTTCTTTCCAGACAGCTATTCAGTAGAATGTTACGTATGTGTACATGAAAATGCAAACAGGATTTGTAAAATTTCGAGAAAATGACGCATTCTATTATTCTATTTGACTAAAATCTGAAGGAAATAATCGTTTGTTTTATTTTATGAAAATAATTCCTAATCATTACCCTACAGGCGGATCCCCTAAATATTTTTTCGTACGCCCCCTGCATTTACTGTCCAGCTGAACTAATTTTAATTCATTTTGATTTTTTGAAAAGTTTGTCGCGGTTGTTACATTTAACTCGAAATTGTAATGACATTAGATTTGTCAGGAAAGAAGATATGTTGTGTTATCGATTACATCATTTCACTCTAAAATATATCGAATGCAATTTTTATGCGTTTTCATCTGGATCAATCAGATTGTACTTTAATTAGAATTAGTTCTTACAATTTAACACCATACAGTTTCCTTATAGTATTCAATGTAAAACAGTAACTATAGCATTTCTCCCATTATATATTAGGACATTGAATAAGTTCTCGCTGTTTTTTATCAAATAGTGTTTTCAGAATTGTGTGCTTTTAGTTTCAGATGGTGAGGAATCTTTTTTTTTTTTTAATCATTTCACCCCGAGCAAGGCAGAAACGCCACTGATGTGCAGGGGGTTACATAAATGCAAAAAGATTAATTAGAAAAGAGTGAGGAGTACAAGCTTGTTAGAAAGGAACAATAGAAAGCTGAGAAAGCAGGTGCAATGACAGATACATAGGCGGAGAGAAAGTGAAGGTTATACAGGGGAGGGGAGAGAGCTAGAGTCCAGTGGTTAGTAGATGAGTATTAACATTGCATTTAAATTTCTGGAGATTGTAGCCGTCAGGAAAGCAAGAATACGGGAGTGAGTTCCACAGGCGGGAAGTGCGAGAGAGGAAGCTGCAGGAGTAGAATTGTCGTCTGCATTTGGCTAACCTGACTGTGAATGGGTGGGACCCAGTTGCCAGTCTGGTTGCACGGGTAAACACCTGTTGAGGAGGCATCAGTGACTTAAGCTTGTCAAGAACACTGAGGAGAACGGCAGGGGCACCTGACCATAAATGGCAGCAGTACTCCATGCACGGACGTATGGTTGACTTGTATATATGCAGGATGGATTCAGCTGGAAAAAACATCCTGGATCGACATAGTGACCCAATCTTCTTAGCAGTAGATTTTGCTATGGATTCAATATAGTGGTTCCATTTGAGGTCTGATGACAGGGTAAGTCCGAGGAGGCGTAGTGTATTACTCTCCGGGAGAATCATCTGGTCCATGCTTATGGGAGGCAGAAGAGGTTGCCTGTAATGGTTGACAGACAACAGCTTGGTCTTAGATGAATTGAAGTTGACAAGCCACTTCTTGCCCCAGTTCACCACAGAGTGTAGATCCCGCTCAAGGTCAGCAGCGAGATTATGTCTGTCCGCCACGACAAATTCTATTAGCAAGCTTGAAATTCAGTGTATATCATTTCGCTGAAATGTAAACAACTTTGTTTTCCATAAGATTAAACAAGGCGGATTTCGTGCCAAAGAAAGTGTATTTGAGGGGAATTTTACTGCACTACTTTATTCAAAGTGTTCGAGGCTATCATCAGTACTTAAGTATTTCAATATCTCACAGCCCATAAACTATTCTCTGACAGACAGTATGGCTTCTGCTTTGTCAGGTCTTCTGCAGATTTGCCAACGACCATCACCGAGTACATGTACCAGGCCTTCAATAAGAATAGGGAATCTGGAGATGTTGCCCTGGATATCATCAAAGCATTTGATTGGGTCTGGCACTCCGACTTTCTGCGCAAGCTACAGGGTTATGTTATCACTGGACAGTTGCTTGGTTTGATCCAATCGTTCCTATCAAAACTCTTAATGAAGATCCTCTTGAACGGGCACGCCGCTAGATCCTATCACACGAACGCAGGTTTTCTCCCAGGGCTGCTTCCTAGGCCAGACATTTTTCAGATTTTTACCAATTATCTTTTTTATGTGATCAAATCCCAAGTAGGCATTTACGCTGACGACACCGCTATTTACTCCCGTCTCAGTGAGATATCTGCCAAGGTGGAAAAAAATAACCTCGCTGCCGATCTTGGTGGACTGGGGTAAGAAATGGCTGGTAAACTTTAATATTTACAAAACAAAGCTGCTATCTGTCAGCCACCATATACAGTCTCTTCTGCCCCCTATTATCATGAATCTAGCTAGTCTCTCCGAAATCAATACATTGCGCCTCCTCGACCTCTTCTCTCAGCCGATCTCAAGTAGAACAACTACATTGAATCAATAGGCAAATCTAAATCTTCCCTTTGTCTCTTCTATAAATATTTTCATGGCTTCTACTCCGACAAACTTAGCTCCCTGGTGCCCCTCTAAGGGAATTTAATCGAGCAACCAGATTGGTTTTTACAGTCAAAACGACTAAATGCAGCCACCATTTCTACTCTATCAGCGTTTTTTCTTGCACTTCCCGGTTGTTGAACGCCCTTCAGTATACTTGCTTTACTGATAGTTACAACGTCCAAGAGTTTAAATGCAACGTCACTCGCTATCTCTTTTTCCTGTGACTCATATAGGTTTCTTATCCTGTCCCCCAAACGCCCTAAATCTTGTTATTCTCCCTTTTTCACTTTACTCTGTCGCATTTCTCTTTACACCAGTATTCGACTCCCTCTCTTGCCTGTTCCCTGACACACCCTGTAACCGATTCATCTTTGTCTTTACTCTTCTATGTAATCTTTTCACTCTCCTCTTATGTATCTCCCCTGCCTACCAGTGGCAGTACTGCCATGTTTGGGGTAAAATTATATATATATATATATAAGAAAAAGTGCGAGAAGTTGTGAGAGTTTTGTTTTAAAGTTGTGATTTATTGTTGTTGTTATTAATATTACTTGCTTTTTGTATGATACATTAAGTGTTCATAATGGTATTTATGTTGCTACAGGTGCTTCGAGTTTAAAGTTGTTACTTCACACATCGAGATTCATTTGTTTTTCTCTTGGGCAAAGTATCGCGTATTAATAGATAAGTGGTGAGCAGGTCAGAAAGTTCCTATGTGTGCATGTTTGTTGTTTTTTTTCACACTCGCATGTTAAATTTCGGTCGTCAATTTTGATTCAGTTCTACTCTAAGGGTAGTCTAGTACTTTTTATTGTTTGTGGAATACTATTTAAATTTATTGCTTTTTTTATTTATCGCGTTTAGATTTAGTGTGTCTGTGTATGTGTCTTAGGTATTTTTATGATTTTTTTTTAAGAACAAAGGCTTCTATTTTTTATAAATGTTTCTCCCTCCATCATAAGCGAATCACAATTACTCTGAATTTACCTCGACTACATTCATGTAACTGTTGGAAAACTTACAATTTCCTGTTATTGGCTAATTTAATGTTACTTCTGTGCAGAGTTACTCTTTTATTCAGGACTTGTGTCGCTCCACGTATATTTTTGGGCATTCATTGCATTTTAGAGCATGAATTACGTTTTTAGAATTTCAGCTTAGCTTTGTTTATATTTCGAATGTAGATGTGTTTTCGAACTTTAAGTGTTTTTCTTTCTATTATTATTCATATACAAGGGGTCACCAAATGCATAAAAAATGTGGGTTATCCAACAAAAGTTTTACACACACACACACACACACGCACACACACACACACACACACACACACACATACATATATATATATATATATATATATATTAATGCAGGTTTCATTGAATAATATAGACAAGTTCTGTCTATTAATTTTGTGTAGGATCCGTTCATACCGTCTGATATACTTGATGGCGATATCGTTGAAAGACAACAAAAAATCACAGTAATTGTTGATTTTTTTATCGGGTCTAAGCTTTCGGCTTACATCAGCCATTATCAAAGAGTAAATATTAACACACAGTAAACATAGAACATTTAAGCTATTAATAATAAAGAGAATTAAATTGAAAATATAAGTCCATCCCTACCGTGGCGGATGGCCGAAGACAGTGACAAAATAGTGGCGTTGTGGTCCCTGATCTGATTACAGGCATTTGAGTACGTTATTGGAAATATCAAAATTGATTGTATTCAAACCAGGTTTAAATTGTTTAATGTAGATTGCTTCGAGGATTTTTAGTTTCTGTTTATTATTTTCTTGTTTGAGTATGTACGAGCGTTTTTCTCAGAAGTGTGCGTTGATAACCGTGTTGTTTTAAATGACGGAATATATTTGAATAGTCAGACGCCGTGAGAGCGAATTTGTAGTGTGGCTAATGTAGATATTATTGAGGCTGTTAGAGATACATTCTCTAAATGGACATATGAATTTATATACTACATTGGTTTTTTGCAAATCACTAACGGTGGGGGAAGAGTCGTTGCGGACGAATGAATTAGATGTAGTGGATTTAGTGTAATATATAATAAACTTAATTCTTTTGTTAGAGTCTGTCGGAGAAATATTAGTATTTATGAGTTTTTTTTAGGATGTTTTCATCTAGTTGGTAGTTGGAGTGCATCTGGCTACGGTATAAGAGAGTGATATGTTTAGGATTGGTTGAGTTAGTATCATGTGTTGTTTTTTCATGTTAAGCTTTTTAAGAAAATAACGTATTTGTTCATCAACTATGTAGTTGGGAAAATTATTATTGACGAGTGTCTGTTTTATGTTTTTTAGTTCACTGTGGAAGATCTGATTTGTAGATGAATTGACTTTTGCACGATATAATAGATTTTTTATAATGGCTATTTTGTGATAGTGGGAGCATTCACTAATATAATTGAGTGTGGAGGGATTTTTATTAGTGGGTTTTTGATACGGTGAGATAGTAAATTTATTGTTGTCAGTGTTAATAAATATATCAAGAAAAGGAATTTTGTTATCATTGCTAAGTTCATAAGTGAATTTTAAAACTGAGTTATTTTGAAACTGTTTTTGAAGTTGTAAAATACCGACGAAATCTTACAACTTTTTGTTGTCTTTCAACGATATCACCATCAAGTATATCAGACGGTATGAACGGATCCTACACAAAATTAATAGACAGAACTTGTCTATATTATTCAATGAAACCTGCATTAATGAAAAAATGCTGCCAAAATACACACAATATATATATATATATATATATATATATATATATATATATATATATAAAGAAGTAATTATTCTTGTTTTTCTTGTTGTTCAGTCACTCTAAAGATTAATAAATACATAGTATTCGAGGAAATCTTACTAAAGAACAGGTTGGTCTCACCTTACAGGAAAAACCGTAGTAAGATCATATGTGCTTTAGAACTATTTGACCAGGAAGGGAGTTATTGACCAAGGAAGGTTCAATAGTGCACATCGGATCTAATGACGGTTTCTCCTGCTAAGTGTAACACAGTTTCCAATTCAGTCAGAGAGTGCATCATTTTTAGAACAATGGTTTCTATCTTTCAAGTTATCTTACCTTTTCTTACGGCAATAAACTCTACATAGAGTATCCTCTAACTTGATTGGACCTTGGGACTAGTATTGGGTGAACATTTGTAATATATATATATATATATATATATATATATATATATATATATCAGCATGCGGTGTAGATATAGAAGAATCCAAAGACAGAAGCTGATGATGGTTCGCCTGAAATAGGCCATACTTCCCATTTACCATGAAATAACGTGTCTGCCTTAATTTTTTCTTTTATATATATATATATATATGTGTGTGTGTGTGTGTGTGTGTGTGTGCGTCTTGCTACTTCCTTAGAAGTTTAACGTAATGAACACGGAAGCCTAGTTCATATTCTGTCATGCTCCATTTGTCAAAACGAAGACTACTTGATATTTTCGGACTTAGGAAAGGACCCCAGTCTACTAAGGCGTTTTGTTTTACTTGATTTGATTTAATTCATGGCTTATAATAAAATTGGAGGTTATTTAAAGTTAAAAAAAAAACATTTATAAAGTATAAAAGTTTTTGGTATATACAGATGATGTATTGATGCATGTTTTACTAATTAAACCATGCCTTTACCAATGGAATTAGTGCGTAACTAAATATAGCAAATTCGAGTGGAATTAGAACTCGGCACTTCAAATTCCAATTCCGAGACGTTATCCATTACAGAAACCGCACATCCAACACGGTATTTGTAAGCGGTCACCCATATAGGTACTAATGACGCTCGAGATTTGCTTAATTTCGGTGATTGTATGAGAACCAATGTTTCAACATGATATCGTCGTAAGCCTAAGAATAGTTTTGAAGTGCGGTTGTATCATACCAATGTTTGACCCGAGTCATGTGCGTGGAATTGGGTAAATAAAACACGGCAAAAGTTATTAGTGGTTTCGTTTGCACGGAGTCACAAATCAACGAGGTTTTTAACTTACCGGCCTCATTCAAGTAGTGGTCCTTATGTTATATGATGCGTTCTCTTCCAGAGACGGTAAGGTCGGCTCAAAATAGTTTCAGTATTAAACGGCGGTTTGCCGCTGTGATTGTTAAAGAGATACTAACGTGACGAAACGAATTTCTGTAAAAGGATTCTAATAGCAAGCCGGGCATAATTGTAAAGGAAGAACTATTTTCTGTATACTTACAGAAGATGGTTCTTCCTTTCTTCCTCTGTATACTGACAAAAGATGGTTATAAATTTCCGTATAATTCCGTGGCTTACAGTTGTTTGTATTTTATAAACTTAAGCTCGAATCTGTGGGCTTACATTTCTGTTATAGATAAGTTTATCTTCGATAGGTTTTGTATTAGGTCTTGTTGTCCGATATCTTTTCATCTAGTATTTGAACGTAGTTTAATGTATGATTACCAATACACGTAGACGAGTATATCCGCTAAATTGGACGGCAGTCTCGGCTTATCGCAATTATTTTTTTTATCATGGACATTTAGTTATAACAGTTTATCTGATTGAATGTAAGAAAAATCGAAATAAAAAGCGAATGCAAGTCGAAAAGACAGTGAAATAAATCTGAGAAACAAATAAATCATATTCAATATCTAAAAGAAAATACGAGAAGGCTGTCTTTAAATAATGGTCAGTGTTTTATATTTCTAAGAAGCAAAGTACGCCTTAGTTTCGAAAAAACGTTATAGTGATCAAAATTTTTAAAAATACTTTTTCTTATTAAGTATACTGTATATTTTTTTCTAGTCAACGACGCATTTCAAAAGTTAACCAGAGTATTAAGTGACAGAAAATTCCATCGAAACAAAGAAAAGAGTGCTGGATCGCTATGTAATATCTGTCCTGCCTGGAAGTGAATGTTGGACGATCTCATCAAGGTCGAAGAAGTAGCTTGGAGCAGCAGAAATGGGGTTTTACAGAAGGATGCTGAAGATACCATGCACGGAGCACGTGAACAACAATGAGGTGTTGCAGAGGATGCAAACGATAAGAAAACTCATACTTAAGATCAGAAAGAGACAGGTGAGGTTCCTGGGACACTTAATGAGAAAGGAGAGTCTAGATAATTTAATACTCACGAGATCGATAGAACGAAAGGGGGACAGGGGAAACCAGCGTGAGACATGCTTGATAGGCTTGAGCAAAGGGATGACGGAGTGGAATTTGGGAGAGATGCGAAGAAGAAAAATATTGAGAGCCACAAGAGACAGGGCAAGTGGAAGTATATGATCCCTTACATCCTGAAAAGACGTGGCATAAGAAGAAGAAGAAGAAGAAGAAGAAGAAGAAGAAACAAGTGACATAATTAAATTTGAATGACATGAAATAAAATTAAAAATTAAAAATGAATGAAAGCTAAAAGAATGGAAGGCAGTAAGAAGATAAGAGAAAAAAAGACTAAAAGAAAAAATAAAAATAAAATAAAATAATGAAATTAAGATTAATAAAAAAGAATTAAAATCAACATTAAGAATGAATTACAGGAAAGAAAAGAAGAGAAAAGAAAAGAAAAGGAAAGAAAAGAAGAGAAAAGAAGAGAAAAGGAAAGAAAAGAAGAGAAAAGAAGAGAAAAGGAAAGAAAAGAAGAAAAGAAAAGAAAAGAAAAGGAAAGAAAAGGAAAGAAAAGAAAAGAAAAGGAAAGAAAAGAAGAGAAAAGAAAAGAAAAGGAAAGAAAAGAAGAAAAGAAAAAAGAAAAGGAAAGAAAAGAAGAAAAGAAAAGAAAAGAAAAGAAAAGAAAAGAAAAGAAAAGAAAAAGAAAAGGAAAAGAAAAGAAGAGAAAAGAAAAGGAAAGAAAAGAAGAGAAAAGAATAGAAAAGGAAAGAAAAGGAAAGAAAAGAAGAGAAAAGAAAAGAAAAGGAAAGAAAAGAAAAGAAAAGGAAAGAAAAGAAGAGAAAAGAAAAGAAAAGGAAAGAAAAGAAGAGAAAAGAAAAGAAAAGAAAAGGAAAGAAAAGAAAATATAAAAAATAAATGAAATCATGAACATAAAAAAATAATAGGGAAAAGTATGCTCTCTGAAAGGGCATTACAAATGAAGAAAGACTTATACCTATGCTTCATTGACTACGCGAAAGCATTCGACAAAATACGACACAAAGAATTGATGGAGATGCTAGGCAGCCTCGACATTTTCGGGAAAGACATAAGAATAATCAAGAATCTCTACTGACAGCAAACGGCCTGCATACGGACAGGTAACGACCTCAGTAGATACACAAAGATAGAAAAAGGCGTAAGACAAGGATGTGTCTTTTCACCTGATTTGTTCAACCTATACAGCGAGAATATTTTGAGGACCCTAGATTACACGCCAGTATTTGTTATTGGAGGCCACAACCTGAACAACATAAGATATGCGGACGATACAGTGCTGATTGCGGACACGGAAAGGAAACTACAAGACCTCATACAGAAAGTAGCAGTGGAGAGTGACAAGAAGGGACTACAAATAAACTTTAAGAAAACTGAGTGCATGGTCATCAGCAAAAGATACAACCCAAAATGCCAAATACAGGTGGGGGATAACAGAATCAAACAAGTACAAGAATTTAAGTACCTAGGAAATGTTCTAACAGGAGATGGAAAGTGCGACACGGAGATCCGAAGGCGAATTGGCATGGCAAAGGACGCGTTCCAGAAAATGAGCAAACTACTAACACACAGGAAAATCTCAATAGAAACGAAGAAAAGAGTGCTAGACTGCTACGTGATGTCAGTTCTTCAATACGGCTGTGAATGCTGGACAATATCATCGAAAATGAGGACAAAACTGGAAGCGGCCGAAATGTGGTTCTACAGAAGGATGCTACGGATATCGTGGACTGAGCATACAAGCAACGACGAAGTGTTAGAAAGAATGGCAACAAAAAGGAAATTGATGCTGAGCATCAGGAAGAGACAACTGAAGTTCCTGGGACATGCAATGAGGAAGGAGAGCCTGGAGAACCTGATACTGATTGGACACATAGAAGGAAGGAGAGACAGAGGAAGGCAGCGGATAACATATTTGCAGGGCCTGATCAGGTGGATGACGGAACGGGGGTTGCCAGGAGCAACAGGAGCAAACATACTAAGAGCCACAAGGGATAGGGAGACGTGGAGAGCCATGATCGCCTACGTCCTGAAGGGACAGGGCACATAGAGGAAGAAGAAGAAGAAGAAGAAGAAGAAGAAGAAGAAGAAGAAGAAGAAGAAAAAATGGCACATTATAATTATCATGGCGGCATCACCGACAGACTGAATAAACTCTTCCAACCATTAAACTTATACCTTTCCTCAAAGGAGGTGAGAGGTATTAGCCTGAGGAGAGCGCCCCCAGAGCGGCCCGAAATCAGCCGAGAGTCGGTATACGAACACTGCTACCTTAGCGACTATTACGAGTCCCAGTTCTAAGGCCGAGGGTCAAATCATAGTATTCCACACTAACTCGTATTATCGTTCCTACTAACCAAGTTCCAAGTATTGTATCCTTTCCGTATTTAATATATATTCGTTATTTTCTATTTGGTTGTTTTTGCGGTATTCTTGCTGGACCTTAAACTGAATTCACGACAATGAGAGAGAAAATGATCAAGAAAACTACGAAATTTAGAAAAGACAAAAAATAATTTAAAGAAATACAGAGTGGGAAAATATATTGAATAATAAAAGAATGACACAAGAAGAAGAAGAAAAAGAAGAAAAAGGAAAAAGTGGTTAAGAAGAAGGAAGAGAAGAAGAAAAAGAAGATATTTTTTTCTTTCTTTTTCATTCAATATATAGTTTAAATATTCTTTATATATTCTTTCTTTTCTTCTAAATTCATATTTTTTAAACCGATGTAATAATACATTTTTAATAAATCTACATCAGCTAAAAATCTTTCTTTCCAAACCTATATAATCATTCGTTTTTCTAAATCCAGGGTTTCTTTCTTTCTTTCTTTCTTTCTTTCTTTCTAATCTTATACATCATATTCTTTCTTTCGCACATATATTCATTCTTTTTTTCCTGAAAGCGTATTTTTCCTCTTTCTTTTTTATTTCATTCTTTTAAAACCACTATAGTCATACTTTTTACTAAATCCATAATTTCTGCCTTGCTTTTTTTCTTCTTTTCTTTCTTTTGAAACCTATAGAATTATCTTTTTCGAAATTAATATTTTCTTTCTTTTTTCTTTCTTTTTTTAAAACTTACATAATCATTCTTTTTTCTAAATCCATATTTTCTTTCTTTTTTCGTCCTTTTAAAACCAATATAACCAATCTTTTTCTAATCCGTATTTTCTTTCTTTCTTTCTTTCTTTCTTTCTTTAAAATCTTACATAATCAATATTTATCTCAATACATATTTTTCTTCCTTTCTTTTGAAACAAAATAATCATATTTTTCAAATACGTTATCACTTACAAATCCTATATACTCATTCTTTTTTTCTAAATTCAATTTTGTTTCTTACTTTGTTTCGTTTGAAATTCGGCTCCCTGTGCAGGGCCCGGAAATTCTTTCCGCCTGAATCTATCCTGCACTTATATAAATCTACCATCCGCCCGTGTATTGAGTACTGCTGCCACATCTGATCGGGTGCCCCTTCTATTCTCCTCTGGGTTCTTGACAAAATACAGCGAAGAATCTGTAATGTGGTTGATACCGACTTGGCCGACCGCCTGCAGTATCTCTCTCACCGATGTGACATGGCTTCCCTGTGCCTCTTCTATAAATACTTTCATGGCTTCTACTCTGACGAACTTAAATCACTGGTGCCCCCTAGATGTGAATTTGCACGAGATACTAGATTGGCAACTAGGTCCCACCCTTTTACAGTGAAACCGATGAAATCTAACGGCAATTTCTACTCCAACAGCTTCTTTCCTCGCACTTCCCGCCCGTGGAATTCCCTACCGCATGCTTGCTTCCCCGACGGCTACAACCTCCAGGAGTTTAAATGTTGGGTCAATAGACACCTCCTAATGCACTAACTCACACCCACTCTCTCCAACTCTCTCCCTATGTACATCCGAAGTCGTCTACCACCCTCCTTCTGACATTTCCTATACCCAATCCCTTTATGTAACCCCCTCCGCTATAGTGGCAGTGGAATGCCTTGCTTGGGGTGACACGATGAAAAAAAAATTAGTGTTTTTTTTTCTCTGAATTCAAATTTTCTTTTTTTCCTACATTCTTTCTTTGGAATCTTATATAATAATTGCTCTTTCTAAATCCATAGGTTTTTTTTTCATTCATTTTTTAAACATATTTAATCATTCTTTTTTTCTAAACTCATAGTATCTTGCTTCCATTCTTTCAAAATTCATATTTTATTTGTTTCTTTTTTTAGTCTTACCTTTAAAAACTCTCTATTCTTTCTTTTTCTAAATCCATCTTATATTTTTTGTTTGGTTGTTTCTTTTGAAACGTATACACATTCTTTTTTCTAAATCCTTACTTTATTTCGTTTTTTCCATTTGAAACCTGTATTATCTATTTTTTCTTTCTTTCTATTTTTTTAAATTTAAATAATTAATTTTTTTTGCAAATCTATATTTAATTCTTACTCTCTTTTGAAACCTATATAATAATTCTTTTTCTAAATTCACATTTTCTTTCTTTCTTTCCAGTTCATTTATAATCATTCTTTTTTCCACGTATATATTTCATTTTTATTTATTTCGTTTGAAATATAAACATTCATTTTCGAAATTTTTATTCCTTTTCTTTCTTTCATTTGAAACCTTTATAATCTTTTTTTTCTAAATCTTTCTTTCTTTCTTTCCCTCAAGACCTATATACTCATTTTTCTAAATCTATTTTTCTTTTTTTCTTTCTGTCTTTCTTTATTTCTTGCTTTCTTTCTTTTCCTCAAAATCTATATACTCATTTTTCTAAATCTATTTTGCTTTCTTTCTTTCTTTCTTTCCCTCAAAACCTATATACTCATTTTTCTAAATCTATTTTTCTTTTTTTCTTTCTGTCTTTCTTTATTTCTTTCTTTCTTTCTTTCCCTCAAAATCTATATACTCATTTTTCTAAATCTATTTTGCTTTCTTTCTTTCTTTCTTTCTTTCTTTCTTTCCCTCAAAACCTATATACTCATTTTTCTAAATATTTTTTCTTTCTTTCTTTCTTTCTTTCTTTCTTTCTTTCTTTCTTTCTTTCTTTCTTTCATTCTTTACCTCAAAACCTATATACTCATTTTTCTAAATCTATTTTTCTTTTTTTCTTTCTGTCTTTCTTTCTTTATTTCTTGCTTTCTTTCTTTTCCTCAAAACCTATATACTCATTTTTCTAAATCTTTCTTTCTTTCTTTCTTTCTTTCTTTCTTTCCCTCAAAATCTATATACTCATTTTTCTAAATCTATTTTGCTTTCTTTCTTTCTTTCTTTCTTTCCCTCAAAACCTATATACTCATTTTTCTAAATCTATTTTTCTTTCTTTCCTTCTTTCGAAATCTATATTTTCTTCAATTTTTTCAAACATATATTCTTTCTTACATTTTAAATATATATTTGTGTGTCCTTATTTTGTCGGTTTGTTTTGTTTTATTGGTAAAATTGAATTAGGTTTCTACCTAATTCAATTTCACCAATAAAACAAAACAAACCGACAAAATAAGGACACACAAATATATATTTAAAATGTCAGAAAGAATATATATTTCGAAAGGTCTAAAAAATTGAACTCTGAATCTGGCGAAAGTTCATTCAAATTTGAATCAGCAAAGACAACACAATATCCTCACATCTTTTCTTTCATGTTGGCATGAAAATATATGAAGTGCCTAACTATCCCATACTAGTAACACTCCAATTAAATCTTCCAATATGAAAGAAAAAATAAATAAATTTACAATGTATATTAAAAATACTTTTACAAATTTTGGGGCTGGTTTTCTCCACACCTAAACAAGAACGAATGTTCTGATAAACACACGCCATCAAATTCTTAATTTTTTAGTTATATTTAAAGTTTACAGTAGATGCAGTCAAATATACAATCCAATATACAACCGAAATATACTTTTATAAACATTAGGGATGATTTCCTGATTCTACGGTAAACTTTCTTGAAATTTAAAACCTCATAAACGAAGAATTTATGGATACGAATTCATGATCTTCCAGGTTGTTTTTCTCTCCACTCTTTCGTACGCTTGCGACGTCTGGGTTCTGTATCATCGATATATCCAACGTCTAGAACGGTTCCAGCAAACGAAGCATGGAAGAATTCTTCACATCAGCTAGAAAGACTGAATTACAAATAACGAAATCCTCTTTCGGACGTCTCTCCCCAGCATCAAGGATACCATCCTTACCATCGTGTTCAGAATGCGTCCCATTCGACACCCACGTATCATCCAATTTGTACAACTTTCCAGCGGCAATAGGCTGCGCAGAACTCCAAAGACGATGCTTCAATGATCAGTTAAAAACATCTCTGGCGCGGGCCCACATCAACTCTAAGACCTGGGAAACAGTTTCTGCAGATCGGTCTCGCTGGCGTAGGACCATCCGAGGTGGATACTTTCGAGTCCAACCGTCAACTTGAAGAGGATCTGCAAAGTGCTGTTAGATGGACAACTCTAAGACCTGGGAAACAGTTTCTGCAGATCGGTCTCCCTGGTGTAGGACCATCCGAGGTGGATACTTTCGAGTCCAACCGTCAACTTGAAGAGGATCTGCAAAGTGCTGTTAGATGGATCCGACTCGCCGATCTCTGTCCACCAGTCACACACTGACTACTGTTCACTACTCTTCAGGTAGGTTAGGTCTTCACAGCTATCTTCGTCACTGTCACCAGAGGGTAGAAAAGGAATAAGGAGAGAGGATGACAATCCCATTGCTCGGATGGAGGCGTTTGCTAATGAAATCGTAGTGATAAGAAGAAAACAAATCTTTTTATACGTAACGATATATAGCATTTCAACTCCACATTTTCTCAATCACTGTAGGCTAGTATATTTGCGTTTAGACTATTCGAGCTGCCATTAGTATCTACCTGTCAAAACATTTTTCTCATGCATTAGATTCAACTGGGGGTTGAGGTGACTGTTGTTAGAGTTAACCAGTCATACGCTGGAAAAGCATACTATTTTTCTTATTGGCTTTAATGTGGCTTCATTGTGCTTCTTCTACATATACTTTCACGTCTTCTGCTCCGATGATCTTTGCTCCATGATGTCCCGTATATATAAATTTACTCAAGCCACAAGATTAGCAACTAGCTCCCACTCTTTTACTGTGAAATCAATAAATTGTAAACGCAAATTCTACTCACATCAGCTTCTTTTCTTGCACCTCCCGCCCTTGGAATTCCCTTCCATTTACCTGTTTTCCCGACAGCTATGATCTCCAAGTATTTCATTGTAAAGTCCATAGTCATCTCCTATCTCACTAACCTACATCCTCTCTTTCATGCTCCTTTCTCCGTCCTCTCCACTCTCATCAGTATTCTCATGCTTCTCTTATCCACTTCCTGACATCCCCTATAACCTGTCAGTATTTCTCATAAATTTCCTCCTATGTAACCCCCTGCAAAACACTGGCATTAAAATGCCTTGCTTGGGGCGATATGTTTATAAAAAAAACGTATAAGTCGGATGGTTAAAGAGAGAATCTCATAAAGCGTTCAGGAACATTGAAGAAGTTAAACCTCGAATCAATCTATAGCTACTAGGGATAAATTAAAATTTAAAAATAATTACAGAGCGCGTTCACGAGTGTTTCTTTATAACAATCACAGTGTAAGGTAGATTTTACCGCATTAATAATTTCCTCGTTATAATTTTTCATTTAAGATGGTCTTGGAAATTTGGGTTAGAAAAAACTACGACCCCTACTTTGATGAATTCCTTCTTAACTTCGAGAAAGTTATTATACAATTGGAAAAGTTCAGTATAAAAATAAATAGACAAAGTATCTCTATATTAGTCAATATATATATATATATATATATTATTCAATAATGTATATATATATATATATATATATATATTATTCAATAATATATATATATATATATATTATTCAATAATATATATATGTATATATATATATATTATTCAATAATATATATATATATATATTATTCAATAATATATAAATATATTATTCAAATATATATATATATATAATTCAATAATATATATATGCATATTATTCAATAATATATATATATATATGTATATTATTCAATAATATATATATATATATATATATATATGTATGTATGTATATATATAGTAGCGAGCATAAAGATCAGAACGATGGTAAAATGTCTAAAATGAAGTAACTTTTTAATTTTGAAGCTTCAAAAAACATTTTATCGGGGAAAAATAAGGAAATAAAAGTTAAATTATATAATTCCAAAATATAAAGTTCAATAAACATATTTTGATAAAGTTATCAGAATAATTATATAACATTCGAAAAAATAGATGATCAAAAACATCAGAATGATTAAATAAATCCTTAAAATTTAATAATTATTTTGCATTATTGAAAATCTTTTAGGGTAAGAATATAAAACCGGGTATTTTACTAAATTACACCGGCTCTTTACTGGCTCTTGCATTGTAAACATGGCGAAATAATGTCAATGGAACTCAGAAAACTGATAGTCAGGTTGCGTAATGAATATAAACTCTCGACTGGAGATATTTCAAAGAGTGTGAGGAAATCTAAAAGTGTTATTCATTGTATTTTAAGAAAACTTGAGATAACTGGGTCAGGTGAAACCAAGAAACTACCTGGCAGGCCTAGGAAAACTATTGCAAGTGGTGACAAATGGATTGGTAAAGAATAAAAAAAGGATCGATTTGCGACAGCAACCGCTATCTCAAAAAGAGCTAATGCTAACCTTGGCATTAAATCGTCAAGGCATACTATTTCCTGAAAACTTAATGAAATAAATCTGAACAGTCGAGTAGCCTCTACGAAACCTTTCATTTCTAAAAAGAATCAAATGAGCCGATTGAATTTTCCCATTGAACACGTAATATGGACAGAAGAACAGTGGGATTGTGTTAATTTCAGCTATGAGTCAAATTTCGACCTGTTCAGTTTTGACGGGAAAAGGTTCGTTCGACGCAGTCCTAAGGAACGATATTTGCCTCAGTGCCCTAAAAGCAGCGTTAAATTTGAAGGAGGAAGTGTTATGGTGTTTGGCATGATTTCAGTGCTGGTACGAGACCTCTTGTTAGGCTACACAGTAAAATTAACTCAAACTGTATAAAAAGAGATATTGAAGAAACATGTTGTGCCTAATTTGAGAACTGCAATTAATCAACCAGCTGTATTTATGCAAGATAACGCGCCATATCACACAGCGAAGTCTGTTAAGACATTTCTTTCTGGGAATCATGTTACTGTGATGGAGTGGCCTGCTCAAAGCCCAGATATAAATTCTGTCGAGAATGTTTGGAAGTTACTACATGAAAGAGCTAAGGAAAAGAATCCAACAAACGTCGAAGAACTATGGACTAATTTGAAAGGAGAATGGAAGAAAATATCCGTTCATGAATGCAAGCTATTAATTTGCTCATGTAGCAAAAGATTTCAAGCTGTTATTAAAAGTAAAGTTTTTTCACATCAAGTACTAATGAATTACGAACGTTATTTTTATTTGGATATGATGTATCCATTATAATAGTATAATTTTGTTAATCGTTTTGATGTTTTTGATCATCTATTTTTTTCGAATGTTATATAATTATTCTTATAACTTTATCAAAATACACGTGTCTAAATTCATTGGCCTATACATTAGATTCTTAAAATGTTCGAATCTGTGTCTCGTATATGATTCGACCCCAGATAAGACTCTCAAATATATTGATTGATAGACGTAATGAACTGAACAAAATTAAATAATATTCATCATCATTTATCCATCAAACCCAATGGTGCATAGGGCAGCAACATTTTGTTGCTGTTTCTGTAACAAACTGTTTTTTACGGGGCAGGGTTGTTAGCCCTGCACCCAATCCCCAAACCTGGAGGACCGGTGGACCATTCTTGGTTCTTACGTTTACAGCACCTGGTATTCCCATTTAAGTACTGACCAGGCTCGATGTGATCGGACGGGAGCCAGTGCATTAAGCACAATATAGCGGGAGACAAATAACATTAAATAATAGATATTAAATCTTAATAAAGGAGATGTACCTCCTGGAAGCGTTAAGACTCTCAAGTTTATTAAGACTCACAAGGTCATAGTCCGATAGACATAAATTTGCATTGTTTCCAAAAAACCAAAGGTGTATTCACAAAATTGAAAATTTGAAGCAAAAACATTCTTTAATATTGTTGGTATGATTTAGCAAACAAATAGGTAATTTTTTAACACTTTCGCTTACATCTAAACTTATTTATAAATGGAACTTTGTTTGTGTCTGTGTGTCAGTGTGTGCGTGTGTGTGCGTGTGTGTGTCCGTTACCTATAGACTCCGAAACGGCTGAAACGATTTTTTTGAAAATTTACACAGTTGTACTATAAGCGTCTGCGAGTGTTCTTAGCTAAGTTTTGTGTCGAGGTACCCTCGATAAATATCGAAAATCGATAATTGAAAAAATCTGGTTATAGAAGGAGTGGTCTGATTTTAATCAAATTTAATACACTCACAGACAAAGATAATAGAAACGATATTCAGAAGTTTCAAGGCTGCAGTTCTTACAATAGTTCAGAAAATCGATAATATATCTATGTAAAAGCTCTAATTACACCCGAGCAACGCCGGGCTATACTGCTAGTTAGGATATAAATTAAGGCACAGTATCGTTATCGTATTTTAGATTCGACTGCCTTTGAACTCGGAATAGCAAAACTTACTTAATTGTTATGGTTAATCGCTGATTTTACCACTTATCGTCCTATTCCCCTTTAGGATTTACTCAATAGCTGGATTACGAAAATAATATTTCTAATGGCTGTACTATTACTAGATAATAGCTTTTACTATTTTGACTATCATTCTTCAGTAATGAGAAATCAATGCAATTGTTACTGACTGAAAATGTTTAAGTTTATGCACTTAGCTCATTTGCCATCTCGATTGAAGCGTATATGCTACAAAGAGATCTTAAATGACTCTATTTCGGTGCACTAATTACAAAAAGTCGACTGTTCGGCTAAAAACTAAACAAACGCAGTTAAGTGCATTGGAGTAGACACTCAAAAACAGGCTTTTCTACTGTGGTCATCTAACGTATAGTATTTTGACCTTTAACGGGATTATTTGCAATTCACTGTAAATTAATTACTATTCATTTCTTTTTAAATCTGCCATTTAATTAAAATGTCAGGGTAATTTAAAAATTAATCAATTTAGCATTACTCCTGAAATCGACATTATGTCGCATTCTTTTTAAATGAAATTAAATGAATTTTAGACTAGCGCAGATTCTATTTTGCGATTTTTACAATTTAATTCGTATTAAACAACATGTCGGTAAGATGTCCCGCCTGCATTTAATGAGTTGTCCGGTAAGTTCTGACTGATTTTTAGTCGTTCATATTCTAACTCGTTAGAACCCGGCGAATTTATTCCACAGATATAATAGCTGATAAGAACACAGTTCGAACTATCTCTTGATTAAGTATGTTTAAAATTATTTAATTCGTGCCAATTTTGTATCCTATGAAAATGGGAGATCATAAGGTGTATTTTAGACACCTGAAGCTTTTTTTGTTACCATAAAACAAAAATGTCTCCCCAGCAATAACAATAACAACAACAAAAAAGATATGTTTTTATTTACTTATTTATTTTTATAATCATATCGCCCCAGGCAAGGCATTTTATTGCCACTGTTTTGCAGGGGGTTACATAGGAGGAAAGTTATGAGAAAGGTCATAAGGGGATGTCCGAAAGTGGGTAAGAGAAGGATGAGTATACTGATGAGAGTGGAGTGGATGAAGAAAGAAACATGAGAGAGAGAGGATGCAGGTTAGTGAGATAGGAGATGACTATTGACTTTATATTGAAATTCTTGGAGATTATAGCTATCGGGAAATCAAGTAAATGGAACGGAATTCTACCGGCGGGAAGTGCGAGAAAAGAAGCTGATGGAGTAGAATTTTAAATTTTAAATGTTGCTTTAGCTAAGAAAACAATACGGAAGTGGTTCGTTAAGTTTACAGTTGGCGATTGAAGCCCTATTGATGAAGAATGCTCAGGTAGACCCCCACTACAGTTGACAACCTAATCTAAATATTGATTCAAAATAACCTGCATTACACAACGCAGGAAATGTCAAAAACACTAAATTTATTAAAATCCACCATCCATGAACACTTAGTGACGCCTGGGTACTCAAATCGCTATGACACTTGGATACTACATGATCTGAGGGACAATAATCTTTTGGGTCGGATTTCTATCTGTGACTTTCTCTATAAATCCAATAAAAATGTACCATTTTAAAGCAAATTGTGATATGTGGTAAGAAGTGGATCGTTTAAAACAATGTCCAATTATATGAGACAACTTTGGTCACTCCATAACTGGGTCCTGCATTGTAAGAATGTCATCCTGTAACCGCAACTTCTACTCCAACAGTTTCTTTCCTCGCACTTCCCGACTGTAGAATTCCCTTCCACATGATTGCTTCCCCGACGGCTACAATCTCCAGGAGTTTAAATGTAAGGTCAATAGACACCTCCTAACACACTAACCTGCTCCCATTCTATCAAACACTCTTCCCATCTACCCAACCCTCATCCTCGGTATCCTTACTCATCTGTCACCTTCCTCCTGACATTCCCTATGTCTAACCACTCCTTCTCTTTACCTTCCCCTATGTAGCCCCATGCGCAATAGTGGCAGTGGAATGCCTTGCTTGGGGTGAAATGATTAAAAAAAGTATCTGGTGAGATTTGATATGAATTCTACAATATGAGATTCTGCTAAGTTGATTCCGAAATCTACTGCTTTCAGCTGAACGAATTATAAGCAGCAATTAAAAAAACTCAAAGAATTGACAAACGGAAAAAGTGTCGATTTCCAACAGGATAGTGCCAGAACTCACGTTTCTTAGGCGCCTAGGCAATCTTTTTTCAGCTTAACTGGGATGTGTTACCCCACTCGCCATGTGCACTAATCATTGCTCCCTTTCATTCTTATTCATCCAGTTCCTTACAAAATAATCTCAAATGTAAAAATTCTAATCCTTTGTATGACTTAAAAACCACCTTCAAGAGATCTTTCGCCGGGAAGCCATCGAAATTCTGGGAAGACGTAATCTGTAAGTTGAGAGAAAGATAGAGAATGGTTTTGAAATTAAATGGTTCATTCTTAGTTTAATAAATATTTGATGACATAAATTTGCTGTGTTTAAATTTTCCCTAACAATTGGCAGGAACTTTTCTGATAACCCAATATGTTTAAAAGAAACATATACCAGGTGAATTTGGGTTAATGGTGTCTATTGTTATCAAAAATATAAATATTTGAAAACACTTATTTTGTTGTATGTTAATATATATATATATATATATATATATGTATATATATATAAACTGCGTCTAGAGATTATATGAATTGATATAAAGAGCCTTTAATCTTAAAACTCCTATTATAATGTTGTTTAGATTCTAATCAATATTATTAACTTGCAGTTTATTTAATCTGATATATATATATATATATATATATATATATATATATATATCATATTAAATAAACTGCAAGTTAATAATATTGATTAGAATCTAAACAACATTATAATAGGAGTTTTAAGATTAAAGGCTCTTTATATCAATTAAACTGCAATCATTGTGTCTGCTTATTTTTTAATAAAATCCGCTCGTACTCATGGATAATCTTTTGTGTATTACAATTGAAAGATATCAAAAATCAGCTGTAGCGTTGACAGATATTATTATCATCAATTTCTCAATCTTCCCAAGTACTTTCAATCTCCTTCTGAGATCATCTTCAGGAGTGTGAGTTATGGTAAGAAAAAATAACCGTAAAACAGTGTTGCTAAAAATCACTCTAAATTTTTTTATATTTCAAATATAACGGTTGACAAATTGCTTAGCGTTCATTAGTACGTGAAAATCATCTAAAATGGAATATTGTTTATACCTTGTAATGTCATAGTCATGCACGTGTTAAAACATGAAAAAACTTTGCCTTTTTAGATCACAAATACCCATTCCTATATACCATCCAGTTAAAACGCTTAACCAATTAATTACCATACAGACTTAACAAATACAGCATTAAATCATCTCTTGAACTTATACAAATATTAAATTGATGTTGAAAATCTGTTCACTAATGTTACAAAATCCAACGGAGAACCTGCAATGTAATTGACCCCGACCTGGTAGCTCAGCTCCAGTCACTTTCTCACCAACGTAGTGTGGCTTCCCTCTGTCTCTTCTATAAATATTTTCACGGCTTCTGTTCCGATCAGCTTAGCTCCGTGATGCCTTCTCAGTATGAATTTACCCGAACTACTATACTAACGACTAGGTCCCACCCATTTACAGTAAAACTGATCAAATATAACCACAACTTCTACTCCTAGCTTCTTTTCTCGCACTTCCCGCCTGTGGAATTTTCTTCCGTATACTTGCTTCCTTGACAGCTACAATCTCCAAAAATATAAATGCATGGTCAATTACCATCTCCTATCTCTTTGATTCGCATCCTTTCCCTGACAACCCTTGTAGCATATTCTTCCTCCTTTCCACTCTACTCTCACGCAGCTCTCTTCACACCAGTTTTATCATCCTTCCCTTATTCATTCTCTGACACCCAGTGTAACTTGATTCTTTTTCTCACCACTCTCCTCCTATGTAATTGTCATGGTGCTCTTTTCTACAGTGGAATGGACTCTTCCTCCGTCAATAAATACTAACCTGCGGGACTTCCGGGGAGGCAGTCAGGAGGCAGTCGGGAGACAGTCGTAAGACACTCGTACGCAGTTTAACTAAACAGTTCGGACGCACACTTCCATTTACTGGCTACTAACACTCTTACTTTGTATATATGTTCTGTTATTCTTATACACTGGTTGATCCTACCTTCTTGTTTCCGTGTTTGTCTTCCTGGACCTAACAAGCCACGGCAGTTATCCCTTGTGAACCAGTGGCAGTGCTGCCTTGTTTGGATGAAATGATTATATAAAAAAAAAACATTAACTTTACGCATATTTATTCACAAGTAAAACAAAATTCATTCTTGATAATGGCTAAAAGTATAGCCGAGAGCGCTTGAAAATGCATAACCTTTGGATAATTAGAAAAAAATATAGTGAAGCGTAATCAAACGAAAAAAAATTCTAACTAAAGCGGATAAAAATGAATAAGACCTGCACAGTTCAAAATCTTGGTACACAGAAGTCCAAAATTGAAACAAATTTCAAACTTCGTCTCCTTGTATCTTTCACGATTTTTTATATAAAACGTTTGTTGAATATATATATATATATATATATATATATATATATATACACACACACAATCAACATTGAATACAGGGACTTCCTCCATAGGTAAACGTATACTGAAGCGAATTTCAAATAGAAAAAATAGCCCAAGCCTGAAAACGAGTAACTAAAAACCTGTTGCGAAACTACATACAAAACAATCCTTGAAAACTAATGAAGCAACATTCGAAAGTATCTGGGGAAAAAATAATATAAAACAAAAATTAATACTAATACACGGCAAATTTATTTATTCTGACATTTAAAAAGTTTTAATAAAAAATTGATAAACAGAACTTGTCAATATTATTTTACAAAACATATTTGAGATAATCCTTTCTGCCAAAATACTTCAAAACCATACCGAGATAGAGATAAAGCGTAAAAAAATTAATGAAAAAAAGATGGCCGTTCAACTAAGCGGGGTCATACCGACTTCGAAGATTTGTGAAGGGATTATTGCGGTGTCTTCGGTCCACAGGGACATTTTTCTTCTTTCTGTGTAAATCCCATTAGCATGGGACAGGCTAGCCTCTCAGAGAGTAAAATACCACGCCTCCTTGGCCTTACACTTTCGGCGGACCTCAAATGGAATGACTATATCGAATCCATTGCCAAATCTGCTGCTATGAAAGTCGGCTCCCTGTGCAGGGCCCGGAGGTTTTTCCCACCTGAATCTATCCTGCACATATACAAATCTACCATCCGCCCGGTTATTGAATATTGCTGCCATATCTGGTCGGGTGCCCCTGCTGCTCTCCTTGGGCTTCTTGACAAAATACAAAGGAGGATCTGTAACGTGGTTGATACTGACTTGGCAGACCGGCTGCAGCCGCTCTCTCACCGACGTGATGTGACTTCCCTGTGCCTCTTCTACAAGTAGTTTCATGGCTACTGCTCCGATGAGCTTAGTTCACTGGTGCCGCCTAAGCACGAATTTACACGAGATACTAGATTAGCAACTAGGTCCCACCTTTTTACAGTTAAACAAATAAGATGTAACCGTAACTTCTACTCCAACAGCTTCTTTTCTCGCGCTTCCCGCCTGTGGAACTCCCTTCCACAACTCTGCTTTCCCGACAGTTACAATCTCCAGGTGTTTAAATGTAGGGTCAATAGACACCTCCTATCACACTAACTCCCAATTATTCTCAGAACACTCTCATCTACCCAACCCTCATTCTCGGTATCCTTACCCGCCTATCAACCACCCTCTGACATTTCCTATATTTAATCATCCTTTCTCCACTCTACGTAGCCCCCTGCGCAGTAGTGGCAGTGACATGCCTTGCTCGGGGTGAAACGCTTACATAAAAAAAAAAATATCACATTAGAAAAAAAACCTGAAGAGTGAAAAATTACAATAATGACTTCACGTAACTTTGAAATCGACATAACCCATCTAAAATAAGTGACAAACTGCTCCACTTCTATTATTATTATATATATATATATATAATATTTCAGACCGGCCTCGGCTTTCATCAGAAACAAATGATTTTAAAATTTTAAAATCATTTGTTTCTGATAAAAGGCCGAGGCCGGTCTGAAATATCATATATATATATAATAATAATAGAAATAAATAAATACTGTCAAAAAATACATTTTTAAACTTACAACTTTTTAGTAGTTTTTCCTATACATATTAAGACAGTATACGTGATCATCATTATGCTATAGACAACCGCACCTCCCTCCCATTAGCATGAAACAGGCTTGCCTCCCAGAGAGTAAATCACTACGCCTGCTTGGCCTGACACTCTCAGCGGACCTCAAGTGGAATGACTACGTTGAATCCATTGCTGAATACGCAGCTCTCTGTGCAGGGCCTGGAAATTCTTTCTGCCTGAATCTATCCTGCAATTATATAAATCCACCATCCGCCCGTGTATTGAGTACTGCTGCCACATCTGGTCGGGTTCCACTTATATTCTCCTCGGGGTTCTTGACAAAATACAGCGAAGAATCTGTAATGTGATTGATACCGACTTGGCTGACCGCCTGCAGTATCTCTCTCACTGGCAACTAGGTCCCACCCTTTTACAGTGAAACCGATGAAATGTAACCGCAATTTCTACTCCAACAGCTTTTTTCCTCGCACTTCCCGCCTGTGGAATTCCCTACCGTATGCTTGCTTCCCCGACGGCTACAACCTCCAGGCGTTTAAATGTAGGGTCAATAGACACCTCCTAACACACTAACTCACACCCACTCTCTCCAACTCTCTCCCTATGTACATCCTAAGTCGTCTATCACCCTCCTTCTGACATTTCCCATACCCAATCCCTCTATGTAACCTCCTGCGCTATAGTGGTAGTGGAATGTCTTGCTTGGGGTGACACGATTAAAAAAAAAATACTTCCGGCCATAATTATTAAGCACCCCAGATTTTTTAAAGAAATGATGTATTTCTTACTATTTTTAGTATTTATTGCCAAATGAAAATAGAGTGCTTCTTTTGTTATAATCATTTGCAAAATTTTACAAGGAAAGGAAGCAAAGATGAACACGTTCGATTTTCTTCATTCTTTCATTGATGAAACTGCAATATAGGTAATTATTGAATATTCATAAATTCATTTGATGCACATGCAATTGTGCAGTATTAACAAAAGAGTCATTCTATTTTCATTTACAATTATTCATTTGGCAATAAATACTAAAAAAAAATAGTATAAAATATACCATATTTTTAAAACACTTGGGTTGCCTAATATTTATGGCCGATAGTGTATGTATAGAAGGCGTTAAATAAATAGTACCCTATCCCGTAAGGAACTTTAAGAAAAGAACGCTAATATATAATTCAAATCGAAAACGGCCAGTATGATATGATGACCACTCGATCATAGCTGGAAAATGCTGAAACTCAGAGTCGTGCATATAACGTAGAAAAACATGTATACTTATTAATTAAAAAAAAAATTAAAATTTCAAGACCAAAATATATTCCTAAATAAAAGAAAGAAGATAAGTATGTGTCGCCATAGAAAGAAGTATAAATTACAATGATTATTCTTCTTCTTTTCTATGTGCCCTGTCCCTTCAGGACGTAGGCGATCATGGCTCTCTACGTCTCCCTATCCCTTGTGGCTCTTAGTATGTTTGCTCCTGTTGCTCCTGGCAACCCCCGTTCCGTCATCCACCTGATCGGTCCCTGCAAATATGTTATCCGCTGCCTTCCTCTGTCTCTCCTTCCTTCTATCTGACCAGTCAGTATCAGGTTCTCTCCTTCCTCATTGCATGTCCCAGGAACTTCAGTTGTCTCTTCCTGATGCTCAGCATCAATTTCCTTTTTGTTGCCATTCTTTCTAACACCTCGTCGTTGCTTGTATGCTCAGTCCACGATATCCGTAGCATCCTTCTGTAGAACCACATTTCAGCCGCTTCTAGTTTTGTCCTCATTTTTGATGATATTGTCCAGCATTCGCAGCCGTATTGAAGAACTGACATCACGTAGCAGTCGAGCACTCTTTTCTTTGTTTCTAGTGAGGTTTTCCTGTGTGTTAGTATTTTGCTCATCTTCTGGAACGCGTTCTTTGCCATGCCAATTCGCCTTCGGATCTCCGTGTCGCACTTTCCATCTCCTGTTAGAACACTTCCATTCCCCCAATTAGTTCCAATAAAAATTTAAAAGAATTTTTTAAAAAGTTAGCCAAGCAATTACTACCCAACCACCTACCACTACTAACCCAAGGGTCAGGCCACATACCTCCCACTACCAAGTACGAATTACTACAAACTCCTTTTCTCTGCCCATCCCAATGAAAACCAATACATCCCAACCCCTTCCTTGACCTAAGCTAACCTCTGGTCATTGAATTTTTCCTCATTCTCTGTTTATATGTGGTCGAAAAATGCATGCCTTAAAATGACATGTTGAAAATGGCTATTTCCCAGTAAGTTTTATAAGAAATTACAGATATATATATATATATATATATATATATATATATATATATATATCCGAGTGAGTACAGAACGAAGAAATAATTTTTTCCAACGTCCAAAACATTAATTTAAAACAGTGCTCGATATATAATATATATAGAGCTGTAAATATTTAACTTTATATATATATCCGAGTGAGCATAGAATGAGGAGAGAAAAAAGAAAAATTTTTTTCGTCCAAAACATTAATTTAAAACAGTGCTCGATATATGATGTATAGAGCAGTGAATATTTATTATAAATTATGTTTTAGTCCATGTACATAATTTCTTCTATATATATCCTCTTCCCTTCAATCATATGGTTGTTTCAGTGTTTGGATTTAAACACCTCTTCGGGGGAAATAAAGGTTTGGAATTATTCTCTGTTTATATTTGGTTCGTTGTTGTCACCAAATTCACTATACACCAAATTCCTCAAAAGTCTAACGGTCAAAACGAGACATTCACTTAATTACCAATAACCCCAACCAACCCCCACGACAACAACGATCAGGTGGATGACGGAACGAGGGTTGCGTGGTGTAACAGGAAAAAGCGTGCTAAGAGCCATCATTCGATGGGGAGACCCTTAAAGCCATGATCGCCTACGTCCTGAAAGAACAGGGCACATAGAAGAAGAAGAAGCAGAAGAAGAAGAAGAAGAAGAAGAAGAAGTCAAGCTATAATAAGATATCAACCATCGAAGCAAAGACACTCTTTTGTTCACAGCTGTCGTTAAAAAAGTATACAAACAAGAAAACGCTTCCCGGAGCGTTGGGGTCTGTACCTTCAAACCTGAAGGCCTACATTAAAACAATCGGAATAAAGCCTGGTATTCCATTGTTTAGGGAAATCTACGTTACTCGGCTTTCAAATATTGGGAAAAATGGTACCGGCTTGAGGTCATACGATTTGATGGACAAGACCCATAATACAAAATTTCCGGTTGAAAACGTAAAACAGTATGTCAAAGAAGATAATAATAGCAATAAAAAAAGAAGAAAAAGAAGAAGAAAAAGAAAAAGAAGAAAGGGAATCAAGAGGTGGTGAAGGGAAATATTATTGGAAGAATATGAAATAGTTTTGGACAGAATATCAGATGTAAAAGTGAAGATCTTTTTTTTCTTTGTGAGAGTTTGGAAGAAGTGGACGAAGCTGAAAGAGAAAAAAATGTCCATAAAGCCGTAAAGAATATATGATTGAACAGAATAAAATAATATAGAAACATGAAGTAGAAAAGAAAAAAGAAGGAAGAAAAGTAAATAATAGGCAGGGAAAAAAAGCAGAAGACGATGGGTATTAAGTGTGCAGTTGATGCTGACGATGGTGATGTTAGGAAGGACCAGTGAGGAAGGACCAATGACGGCCCAAGTGGAAGAGGAGTTTCTCTGACAGTAATGCGAATTGAGATCTTGTCAGAAACGCGATGATGGTCGCCGCGATGCGATAAAAGCCACATCAAACGGCCGTTACATATGGAATTGAATGCAAACCCGTTCAGCATTTCGTTTGAAGTGAAGACAGTGCGCTGTTCACTGTTGCCTTTCCATCTTCGCACCATTTCCCCACCTTTTCCCCAGCAGCCATTTTCTTTTTGGTCTGCCGTTCACTCTCTGTATTTTTTTTTTCATTTTTTTTATTCTATTTTTTTTTTCCGAGTAGAATTTGGAGAGTGGGAATAAAAGTGAGGTCACGCTTAGTAAGAGAAGACGGGGGAGCATTTTTCCTTGTATATGCTTTTAACTCCTTCAGATATTATTAGTAGTAATAGTAATATTAGTATGAATATTGTTATTACGTTTCAAAATCATTCAGAAAGATTGATTTTTTACTCTCGCCCATCCCATAACCGTATAGCTATATCTCCATACTTTAAGAAATGGTGGTAAGATCACAATAAGTTACAAATCTTCTCACCTTTATCCTTCGTATTGATGCCCGGGCTTTTAGCAATAAAAAAGGTTAAAAAAGGAAGGAAAAGGAATATGGAAGACGATTCACTAGTGCGATGTACATACAATTGCATTTTTTTTTTTGGAATAGTCAATGCGTATACACTTTGTGATTGAATAGTAGTCGAAGCCAATTGGGCTTCCATTTCGTAATACTCAATAGAGATGCTATATAAAAAGGCAACTACTGGATCTGCTGTAGAGGAAAATACATGCATGTTTCTCAACGTCACCATTATTCGGCATTTCAGTCATTCTAAAAACCGGCATTTCAGTCAATCTAAAAACCGGCATTTCAATCAATCTAAAAACCGGCGTTTCAGTCAATGTAAAAACCGGCATTTCAGTCAACCTAAAAACCGGCATTCATTCCATTTAAAAACCGGCATTTCAGTCAATCTAAAAACCGGCGTTTCAGTCAACCTAAAAACCGGCATTTCAGTCAAACTAAAAACCAGCATTTCAATCAATCTAGAAACTGACATTTCAGTCAATCTAGAAACCGGCATTTCAGTCAATCTAAAAACCGGCATTTCAGTCAGTCTAATAACCGGCATTTCAGTCAATCTAAAAGCCGGTATTTCAAATCCTGATTTTTAACGCAACAACGCAGGTCTTCCCCAAATTTGGGTAACGAGTTATTTTCCTAACCTCCAATTTGTCTTCGGTCAGGCAAAAATCAAATACAGTTTCTATCTACAGGGAGCTCTGTAAAAGTGTGGTCAATTTATTTATAGAGAAAATATACCAGCTCTAATTGGTCTATCTCAGTGGCCCTTTCAAGGTCCAAACCTTAACGCTATAGATTACTGTGTCTGCAGTACATTCCTAATTCACTTGCAAAACAGTCGTCATGACATCGTCGATATTAATTCATTGAAGTGGAACAACTGATGCTAGGAATTAAGTTCCTCTTGAAACTGTCCACAAAGCAACTGCCTCTTGGTTACTTCGCTCACAACTTCGTGCTGAACATCTAAGAAATCATTTTGAACATCTACACCTGAACATTCTATGACACAGGAGAAAAAGGTATTTAATACGACAGGATGTTAAAAATTATTCTAACTTTTGAAACTCTGACGAAACATCAGCAATATATATATGATCAGGTAGCTAAATCCCAAAAACCGGATGCTAATTAATATTAATTTCACTAATATTAAAATAGGTCAAGGTGGAGGGCTCGATGCAAATATTCTATTTTATTTACAAAACCAATTTATATATATATATATATATATATATATATATATGTGTGTGTGTGTGTGTGTGTGTGTGTGTGTGTGTGTGTGTGTGAGAGAGAGAGATTAAATAAATTGCAAACATTGCGCCTGCTTTTTTTTAAAAATTCGTTCATACTCACGGACAATCCTTCACGTATTATAATTGAAAGATGTCGGAAATGAGCTGTAACGTTGACAGATGTTATTATCATTCACTTCTCAATGTACCTAAGTACTTTCAACTTCTTTCCGATATCATCTTCAGGGGTGTGAGTTTGGTAACAAAATTTCTAGAAGGAATAGTTTTTTTCATGCTTTAGCACGTGCATGACCATGACATTACAACATATAAAAAAATTCTATTTTGGATAATTTTCCCTTTCTAATGAACGCTAAGCAATTTGTCAACCGTTATATTTGAAGCAGAAAAAATTTACAGTAATTTTTAGCAACACAGTCTTGCGGTTATTAGACTAGACTAGCGATGAGGTCTCGCGAATTTACATGCTAACTGGCTAGATGTAACCTTAAGTTCTATGCTAACAGTTTTTCTCGCACTTTTTTTATGTGAAACTTTCTTCTAGTCTCTTTCTAGTCCTTTGCTTCTTCTTCTTCTTCTTCTTCTTCTTCTTCTTCTTCTATTTACCATATCTCGTTAGGACGGAGGCAATCAAGTCCTTCCACGTCTCCCTATCCTTGGAGGCTTATAGCATGTTTTCTCCTTTTACCCCTTCGGTCTTTTGATCAGGCCCCTCAAGTAGGTTACACGCTGATTTCTCTTGTCCCCACTTCCCCCTATCTGATTTTTGAGGATTAGATTCTCCAAGCCCTTTTTCCTCATTACATATCCAAGGAAGTTTAGCTATCTTTTCCTGGTGTTCAATATCAATTTTTTTTCGTTTCTATCCTTTCCAAAACGTCATGCTTTCTCACATGCTCGATCCATGATATCCACAGAATCCTCCTGTAGAACCACAATTCAGTTGCTTCAAGTTTTTCCTTCATCTTTGCTGAGATTGTCCAGCATTAACTGACAAATTGATGAACAGACATCACATAGCAATTCAGTACTCTCTTCTTTGTTTCTAGCGAAATTTTCCTGTGTCTCAATACTCTACTTAGTTTCTGAAATCGTCCTTCGCCATAACACACCGCCCGCGAATCTCAGTGTCGCACTTTTCTTCTTCTGTTATAAGAATTCCCAGGTATTTTAAATTTTGTACTTCCTGGATGTTAGTACCCCCCACCTGTATTTGGCATTTTGAGCTGCTCTTTTTGCTGATGAACATGTATTCGGTTTTTTGTAGTTTATTTGTAGTTCTTTCTTTCCACTTTTTTAGCTACCTTCTGTAGGGGGTCTTGTAGTTTTCTTTCTGTGTCTGCTATTAGCACTGTGTCATCTGCTTATCTTATATTCTTCAGATTGTGGCTGTCGATGACGAATCCTGGCATGACTTTTAGTTTTCTCAGATTAATTTCGCTGTACAAATTAGATACATCTCTTTCTTTCTTTGTATAACTGCTGAATTCGCTTCTTGTCCGTATGTAAGCGGCTTGCTGCCAGTAGATGTTCTTGATTAATCTAATGTCTTTCTCTATACTGCTACCATATCTGGTCGGGTGCCCCTGCTGTTCTCCTCGGGCTTCTCGATAAGGTTCAGAGGAGGGTCTGTAATGTGATAGATACCGACTTGGCAGACCGCCTGCAGTCTCTCTCCCACCGGCTCGACGTGGCTTCCCTGTGTCTCTTCTATAAATACTTTCACGGCTTCTGCTCCGATGAACTTAGATCACTGGTGCCCCCTAAATACGAATTTGAACGAGATACTAGATTAGCAACTAGATCCCACCCTTTTACAGTGAAACCGATAAAATGCAGCCGTAACTTCTACTCCAACAGTTTCTTTCTTCGCACTTCCCGACTGTGGAATTCTCTTCCACACGATTGCTTCCCCGACGGCTACAATCTCCAGGAGTTTAAATGTAAGTTCAATAGACATCTCCTAACACACTAACCTGCTCCCATTCTATCAAACACTCTTCCCATCTGCCCAACCCTCATCCTCGCTATCCTTACTCATCTGTCACCTTCCTCCTGACATTCCCTATGTCTAACCACTCCTTCTCTTTACCTTCTCCTATGTAGCCCCATGCGCAATAGTGGCAGTGGAATGCCTTGCTTGGGGTGAGATGATTAAAAAAAATATGTCGAGGTTTCTGAGCATTTATATAAATTCTTTGTGGTGTACTTTGTCAAACGCCTTTGCATAGTCTATAAAACACAAGTATACGTTCTTTTTCATTTGCATTGCCCTTTCCGATAGTATCCTAAGCATAAATATTGCTTTCCTTGTTCCAGTGTCCTTGACGAAACCATGCTGTTCTTGTCCTATCTCTGGTCTAATTCTGCTTCGCGCTCTGTTCATCAGGATTTGGATGATGAGTTTTGTTATGTGGCTCATCAAACTGATTGTTTGGTGCAGTACGCGATTGTTTGCACCTAGCCTCCTAGGCTTTGCTTTGAAAATCGATCTGCTGAGGTTGTCTGGTATTACATCACTCTTAAAGATTTCATTTATTATTTCTAGAATATTCTTTATGCAAAAATCGTCTATCTGCATTATATTGCCGTCTGGTCCAGCTGCTTTGTTTCTATTCAATTTGGCCGTTCCACCTTCCACTTCGGATTTTAATATTGCTGATCCATCAGCCTCTATGTGTATTGTCGGTTGCTCTGTCTTGTAGTAGACGAGATCTGTTTTTAACTCTTCCCATCACTGGAATATTCTATCTTTCTCTAATATGATCTTTCTATCCTTGGATTTTACACATCTTGTCATATTTAATCTGCAAGAATTTTAAGGCAGTGTTAATCGCTATGTATTATCCTTTGTGCTTTGTGGTGCAATGGTTATCGGCTCGGAATGAGAAATCGAAATGCCGAGTTCGAATTCCACCTGAAATTATTGCATTCACTTACGCGGAAATATTCTTCTCCCTCCAGCCATAGGTTAAATAGCAGGTAAAATTAGATTCTATAACCTTGATTGGCAATCAGTCCACCGCAGAAAGAAATGGCAATCTACTTCGGGGAAATATTTTGTCTAACGTGTATCACGTATGACACTTGACTATCCTTATGATTACTCGTCTTTAGTGCTCGTTCCTTTACAATGTTTAACTCTTCCACTTCTTGTAAACACTGTATCTCAGTGGCTTTACTGTCTTACTTGAGATGAACTTGATGAAAAAAATCCCTACATAGCGGGGTATGCTGGAAATCTCCTAAAATATACAGAAAGAAGAGCAGTTAAAAAGACCTTTTTTAATAATTTCTCCACAAGTAAGAAAATAAAGCCACTAAGACGCAAGAGGGTTACTGAGTGTGAAAGAATATAAGAAAAATAAAACATTCTTAAAGAGAGAAGACGATGAAAGAGCAGATATTGAGAAGACAGAAATAAACAACAGACATTTAATTTTTTGTAGATAAATATTGACTTGAAAGCAAAAAGTCAGACGAGAATTCTGCTAACGAGAAGAGTAACTGTTAGCATAAAATTTATGGTTTAATCTAGCAATTTAAACCCTAACTGTCAATATAGTATTACGTTTCAATTCGTAAAGTCGAAGTACAAAAGTGGAACGTTCTGTAGAGAAACTACCATGGAAATATTTGTAGAAAGAAAAACAAAGAATGTCTATGTTTCGGCGGTTGGAAAGAGATTGACTTGAAGATGCAAGCTCAAGACCAATAATATTGCAGATTCTTTTTTTAATTTTATGAAATCTCTAAAGAAGTCCAGGCCTGATGAGTACATGAAGGAATGGCAGACTTATAACTGTGTAAGATAGATTCGGGAGAGAGAAAAATTGTCTCACACTCAAAGTGAATAAAATTTTCTAGCATCAGACCCAGCTATTGATGCAGTATAATCTTTCTATGAGGTGATATGTTAGCTTGAGAAGGCGCCATGAGTCACGCTCCTAGAGGTTAGCATCATTCACATCTAAGATATTTCCGCCATTATTAATACTTCTTTTACTTTCTAGAATATATTTTTCGCTGTTTCAATGGGCGTTCTGACTTCAGTGTCGACCTAAATGTCAGAAATATCTACGCGCTTCATAATAATAGAAAAATCAAATGCTGACAGCAGATAGCAGAGAGGTTATTGAAAATCTCAACGTACATTGCCCCGCAAATGGGCTACAGCCTACGGACAAACCGGATACCAAAAAGAGTTCATTTAACAAGTACACTTGTTCCTTGTAAATCAATCAGTCAGTTAAGTGCCGTACATTATACACTCTTAGGCAATCATGTCTCAAAAGAGACACGACTGACCTAGCAGAAGATTTTTCCAGTGTATGTTGCCATTTCTTTTTGCGGTGGATAGTTGCCAACCAACGCTATAAAACCCAATCTATTCTAGATCTCTATTTCTATGTGTCGTGTCCCTTCAGAACGTAGGTGATCATGGCCTTCAACATCTCCCTAGCCCTCTTAGCATGCTTTCTTTTGTTACCTCACCTCTGCCATTCATTTGCTCAAGACAATCAATTATGTTACACGTTGCCTTCCCTGTCTCTCATTCCCTTTATCTGATCTGTGCGTATCAGATTATCCAAGCCGTCCATCCTCATTACATGTACCACGAACCTCAGCTGCCTTTTTCTGATGTTAAGTTTTAGTGTCCTTGCTTTTCGTTTTCATCCTCTCCAAAACTTCACCGTTGCTCAAATGTTCAGTTTATGGAATCCTCAGCATCCTTCTGCAGAACCACATTTCGGTTGCTTCCAGTCTGTCCTTCATTTCTGAGGAGACTGTCCAGCATTCACTGCCATATTGAAAAACAGACATCACATAGCAATCAAGTACTCATTTTTTTCTTTGCTATGCTGAATAATTGGAGGGAACATAGATGGATTAATACATTTTCCAAGGTTATTTGTGCATAAGTGAAAGAAAAGGATTCAACTGGAATTCAAACTCAGCATTCTTTGCAAGTCAATACTTATCTTAAAGATACAACTATGTTTTTACATCAGTTCACAAAACGCCAGACGTTGAAATAGCAACAACGTTTGCAAATTATATCAAGTGAAATTAAATTTTTCATTGAAACCTTTCTATATAGAACTACTCTATTAAATATTTTAGTCTCATAAATGAATATTGTCAGACGAGAAAATGAATTCTGAATGGTATTTTTCCAGTGCCAATGTTTTGTTCAGGGGTTATTTTTAAAAATCGTACTTCATTTTGTGAAAATAAATTACTAGTTCTTGACTTAAATCAATAAAGGCCTCTATATTATATTAAATTCATAATAAAATATATTATTTAAGTGATTATCTAAGTGTCTTTCTTTCTTTCTTTCTGTCTGTCTGTCTGTCTCAGTATGTACGTACCTGTGTCACTAAGCCTATATTTATCTCTCAGTTCGTAGACACGAAGAGATTGATTAATTAAAATAGAAACTCGCAAACTGTTCACATATTCCGTTCATATCTGTCTTACACACACACACACACTATATATATATATATATATATAAACTTATTTATAAATGGAACTTTGTGTGTGTGTGTCTGTGTGTGTGTCTGTGTGTGTGTATCCGTTACCTATAGACTCCGAAACGGCTAAACCGATTTTCTTGAAAATTTACACAGTTGTACTATAAGCGTCTGCGAGTGTTCTTAGCTAGGTTTTGTGTCGAGGTACCTCCGATAAATATCGAAAATCGATAATCGGAAAAAAGGAGTGGTCCGATTTTAATCAAATTTGATACACTCATAGACAAAACATAAGTTTGCTGTTCTTACAGTAGGCCAGAATGTCGATAATATATATATATAAAAGGCAAGATGTTTGTGTGTGTGTCTGTTTATCTGCCTGTATGTCTGTAGTTTTTCAGCCCTTCTGTTTTAATTTTTGCTTCGGGTTTCGCTCTAAGTTGGTATAATTGTAGTTCTTAGTCTCAACCATGATACCATTTAATCAGAGGACTTATTTAGCCTTCAAAACTCAGTTTACGACGAAAAAAAAATTGATATCGATACCAGGAAATCAAAATTTGACTCACATAAATTCATTTTTCTTTCAGTCTACGGTTTCACTTTAATTGGAAACAACTATTGTTTTTTAGTCTTTCGTGCCAACGTCCAAAAAGTCTAAGCTCCAGGACCATAGATTAGTTTTAAAGCTTTCATTACACCCGAGAAACGCCGGGCTATACATATATATATGTGTGTGTGTGTGAAAGTGTATGTATATAATTATAAATATCAGTATATATATATATATATGCAATTTGTTATATATATTATATTGTTTACATATTATATATGCGTGGTACTTATTTAAAAGCGCTCAATATCAGTGATACAGCAGACATGTTCATATAGATAGGTGTGAGTTTGTAACCCTGGGTTTCACGCTCTTGCGATCGTTAGACAAAAATTAATCAGTTTGTCTGACGATCACAAGACCGTGAAACCCAGGGTTACAAACTCACACATATCTATCTATCTATCTATCTATCTATCACATCTCAAAAAGCTAGTACTGGCAACATTAATGAATATTGTAAATCACAATATATTCAGGCGCACCGACCCCGCTATAGTGATTTAGAACCGTATATATCTTTTAATATTGTCAGTAGTAGGTTTTCGAGCCCTGGTAATACAGACTCACCTATTCTAAGAAGCCTACATATAAACCCAGAATTCAATTCAAAATCCCAGCTCTGGTATCAAATTGGACCATACCGTGTAAGTGAAGAATATTTAATTACTTGATTTAGAGAAGCAGACAAAGAGCATGTTTTTTCATAATTAATTTGTAGATATTCTATCGCGTTACATTTATCTTTTGCAAATGTTATTAACCCAATACCATGCAATGGAAAATCAGGTTCAAGTTATAAAAATGAAAATAAAATCCTGTATTAATTATAGATTTTCATAAAAACAAAAATGGTTAATAAAATATCCGATATTAATTTCCTGTATCGATGAATTCGATATTAACTTTCTCGCAGCTATCGATGTATATGGCTTTTCGAAACTTACATTAGCTGCTGTATACGCATTTATACATTTGGAAGACACCGGCAAATGTTAGCCCGTTTGTGTTATAAACTAATTCGCGTTATAAATATAGTAACGCACAATATGACCATTTTAAAAAGTAATTTTAGTATACTGGGTGTAAGAGGTGTTGTATTTACTTTATGATTTCTTATTGGTATAAACGCTATTTACGTGGGTTTGCGACATGTTTGAGTTGCAATTCGTGTTTTTATTTTATTTTTTTAACAGTTAAATAATAAACAAGCGGTCGAAATTGAGAAGCCCTACTAAATAAAAGTTTAAACTTTAGGAAGAATCGAACGTGAGTCACTTTTTACACCAGGGAAACATTTTCTTTAATTAAAAAGAGGCTCTACCAGTTTTGAACACGGCACCAGACTGTCAGGGTCAAGTCAGAATTACATGTTAAAGAAGAATTTTTTTTTTCGTGTCTACAAATTTATATCTGCTTATTTCTTTCGTATGACTTATCAATTTAGGCCTGTGTGGTGCTGGGTGTTTGTTGCAGTGCAGTGGATATCGACTCGGAACGACAAATCGGGAAGCCAAGTTTGAATTCCAGTTAAATTCCTTGCATTCATTTACGCACAAATACCGCATGGCAAAGGTATTAATCAGTCTCTTCTCTCCAGTCATGGGTTAAATATTAAAACAGATTGGGTTCTATAGCCTTGGCTGGCAACCAGTCTACCGCAGAAAGCAATGGCAACCTACTGCGGGATAATCTTCTACCCAGTCAGTCATGTCTCTTTCGAGACGTTATCGTCCAAAGCGTGTATCACGTATGACACTTAACTGAAGGTGAATTGGCATAGCGAAGGACGCATTCCAGACGCTGAGCAGAGTATTAAAAGACAGGAAAATATCGCTAGAAACAAAGAAAAGAGTACTGGATTGCTTTAGATGTTAGTTCTTCAATATGGCGGTGAATACTGGACAATATCATCAAAGATGAAGGAAAAACTGAAATGTATTTCTACAGAAGGATGCTGCGGATATCATGGATCGAGCATGTGAGCAATGATGAGGTTTTGGAATGGGGGAAACGAAAAGAAAATTAGTATTGAGCATCATGAAGAGACAACTAACGTTCCTGGGACATGTAATGAGGAAGAACGGCTTGGAGAACCTAATACTAACAGGTCAGATAGAGGGGAAAAGAGACAGGGGAAAGCAGCGAATAATATATTTGAAGGATCTGAGCAGGTGGATGGTAGAACGGGGGTTGAGTGGTGTAACAAGAGAAAGCATGCGCTTTCTCATAACATTCCTCCTATGTAACCCCCTGCACAACAGTGGCAGTAAAATGCATTGCTTGGGGGATACACGATTACACACACACACACACACACACACACACACACACACACATATATATATATATATATATATATATATATATATATATATAAAGAGTCTACACGTATAGGGAGACAGGGAAAGCCGCGATCGTCTACATCCTGAAAAGACAAGGCAAATGGATGTAGTAGTAGTAGGAGTTGAAGAAGAGTTTGAGTTTTGTTTAACGGCCTATCAACCCCTGTGGGTTGTTTAAAGTTAGGGTTTTAAGGTATTTTTTAATGTTTGATTATAGTGAGAAGGTCAATTTAGTCAGAGTTTGGTGAAAAGTTTTTTTTTTTGTAATCTGTTTTTAATTTTTAGAAAACGGGAGATGTCTTCTGGTCTTGTTATCAAAAATTTATTGCTGGGAAATTTTTCTTCGAAAATGTATATTTTTCTATAAAATTCTATTTTTATACTTTCATAGTGTTTGACCCCAGTTTGGGGGTTACCTATTTTCCCATAGCTGCACCTTAACAGGTGGTACCACTCCGGGTCAGGGTGGATCTGGGAACAACAGCAATTAAGAGGTGGTTCCATTCTCCTCACAACCTCCCAATTAGAGGCCTTGCTGCTGGATGCAGTTTACCGTCAGACCCAGGACACGAAGAAGAAGAAGAAGAAGAAGAAGAAGAAGAAGAAGAAGAAGAAGAAGAAGAAGAAGACATTTTACTGTTTAATGAGAAATATCTCACTCACAAAAAAGAAAAAGTACCAGGATCGCAACATAAAAACTTGTACTTAATAATAAAAAACGATGTCAAAAAAAAAAAAAAAAATGAATTTAAAAACATTTAGTTCATACTGCAGGATATTCTACCGAAACGAAAATACTGGCGATTAAAAGAAATCGCCGCAAGTCATTTATTTCCAATGAAATATAATTTCCTATTTTTCGCCAAAAGGCCAGCACAGGCAGAAAAAAATACATCAAAAGTGATGATTATAGTTTTCCTTGAATTCCTTGTATTCACTTACGCTCAAATACACTTGGGAAAAGTATTAATCTGTCTCTTCCCCCGAGATATGGGTTAAGTAACAAGACAGTTTGAGTTCTATAGCATTGGTTGGCAACCTGCCTACCGTAGAAAATAATGACAACCTACTGCGGTTAATCTTCAGATATGTCTCTTTCAAGATATGATCACCCAAGCTATGACACTTAATTGACTGACGAAATATAACCTGCGGTATGCGTTGTAGTGCAGTGGATATCGCTCGGAATGAGAAATAGGAAAGTCGATTTCGAAATCCATTTGGGTTCGATATATTCACTTACGTCGGATACTCATAGAAAAGGAATGAATCCATATGTTCTTTCTCTCTAGCTATAGGTTGAATAGCAGGACAAATTGGATTCTATTGCCTTGGTTGGCAACCAGCCTACCGTAGAAAGAAATGGCAAGTTACTGCGGGAAAATTTTCTGAATTGTCAGTCATGGATTGGAAGAGACATGATCGCCCAAAGGTGTATCATGTTTAGCACTTAACTGACTGACTCACTTATAACCTATTTATTTTCACTGTTCACAACATGTTTCAGTTTACATTACTGATTTAAAAGCAAAAATTATCAAACTGTTATATAAAGGAAATGAAGAATAAAACTGTGATGGATTTAATATAGTAAATAAAATATTTTTAGTCAACGGTGTCAAAAAAATAAACAAGCTATTAACCACATAAGGGTAAGTAAAAAATGAACAGCATTTTCACCATAACATATCTTTAGCTTTGTCACACTGCCTTCTGCTCGTACGTGCATTTAGTACTATTATAGTCAATTGAGCGTAGTTTGAGTCTGATCGCATTAGTTTTCTTGATGTTGTTACAGTGTAAACATGGCCCCTCCACTAGCAGTGTGCATCAAGGGGGAACAACGAGCAGTAATCCGAACCTGCAAATAACACGCTACCTCATCGATGATAAATCGCCGGTTTCCCATTACCATCTCTTAAGCATACTGAATCTTCCCCTGATGGAGGTTGATGGGCAACCATATCCTTGTACGTGAGCTACTCTTATGCAGCCACTTCTACGCCGAAGGGCACTGTCTCCGCATTGTGCTAAAAGCTTCCAACAAATTTCAGCCCTTGACATATCTTCCTGTCAGAGAAATCGGATCACTGCTCTTTGTTTCTCCTTATGCAAACTGCCAGAGGTGCACACTGCTGGAGAAGAGGTCATGTTTACACTGTAGCAGCAACGATAAAACTGGTGTGATCAAGCTGAAACATTCGATCACGTAACAATAGTACCAACTATAAGTACGTGTGAGTAGAAGGCTGTGTGACAAACCTAAAGTTATGTTATGACGAAAGTTTTTGAAGTTTGAGTTTTGTTTAACGACAAATCAACTTCTGTGGGTATTTAATGCCAAAAAGGTATGGTTTTTTAATGTTCGGTTATTGTGACAAGGTCGATTTAGTCAGATTTCTATGATTTTTTTATTTCAGAAAACTGAAGATGTCTTCTAGTTTTGTATTAAAAAATTATTGCTGATAATATTTTTTTCTTCAAAAATGTATTATAGTAATAACTTTTTTCTTCAAAAATGTATTTTTTAATAAAAAAATTTTTCGTTCATAAATGTATTGTTGGTAAAAACTTTTCTTTCAAAAATATATATTTTTCTATAAAAGTCAATTTTTTATCTATATTTCTATAAAAGTTTGTTTTTATATTTTCATCGTGTTTTAATGCCAATTTGGTGATTAACTATTTGCCCATAGCTAGAACCCCAACAGGTGCTACCACATCGGGTTAGAGCGGACTTTGGAATAACAGAAATTAAGAGGTGGTTTCATGCTTCTCATAACCACCCAATCAGAAGCCTTGCTGCCGGATGCAGTTACCCGTCACACCCAGGAACTATGACGAAAGTGCTGAAAAAAATTGTGCTTAGCCTCGTTAAAACGATTGTCTGGTACCATGGATATAGTTATAGTAGAAAATTACGAAAATTAAACACTGTTAATTTTCCATAAGGATTGCAGAATTGTGAACATCATTTCAAGCGATGTTTGAATATTATATTTAGTCTCGACTGAAGAAGAGGCAGATTTGAAAATAAATAACAGAAAATTATAGCATTACTTACCACCTATCAAGAGGTGAAACGCGGACAACAAAACACGCATAACCTTTAGTAACGTCATCCTGAGATACATGCGATGTTTTTTTCCCGTGGAACTTAATTTCGAGCGTTATATCTGCAAGAAAAGAAATGAAAATCTGAGTCAAAAGAGACAAATTAATGAACGATTAAACATACATATTGTTGATCAGGGCAATAGCCGATGCTAAAAAAAAACCCCAAAAAAACACCAGGCACAGAGGAAATTGCCCGGATTTATTAGTTGACGTCATCAGTGTCATCCGTTTCCAGAAACTATAATTTTGCGGATTTTTTCGGCTATTCCAATGGAAATTAGGCACAGAACATGAACGAAAGCAGGAAATCGTTCGGACTTTCTGAGTATAACCAGTTTTTTCTCCCTAAATTAATAAATACACACAGATTTTTACTGCGTTCATTCGGATGTTTTCTTCGTTTTTCTTTCTTTTTTCTTTCTTTCTTTCTTTAGTTTGATTTCTGACGAAGACATTTTTCCTTGCCCGGATTTTCACTATGATTGCACGGATCGGCCCGGACCCGTGCCAGGTGTGCTCGGTAGTCAAATACGGCCATGTTGTTGATGTCTGTAAATTGGCTTTTGCAAGAGATTAGTTGAAACACTATTAGCTAGAAAAGTCAGTCGAGAGATATTTACTGATTCATAAGAAATTGATTTATATTAAATTCAGCAATTTTGAATTTTCGACATTTCAAGATACTAGATGCTAGTATAAGATACAAATCCTATATCATCCATCAACTAACAAAAAACCCAAAGTAAAATTGCACACCCGCAAAATCGGATTCAAACGACTAAAAGCATTTTGGAAAAACCAAACTAAGAAAAATTTTACAAGTCAGTGTGAAAACAAAACTCTGAATCCTGATTGGATTATAAATCGAAAAATTCAAATATGACGTTAGTCAAAAGTTTTTTTACATAACAAGAAATAAATACTTTTGGGAGCCGGTCAGGTGACTGAATTCCACTACTTAAGGACATTCTGTGACAGGGAGCCGTTAGCTGACGGATCTCGTGGCAATGTAACAAAAGAAATTTCATTCCACGCTATCCGGACGTAGGAGTGCGTCACAGTTTTATTCGACCTCTTCTTCCAACTTTCTTTTCGTTGTTTCAATTCCACGCCGCCAAAGAGAGCAACAACAACAACAACAACAACAACAACAGGACGCGTTAAATAAAATTTCTTTATTTGTTTTACCTTCTCTATCACTCTGTCGCCGATTTACCAAAAAAGGGGAAGGAACCTAAGAAAACTTTACATTCTGCTACTACACAACCATAAATTCTTCTGTGGACATTTTAAAAACCTACATTTCTCTACGATAAATTTAAACTACAAAGCGGCATGCATTTTTTATATGAACATTTATTCTCAGAAATATTTTATAGTGTTCAGTTAACAAAATTTCACTTATATTTTTCTTCTTACAATTTTGTCATTCTGTTAATAAATCTTGACTTTCATGTATACACCAAATATTTTATCCTTTCACATTTCAAAATTCAACCATCTGATATTTAAATTGTGAGAACCTTGAACGTGTTTGGCACAAGGCCAATTTACCAAGCATTACTGAGGCCCGTACATTAGCAAATTTCGGTGTATGGATCAGTTTTAACAAGTTTGGTATAAGTTTGGTTTACGGCATATAAACCTTTAATGCCGACAATATCTTTAGGTTAGTTTTGTATGACTAGAATGTACACATTGTAAGAAATAAGTTTTTAGATCGGGTTTCATTGATTCATTTTTGAAAAAGAGGGTTTTTGTCGAGAGTTAAATGTATTTTTGGTAATATTTTTACTATAAAAATCTATTTTTTATAGTTTCATAGTGTTTTAAACACAGTTTAAGGGTTAACTAGTTGCCCGTAGCTGGGATACTAACAGATTCAATCACCCTTTATATGGTTGTACCTGGGAACAACAGTAATTAAGAGGTGGTTTTATGTTCCTCAAAAATCCCAATCAGAAGGCCTGCTGCCGGATATAGTTTATCGTGATAACAAGGGCCAAAATTATTATAGGAGATAAGAAAAGTAAACACAGAATAGGTTGTGCTAAAGATAGTTTTGCTCAACACCGTAAGTTGCTGTAAAAACAGGTTAACCTAAAAACTTGAGTCATGTTCTTAATTAACACCGTCGGATAGATATTTTCGTATGGATATAATGCATGGTACCAAACATGTTCAGAAATATTTAAACTGATTGCTTTTAACACACGCTTTCTAAGATCAATGTTTTAAAATGTGTGGCTCGTATATGTTTTGGTGAAAAACACCCTTCTTCGAACCTTATAGACTAAAGCTAAAGAACGACAAACACAGAATCGTACCAATTAACAGAAACCACATCACTTGAAGACTTACAACAGTAGCAACATCTAAATTGAATGTAGCATGGAACTCAAAGAGAAAGTAACTTTTTTTATAATCATATCGCCCCAAGCAAGGCAGTTTACTGCCACTAGTGTGCAGGGGGTTACATAAAAGGAAAGTTATGAGAAAGAGTGTCAGGTTATAGGGGGTGTCAGGAAGTGGGTAAAAGAAGGATGAGAATACTGATGAGAGTGGAGTGGACGGAGAAAGGAGCATGAGAGAGAGAGAGAGAGAGAGAGGATGCAAGTCAGTGAGATAGGAGATGGCTTTACATTTAAATTCTTAGAGATTGTAGCGTCGAGGAAGCAAGTAAACGGAAGGGAATTCCACAGGCATAAATTGCGAGAAAAGAAGCTGGAGGAGTAGAATTTAGATTTAAATTTTATTGGTTTCACAGTAAGCGGGTGGGACCTGGTTGCTAATCTTGTGGCTCTAGAAAATTCATATATAGGAGGCACCAGGGAGCTAAATCATTACGATTATTTTCAAAAACTGTCATAACAATAGACAATCACGGAGTATTTATATTTTAGCAAAAGAGAAATTTCTAAAGAAAATGTATATATTTTTTAAATCATTTCAAAACACTAAGACATAGAGGCAATATGAGAAAAATATCATTAAGAGGAATAAGAGAACAGAAATTAAGAAGAGAAAAGATAACGTTTAACATTTCATTTAAATTTTTGAAAATCAAAGTTGACTGCGAAGCAAGAAACCGGAAGTTCCACGAGCGAGAAATGCGAAACGAAGAAACTGTTAGCATAGAACTTACAGTTAAATCTTGCCGTTTCAACTGTAAGATGATGATATCTTGCCGTCAATCTAGTGCTGCTCTTCATAAAGTCTAGGTATTTTTTTTAATCATTTCATCCCAAGCAAGGCATTCCACGACCACTATTGCGCTTGGGGCTACATAGGGGAAGGTAAATCGGAAGAGTGGTTAGATATAGGAAATGTCAGAAGGGGGGGTGATAGATAGTTGGGTGGGTGGGAAGAGTGTTTGAAAGAATGGAAGTTAGTTTGTTAGGAGGTGTCTATTGACCTTACATTTAAACTCCTGGAGATTGTAGCCGTCGAGGAAGCAGTCATGTGGAAGGGAATTTTTTAATAATCGCATTGCTCCAAGCAATGCATTATACTGCCACTGTTGGGCAGGGGGTTACATAGGAGGAAAGTTATGAAAAGGAGTGACAGAATAAAGGGGGTGCCAGAAAGAGGGTAGGAGAGGGATGAGAATACTGCAGTAATGAGATGAGAGCATAAAGAGGATGCAAGTTAGTGAGACAAGAGATGACTACTGACTTTACATTTAAATTCTTGAAGATTGTAGCTGTTGGGGAAGCAAGTAAATGGAAGGGAATTCCACAGGCGGGAAGTGCAAGAAAAGAAGCTTCTGGGGTAGAATTTGCGTTTACATCGTATTGGTTTCACAGTAAGCGGGTGGGACTTAGTTGCTAATCTTGTGGCTCTAGAAAATTCATATATAGGGGGGGGCACCAGGGAGCTAAGTTTATCAGAGCAGAAGCTGTAAAAGTATTTGTAGAAGAGACACAGGTAAGCCACATTGCACCGGTGAGAAAGTGACTGTATCTGAGCTGCTAAGCCGGGATAGATCACATAAGATATTCTAATGATGCCATCAAAATTTTGACTCTGCACTCTTCTTAGGATAACAGGTTAGGAATGAAACCTCATCAGTGCCGGAAAAGGTGATAAAACAACGACACATGAGAAGCCTATTTTCCTGGGGTATTGTTTTAATTTTAAGATTTGATAAATTTCAACCGACAACAATACTGGGTGCCAGGTCGATGGATGTCAAACGGCTATTATTACCATTAATCCCCAAGAGTGACAAAATTAAACGCATTGACGCGAAAAATTAATCTTGTAGAAACCAGAATTATCCTTTCGAAATTACTCGGAAGATATCGAAAGACATGCCTGATTTTCTTAATATCTTTAATTTTATAATTTAATTTAATTTAAAATAATCCTTAAACTTAAAATTAAGAAGCATATAATTTTAAATTTAAGTTTCAGATCAAGTCCAAATTAAATTATAAAATTGAAAAAATAAAAAAATATATATCATTCCAGCATTATAATATATAACAACGTTCACATCGCGAAAACTCAAAATTCAAGTCCCTGAAAGATCATTTTATAATATACACGTGAAGATTGCATAGCGCATGAAACTCTGAGTCGTGGTATATATTTATTAATATATACTTAATACCTCTGTTATATATATATATATATAACTGGTGTTAATAAAACAGTTTTCATTGTAATATAACAGAGGTATTAAGTATATATTAATAAATATATACCACGACTCAGAGTTTCATGCGCTATGCAATCTTCACGTGTATATTATAAAATGATCTTTCAGGGACTTGAATTTTGAGTTTTCGCGATGTGAACGTTGTTATATATTATAATGCTGGAATGATATATATTTTTTTATTTTTTCAATATATGTAGAAATATATAGAATGGTAGACTTTGAAAAACAGTAGCTACTCTAGCATGTACGCATCGCTCATTCACTAAAGAATTAGAGCACTCTGGCTATTGGGCGCATATAATCATAATATACATGTTAAAAGTCTACCTTCTTCTATCATGCGCCCATGGCCCAGAGGTCAAAGAGCCGACTGACGACACTTCGGTCGCTTTTCAATCCTGGTTTAAAAGCAATCGGAGTGTAACCGTACTGATGAGCTGTGATACAGCGAAACGGATCTGTCTGCGAATGACTATATATATATACATATATACGTTATAAATATTTATATGCATATTTATTTTAACGTTCCCTTTCTTTTTGCTCAATTTTCTTTGCTGTTCGTTTGATTTATAATTCCAAAAATTTTCTTCTACTGAGATTTTGGATGAAAAGGCTCTTGAAGCTTTTAATAAATTCCTTGTTTTTAAATTAGTGTATAAATTTTGTACTTCTAAACATTTGTTTATATATATATATATATATATATATATATATATATATATATATATATATATATATATATATATATATATATATATATATATATATATATATATATATATATATATATATATACAAATGTTTAGAAGTACAAAATTTATACACTAATTTAAAAACAAGGAATTTATTAAAAGCTTCAAGAGCCTTTTTATCCAACATCTCAGTAGAAGAAAATAAAATATATATATATATATATATATATATATATATATATATGCAGACAAGCCTGTTTCGCTGTATCATAGCTCTTCAGTGCAGCTGGATTATCCCTTGAGCTTTAAGCTGGGATCAAAATCCGAGTAATGTTTCATAACAGGAACATCATTCCACTGAACTATCTGCGTAACGGCAGAGACAGACAGCTTTCACAACAGATTATTCACAGGATGTTAACAAACTCTGGTGACAGAAAGCGTTCATTTTCTTAGCCGAACCAAACTACGTTCACTTCAGTAACCAATGAACGTAATATCTCAATAATATATATTCCTAATATGTATTTTCCCCAAACAGATAAAAAGTGTTATTTTATCATGACATAATTTAGAAACTCACCTTCGTACGATCTGAACATTCATCTTTATAGCTTGACATAATTATCGCTTTTGATTGAGTCCTAAGCATATATATATATATATATATATATATATATATATATATATATATATATATATATGAACAATCCTCAAACAACCCTGTTTCCCTATATTACAGATCTTAAGCCGAGACTGAGACCCGACTGATTTTACAGCAGTTCGATATTCATCCACCGGCCATCGGAGTACGTCAGTGAAAGGCTGATTGCATAGCATGTAATGTGTTTACGAAATGTAAATAACACCAGCAGTGAGAGTGTTCCAGAAAATGTAGAGAAACTCTGGCATTCTCTAATTCCAATTACAGGACTTCTTCTATGTGCCTTCTCATTTCAGGAAGTAGACGATCATGGCCTTCCACGTCTTCCTATCCCTGGTGGCTCTTAGCACTATTTCTGCTGTTTCCTCAATCAAAGCCTCTCTTTCATCTACCTGCTCAGACCCTTCAAATATGTTATCCGCTGCTTTCCTCTGTCTCTTTTCCCCTCTATCAGGCCTTTAGTATCAGGTTCTCCAAGCACTCCTTCCTCATTGCATGTCCGAGGAACTTCAGTTGTCTCTTCCTGATGCTCAGTATTAAATTTCTTTTCGTTTACATCCTTTCCAAAACCTCATCATTGCTCACATGCTCGGTCCATGGTATCCGCAGCATCCTTCTGTAGAGCCACATTTCAGTTGCTGCAAGTTTTTTTTTCATCTTTGATGATATTGTTCTGCATTCACTGCCATATTGAAGATATGACATCACATAGCAATCCAGCACTCTTTTCATTGTCTCTAGTGAAATTTCCCTGTCTCTTAATACTTTAATCAGCTTCTGGAAGGCGTCCTTCGCCATGCCAATTCCCCTTCTGATCTCTGTGTCGCACTTTGCGTCTTCTGTCTTCAGGCATTTAAATTTTTGAACCTGCTAGATTTTAGTATCTCCGACCTATATTTGACATTTTGCTTAATTTATCACAGTAATCAATAGCAATAAACCCAACAGAGGCACCCCGGATAAATATCGAAAATCGATAATCGAAAAAATCGCGTTATAGAACGAGTGGTCCGGTTTTAATCAAATTTGATACATTCATAGACAAAAACATAAGAAACGATGTTCAGAAGTTTCAACGTTGCAGTTCTTACAATAGTGCAGAAAATCGATAATATATATATATATATATATATATATATATATATATAAAAGGCAAGATGTTTGTGTGTGTGTCTGTTTATCTGCCTATATGTCTGTATTTTTTTCAGCCCTTTTATTTTAATTTTTGCTTCAGGTTTGGCTCTAAGTAGGTATAATTGTAGTTCTTAGTCTCAGCCATGATACCATCTACTCAGAGGACTTATTTAGCCTTCAAAATTCAGTTTTCGAAGAAAAAAACTTATTTGATATCGATACTAGGAAATCAAAATTTGACTAACATCTATTCATTTTTCTTTCAGTCTACGGTTTCGCTTTAACTGGAAACAGCTATTGCTTTTTAGTCTTTCGTGCCAACGTTCAAAATTTCTGAGCTCCAGGACCATGGCTTTCATTACACCAGAGCAACGCCGAGCTATACTGCTAGTATATATATATATATATATATAGTGTACCGAGGCAGCAAGTAATTTTCTAAACATATGCTGTTAAATATAAGAGACAATGAATGTCTATTATGTTTAATCATGAACGGCTCATGATTAAACATAATAGACATTCATTGTCTCTTATATTTAACAGCATGTTTAGAAAATATATATATATATGATAACGATATCTACTTTTTATAGTAAGAAAAGTTTTGAAAGAAAATAGGTATGATAAATTATAAGAATTTTATTTCACATTTCACAAAAAACTTTTTCCAATTTGTCATATATATATATATATATATATAAGCAAACACAATTTTATGCTCATTTTATTTTTAAATAGGATCTCGTCTGCCAACGGTTCCTCAGGGACCAATCACAGCCAAAATCTTAATTACATTAGGCTGTATGGAGAGGAATTCTTAGAGATAAGGCTGGAACACGTCTAAAATTTTACGATTAATGTGAATATGTAAAATTAAGAAAATGAATAAATTTTCGATTAAAGTAAATGCGTAAATAAAAGAAATGGATAAATGTATCAACCAGAGCGTAAAACAGAATAATGATCGCTCACAAATCTCCAAATAAGTACAAAGATCGTAAAAAAATATATTTTTGCTTGCATATAAATGGTTGCAGGAGTTTAAAGCAAATGGCTTCCAAAATTAACAAATGATGTTTGGACCTGCCCTTGTACTGAATATAGTCCATCGCAAAAAGCTGACGAACATGACTCATTTTCATTTTGGAAATGAGAATGAAATTTTGTTTCTTTTGATCTGTTTACTTATTCTGTCACATCAAAGAAAGATGAAAATAAAATAGGAAACCTTTACAAATTTAACAAGTTTCGATTTTATTTACCAATGATTTATAGGAAAAAAGGTTTTTGTGTTCTGCGGTGTTTGGTTTTTGCTGATCAGGTGGATCTCTTGTGTGTGTGTGTGTGTGTGTGTGTGTGTGTGTGTGTGTGTGTGTGTGTGTGTGTGTGGACTTCTTTCTATCTGTCTGGTAGTATCCGTGTGTTTAATTCATGAGGATCGTATTAGGGAGAAGCTGAAAAAACTTGAAGCGAGATTCCTGATTATTCAGTCACTAGCGAGTCCAACCAACAGTGTGTACTCAATACTTGTAGCTTTGTTGCGGTCTAAGTATTGTAAAAACAGATAATTTCTGTTATACTTTTTTCTGACAAGATAACTAAAAAACTAAGTAAGACTTAACTTAAATTAGAGAGTCTATATCAAACAATATTTAGTACCGTAACATTTTTGCTTAACTTTTAATCAATAGAATCATCAAGACCCAATGAAGTTACTAAATGAAGTTGCTGTATAGACGTAAGTAGAGGAAATTTCTCTTTCCAATCTTTTACTCTTTTCCATTTTTATACTCTTTTTTTTTCTTAATTGGAGTAGATAGACTAAACTATCGCCCGGTTCACACTCCACCCACGTCTATTGAACAGGTGAAGACGCTCATCCCTTGTTTCCTCTTTAGGATGCGGTTTCCGGTTTTCTCTTTTCCAATCTTCTCACTTTTTTTTCAATTGGAGTAGATAGACTAAACTAACGCCCGGTTCACACTCCACCCACGTCTATTGAACAGGTGTAGAGGCTCATCCCTTGTTCCCTGTTTTGGATGTAGTTTCCGGTTTTCTCTTTTCCAATCTTTTCACTCTTACGTAGGCCCCTGCGCATCAGTAGCGTTACCGCCTTGCTTGGGGTGATATGATTAAAAAAAGCACATTATGAAGAAAAGAATGACGGATAACGGCTGACCTTAAGCTTGAAGAATTTATAATTGTATGATATGGAGACAGAGGAAAGTAGCGGATAACATATTTAAAAGGTGGATGACAGAACGGGGGCTGAGAGACGTTACAGGAGAAAGCGTGCTAAGAGCCACCAGGGATAGGGAGACGTGGGAGGCCATGATCGCCTACGTCCTGAAGGAACAAGGTACATAAAAGAAGAAGAATATTTGGAGAAGGCTCCTCTTGCGTATTTGTTCCATTAAGTAGCGTCTCTTTTTGAAAATGCTCACCGGATAAAATTTCCTCTTTACAAATTAAACAGAAAAAGAACAAGGATTGACTGTCCACGGTGTTAATATCATAAGATGTCTGAGCTATAAATATCTTAATTCCTTCAGCTAGGAAATATAGCTCGTACGAAATGTTACTAGTCCATTTTCAAAAAAAAAAAAAAATGCGGGCAATGAATTTTTGCAGAGTTTTCATGAATGGTATTTATGTCGGACAGAAAGCTTTTCAACACCCCCGTGTACAATGTAAAAAACAGACGAAACAATACTTTTCGATAATAACTACAAATATGTAGGCATTGTTTAAGGATTTGAAACGAACTTGGGATAATATACGAGAAGTTTTTTTTTTCTTTTTTTGTATTAGTTTGGAGATGCCATTCATCACGAAAACGAGACTCGGGCAACGGAAGCTTTGACCCTTTCATCTGGTCAATAAGTTCAAGAACAGAAACTTAAATGTAATGCTTACACACACACATAGATATACGGTAAGAGGTATGGTCATAAATGGATCCATATGCACACCAACAAACACACACACACACACACACACACACACACACACACACACACACACACACACACACACACACACACACATATATATTCATAATAACGCATACACACATTCGCGATCACAAGCACGCATACACACACACATATATACATATATGATGCCCCCCAAAAGTGGTAAGATATCTTCGCAAATGGAACGGGGGCACAAATATAATATGTAAACTTAATAAACTAAAGGCACGCACACACACACACACACACACACACAAACACACACACACATATATTGATATTTATAATTATATACATACACTTTTAACAGACACACACAACTACACACATACACATATATATATATATTGATATTTATAATTATATACATACACTTTTCACACTCACACAACCACACACACACACACACACACACACACATATATATATATATATACAGAGAGTGAGAGAGAGAGAGAGCGAGAAAAAGAAAGCACCTATACAGAGAGAGAGAGAGAGCGAGAGAGAGAGCGAGAGAGAGAGAGAGAGAGAGAGAGCACCTAATGAACCAGACGAACCTACCTAGGTTTCTCCTAAACGGATCGTCAGGGAAAGCTGAGAGAAAGTTCGCTCTACATTTGTATTGAGCGCTTTTTGTTAGATCCTTACTCGTGTCGGTATTTTTTTCTTTGTGCTTCGTACTGATTTCGGTCCAAACACTTTTGACAGATTCTCATGTCTTCAGATCTTTCTTTTTTTTCAAAAAAAAACATTTCTTCCTTTGTTAGAAAGTTTTCGAGGAAGGTTTTCGAGACGAGTATAATTATATATAATCAAGTTATATATATATATATATATATATATATATATATATATATATATATATATATATTAATGCAGGTTTCATTGAATAATATAGACAAGTTTTGTCTATTAATTTTGTGTAGGATCCGTTCATACCGTCTGATATACTTGATGGTGATATCGTTGAAAGACAACAAAAAATCACAGTATTTGTTGAATTTTTTATCGGGTCTAAGCTTTCGGCTCACATAAGCCATTATCAAAGAGGAAATATTAACACACAGTAAACATAGAGCATTTAAGCTATTAACAATAAAGAGAATTGAATTGAGAATATAAGTCCATCCCTACCGTGGCGGATGGCCGAAGACAGTGACAAAATAGTGATGTTGTGGTCCCTGGTCTGATATAAGCGTGTGTGTAGGAGAAAAATATAGTTTTAATTTATAGCGTATTTCTGGGGAAGAAATGCTTAATTATTGAGCTATAATTACTTTTAATATATTTGTTTAAAAATTATTTTTTACTGGATACCCATATTAGAGTAGAATCTCTGATTTTTGTTATTATGCAGTATATTTATTTATATCTAATAACCTGAATAATCAAAAAATCTTCTTGTGTGTCCTTCATGCGTGTCCTTCGATAAGATTCGAACTCGCGTCCTCTACGGAAAACCGTCATTAGATCTAACGTGTATTAAGAACCCGATAAAACAAACCCCAAATAGTCTTTTGAAGCACACTTTTTCTAATTTTTCGAAATATTCATATCTTCTATCTTGTTTTAGAATCAATTCGTCTGATGTCTTTTAGAGTCCAGTTCAAGTTGTTGAAACTATATTGAACCAGTGGGATGGCAAGGCTATTGATGGCAATAATAATAATAATAATAATAATAATAATAATAATAATAATAATAATAATTATTATTATTATTATTATTATTATTATTATTATTATGTCATTTTTCATCATATTTCGATTTCTGCTTTGGTCTCACTACCAACCAAGTCTGCGGGGAGACCTAAGGCAGGTAGTGACGTGTTGTTATGGCTCCATTTCATGTTTTTCTATCTTCCCTATCATCCCCAGCATTACATAGATAAAGTTTTCCTTAGTGTGTGGGCTGTACTTAATAAGACAATTTTTTGTATATCTCTTAAGCTGGGGTTTCCAGGGATTCTTTCAATGTGTTGTTTTGTTCCATTTTTTATCATTCCAAGTGCACCTACTATCACTGGCACAACTCTTGTTTTCAATTTCCACATTTTTTCTATTTCGATTTCCAGGTCTTTATATTTTGACAGTTTTTCAAATTCCTTGATTGCTATGTTACAATCCGCTGGACAAGCCATATCAATTAATAGACAAGTTTTCTCCTTCTGATTTTTAACAATAATGTCTGGCCTGTTTGCTTCAATTTTTCTGTCTGTGTAGATGGTGTAATCCCATAGAATGGTTACATCTTCTATTTCTGTAACCGGTGCTGGGTGATATTCATACCAGTGTTTGTTTACAGATTTTCCATAATGTTTGCACATTGCCCAATGTAAATATTGCCCAACTCTATCGTGGCGATTTTCATATTCATTTGGGGCAAGCACAGAACAGCCTGAGATTAGGTGCTCTATTGTTTCTTGGTGTTTATCACAAAATCTGCATTTTGGATCCATATTATTATGCATAATATTTGCCTGAAAGTTTCTAGTGAAAAGACTTTGGTCTTGTGCTGCAAGAATAAAGCCTTCAGTTTCAGACTTTAATCCAGATGCACGTAACCATCGATGAGTATTAACTTTGTCAACATTGGATTTATTGGCACGTTCTGGATATTGGCCATGCAGAGGTTTGTCTTGCCAGCGCTGTTTCATCTGTTCAAGAGCTTTATCTTTGGCTTTCATTTTCATATTTTTTGCCGCAATAGTTGGTTCTTGGTTTCTGTTTTGCTTTTCTACAGAATCTACTAACTGTAAATCTTGTTTGTATTTACTACCTTCTTTTATTATTGAATATTTTTTCTTTCTTTCTTCATGTTGCCTTACTAATTGTATCATCCAATCCTTTGTTGTTTCTATGTATGTTAGTAAGCCAATAGTTGTTGTCTTGTATGACAATTCCAGCTGAATAAGACCTCTTCCACCTTCTTTACGGGGTATGTATAGACGGTCTACATCAGCCTTTGGATGATGCATCTTATGCTTAGAAAGAAGCTTTCTTGTTTTAGCATCCATTCGCCTGATGTCGTTTAGAGTCCAGTTTAAGATGTTAAAGCTATATTGGACAACTGGGATTGCAAGGCTATTAATGGCCATAACTCTGTTCTGTGAATTTAATTCAGTTTTTAATATCATTCGTAGCCTTCTATTATACTCTTTACGCACTATTTCTTTCATTTTTTTATGGTGAATGTTTTCGCTCTCATTTACACCTAGGTATTTGTAAGCTTCTTCTGGTTTCAATTCTTTTATTGTTACAGCAGGGTCTAAGCTAATTGAGGATGTTTCTTGTATTGATCCACGTAAAACTGTAGATTTAGCACATTTATTCAAATTAAATTTCATTCCAATGTCTTCGCTGAAGCATTTTACAGTTTGCAGAAGACCTTCCAGCTCATTATCATTCTTAGCATATAACTTTAAGTCATCCATGTAAAATAGATGGCTTATTTTCTTTTGGCCTATTTTATAACCACATTCTGTCTTGTTAAGTTGACTGGTTAGTGCTATTAATGATATGCAGAATAGTAAGGGAGATAAAGAATCACCTTGAAATATACCTCTTTTGATGTTTATTTCATCAGACTTATAGGTTCCATTTATATGATTGAGGTAAAGGGTTGTTTTACATATAGACATGCACAGTTTGATGAAATTGATGATGACGGGCGATATCTTGTATATATTTAAAGTCTTTAAAATCCAGGAATGTGGCACACTATCGAATGCTTTTCGATAATCTATCCAGGCAGTACTAAGATTTTTCTTTGTACTGTAGCAGTTTTCCAGGATCATTTTGTTAATTAGCAATTGGTCTTTACAACCATAACAGCCACGTTTGCACCCTTTTTGTTCAAGCGGTATCATGTCATTTCTTTCTAAGAATAAATATGTCTGTTTTGTTAAAATAGATGTTAATTGGTCTGTAGTTTTTCGGGTTGTTTGTGTCACCATTCTTGGGTAGAAGAAATGTAATTCCTTTGGTCATCCATGCAGGAATTTCAGTGGGATCGTCAAACATTTCTTGAAGTTCTTTGGCTAGTTTTTTATGTGCTGCATTTAAATAATATAGCCAAAAGTTAGGAAGTTTATCTATACCTGGGAATTTCTAATTGTGTGCTTTTTTTAGTGCAAATTTAACATCATCTTCTGTAATTCCAGACCATGTCTGTTCTGGTTTATTTTTCATTCGTTCTATCTCTTGCGCAATCCAATGTACTTCCTTGCTATGTTTTTTAGGGCAAGCCCATATCTTTTCCCAGAACTGTGTGACTTCTTCCATTCTGGGGGGTACTGTCACTTCAATTCTTTTTTTACCTATTTTCCTGTAAAATCTCTTTGTATCAGTCTGAAAAATCTTGTTTTGTCTGTAAAATCTTGCTCTTTATTCATAGCGTCTTATTCTTTGAGCCTTCAGTTGGAATTTTGCTTTATTTTTTCTTTATTTGATAATACTTCTTTTTCATTCCTAATGTTATATTTTCTTTCGGCTCTTCTGCTTTTCCTAGTTCTTACATTTATTCCTCTACTCAGTTCATCCAGTACTGATAGTTCACTTCTAAGTTGTTTGATTTCTTTTTCTATTTTTCTTTTCCAAGGTGGATCTTCACGTCTGCGAGACTGCCTTGTTTTTATTTTGATATTCAATTTTTTCGTTGCTGCTGTTGCTGATGCATATATTACTTCGTTGAGACTTGTATGAGTGTCTTCATCGAGTATTAATTTCAGTGCTGCATTGTAGAGTCTAATAGTTCGGAGGTTATGTTTTGTTGGTTGTAATTTTGGGAGCTGTTCACGTTCCTCCATTGTAATATTTTGTATTTGACTTAGATGGTTTTTTATTTCTATCTTGGCTTCCTGTATATTGTTCTTATTTTCCGTCAAATAATTATCTTCGATGTGTTCTGAACTCGTTTTCTTTTTGTCTTTTAACTGACTCAGATCACATCTTTCCAGCACTTTTAAACTTACAGCATTATCTTCGCAGTGATTTGCGTGTTTCACGGTTTCTACATTATGACCTGTGGCTTGTTTGATGTTATTACTTTTTATTTCTGATTCCGGTTCCTTTTCATATTTTGTTGATTCGTCTCTTCTTGTTATTATTATTATTATTATTATTATTATTAAGCAAAAGCGAATTTCCCTTACACGATGTCTCAATTATTCAGGTCATTAGGTGTAAATAAATAAACTGTTTACAAATAAAAAAGATAGCATCTGCTCAAATATGGGTAGCCATTAAAAATAATATTTAGGCAAACGAATTAAAACATGTCAGATTTAATCTATTTCAAATTTCGTATAATTTAAGTATATAAATAATGTCAATATAAACAGTGACGACGCAGAAATCAACATGGTATATTGGCTGTCTCTTTTATGATTGAATGCAATCTTAGTATTTGTCAATATTTCTAAGATAAAGAAGATTTTCAGTATTTACATTACATTTCGGACTACGTAAACTTAAGGAATCAGCACATTTGATAGACTTCAGAAATCTCCTAAGCCGATCTAGCATAGAGATGAACACAATATGGGAACCAGTAATACGGATTGCCAGAGAAAATCATTAGTGTCAAAATTGCAATATGAGCTTTGGTAAAAAAAGACTTTCTGGACATTAATTTTATAAGTTCCAAAAATTCAGTTGTCCTCATGGATATAGATGTTGGTTAGTTCCTGTGACTTGACCCAAAAAGTTGTGAGTTCAATGCCAGGCTACAACAGTGGTGAACAAGTAACTTGCAGGGTTAGAGGGAGATAACTCATGACTTCCAATCGTGACATTACTACTACATGAGAATGATACCCCAGTGATTGTAATAAAGGGTTCGGTTCTAAATTCCTAGTATCTGAAGAAGGCCGGAGCCTACAACGGCTGAAACGTCGTACAAATGGCAACAAAGATAATGCAATCTTACCCCCTCCGACATATACATATATATAGTCATCCGCAGACAGATCTATTTCGCTGTATCACAACTCATCAGTACGGTTAGACTCCGATTGCTTTTTTTAAATATATATATATATATATATATATATATATATATACATATTACCAAAAAGTCCGTGATTCTTATAATGAAAACATTAACAACGAAGCTAAAATTATTATTCATAAATTGAATTTAAGCCAAAAAATACAAATTTTAACCGGCATATAAGCTTTCTTAACCAAGACCAAAAAGAAGATTTTTCTCAATAATCTCTCATACCGACCTATAAATCCAACAAAAACAGAAGTGGGCAAAATAAGACAATTAATATTAAAAAAAATATTTGTGACTTACTAAGAACTACCACTCAAGCTAACCAGTGCAAGTACACAAGTGACCGCAATTCCTGGTTCCAAAAAATCCAAAACAAAAATATATATACGTTCATTAAATATGACATAAAAAACTTTTACCCATTTAATTTTGCTAAAAGGTACCTAAACGTACCATCTGAACATATAGATATAATCCTTCATTGCCCCAAATCAATACTTTTCCACAATGGTAAAGCATGGATTAAAAAAGCAAATAACAGCACCTATGATGTTCCACAAGGATCGTATGACGGAAGAATTGATGGGTATATACATTTTAAATAAAATCAACAAACTAATCCAAATCGACAAACACGGATTATACAGAGATGACGGATTAATGATGGCACCGGGCAACAATAGAGAAAATGATAAAATAAGGAAAACACTTTACAAACACTTCAAACAACTAGACTTTGAGATAATAGTCGAAACAAATAGAAAAGTAGTTCAATATTTAGATGTATAATTAAATTTACAAACTGGTAATGTCTCTTTATGTATGAAAGCAAACACAAATTTAAAGAACATAAACAGATGATTTAACCATCCCAAAAGCATAATCAAGCACATTCACAAAGGAATAGAGTACAGGCTATAAAAATTCGTCAAACAAATCTATAATTGATGAAAGAAACTATGATAATTCAGTAGAAAATCTGGCCATAAGAAAATTTTAGAATACAATCTCCAACCAAACAAACAAATAAAAATCAATGAAACGTTATCTGGTTCAACCCACCATCTAACTTAGAACTAAAAACCAAAATAGGACAAATATTTTTTAACCGATCGATAAACACTTTCCAAAAAGCTAAGAACTAAACAAAATTTTCAATAAGAATACAATTAAACTGAGTTATAGCTGTACTAGTAAGTTAGAACATTTCATAAAGAAACAAAACGCCAGAAATTTAAATAGCATCGTCATACAAAACAAGATCATTAATAAGAAACGTAACTGCAGGGACAAAAATAAATACTCTCTTCAAAGACTTTGTAATACAAAAGAAGTCATTTACAAAGCAAAGTACGTGACTTAAATGGTCAAAATGAAAGATATTTGAGATCAACCAAAGATAGTTTTAAGATCAGATGGTTTGATCGCAGGTCTACATTGTAAATAGAAAATTCAAAAAATTGTAGACAATTGGCTAGCCACGTGTGGAAACTAATTAAAATATGGAAAAACCCAGACATTACGTGGAGTATAGTGAAAACAGCCAAGCTTTACAAAGGTGGTAAAACATGTAGACTGTGCCAGGAAGAAAAGTTAGCAATGAAGTTATTCCAAAACAAAAATGAATTACTGAATGAAAGAACAGAAATTAACAATACTATAAAATACCTTTTATGGTCATACAATCATTGATGAAAACGTTAGAACTTCTAATCTTGAAAATTGCGCGTTCATAAAAATTCCCCTTTCGCGAGCGTTCTTCAAAAAACGGTAAATCAATTATTGCAAATCTGTCACGTAATAGCACGTTTACAAATATATATATATATATATATATATATATATATATATATATATAGAGAGAGAGAGAGAGAGAGAAAGAGAGTGAATGAGAGAAAGAGAAAAGGGGAAAGTAAACATTTATAAACTGTAGCCACTTACGGCTCTACGCTACGTTCTTTGGCTACCGAATTGAACGCATTCATCTCGGCAAACGAATTGAACGGTTGGCGGTTATTTACATTCGTTAAATGAGGTCTGCACTGATGAGCTCTTTTACTGTTTACGGATGAGCATATATATATATATATATATATATATATATATATATATATATATATATATATATCCGAGTGAATACAGGACCAAGCAACAATTCTTACAACGTCCAAAACATTAATTTAAAACAGTGCTCGATATATAATATATAGAGCTGTGAATATTTATTATGAATTATATTTTAGAACATGTACATAATTATTCTATATATATATCCGCTACAAAGGTACGTTCGTTTCGACATTGAAACTCCAATGTCATCAGGCGGTGATATATTTAATCTAGCTGCATTGATGTGCTGTGATAGAGGAAAACAGGCCTGTCTTCAGAGGATTTATTTATTTATTTACTGATTTGGCTTCTCTAGTGACTGAGCAATTTATAGATGAGAACATTTCATAAACAGCATTTATTTATGGGTTTATACGATGCTCTCTTTCGAGATTGAGCACTTTCAACTGCTGACGAATTTACATTGGTGTGAATATTTCACACGATTTGAAATCTTGCTTTCTCGAAATATGGCCTGGGGTTAGTCGGGTTTCGGTCCTGGCTTGAGGCGGCCATTTAATCTAGCTGCGCTGATGATCTGTGATACAGCGAAACAGACCTGCATGCTGACGATTGATTTAATTATATATATATATATAAGTTTTTACTAAAAACGACTGACAAGAGACTGTGATTAAGGTTTTCATTTAATTTTTTATGTATGCTCATGAATTTATTTTCTGGTCATAAATTAAATAGAAATTCTCTGAATGTCCTGTTAGACATTACTTAGCTTTCGGCTCTTATTTTAACCATTATGAAGGATGACTTTATTTTGACTTTTAACTGAATTTATTACTATTATGAGGCGCTTGGTTATACAGAACATTCGCAAGATTTCTGCGTAACTTCTTCCCAGAAAGAGAAAAAATATTAAGAAAACTTGAAAAATTAGATAAAAACTTAACCTTAGTAGGTTGTCAGTTGTTTTTAACGAAAAGGATTTGCTGCTTAAAAGCACGCACGCACACACACACACACACACACACACAAACACACACACACACAAACACACACACACATTCGCGCACACGCAGACACACTACACACACACAGATACATACATACATATATATATATATATATATATATATTGGCAGACGCATAAGTGCAGTGGGGATGTAAAAATCAACAATGCATGTTGACTTGCAATTTCTGATGAATATGACAGTGACCATATAATATTGATTTTTACGTTTGAAATCACGCGTTCTCTCTCTCTCTCTCTCTCTCTCTCTCTCTCTCTCTCCACATATATATATATATATATATCTTCCTTATATCGAGAGCCTGTAGTTCAGAAGTAGAATCGCCGACCGACGCCAATTCGGTCGGGTTTCAATCCTGGGTTAAAAGCAATCGGCTGTCTAACCGTACTGATGAACTGTGATACAGCGAAACAGATCTGTCTGCGGATGACTATATATATATATAATTCATATGCATTTACTGTTTTCGTGAGTACGTTTTGACAAGAAATACAGACAAATCTCTTTGTAGTTTCAGACTAAAGTCTGATACAGACAAAGAGATCATGCCGAAAGTTACTGACGTAATGTACAAATAGATTAACAGATCTTCTTCTTCTCCTTCTTCTGTGTGTCATGTCCTTTAAGGACGTAGGCGGTCATAGCTTTCCACGTCTCCCTATCTCTGGTGGCTCTTAGCACGTTACAGTACGCAACCCCCGTTCTGTCATCCACTTGTTCAAGCCCTTCAAATATGTTATCCGCTGCTTCTCTTTTACCCACTATCTGGCCTGTTAGTATCAGGAACATTAGCTGTCTCTTCCTGATGCTCAGTATGAATACAAGAAAAAAACACTTCGAGGTGGTCACAGGAAAGACTCGCTAGCAAAGCAGTAATTGGTTTTAACTTAATAATAATTTGATGATTTCTGCAAATTCTAGCTAAGAATGGCACGTGGACAAAAATTGTACGAGCGAGAAAAGGGTGAGTAGATTTGTATCAGCTGAGTTGGAATTGCCTTGCGTAATAAATCAACATTCAAATTCCCGATTTGCTAATCGAACGAAAACCACTGAGACCAATAAGGCGATAATATTACAAGAATAAGTAAAATTGATCTGAATGATTGATATGCGTATAAAAACGTAATTTGGATACATGCATTACATGTATCCACTTGAACTATCAATGCCTATATACTTCAAGTCAAGTCACGTGGCCCAGTGGATATAGACGCTAGTTTCAGTTACTTCATCTCACCCCAAGCAAGACATTCTACTGCCACTATTGCGCAGGGTTTTACAAAGGGGAAAGTGATAAGAAAGAGGGGTTAGTTATAGGAAATGTCAGGAGGAGGGTAATTTTGACCCAAAGAGTTGAGAGTTCAGTACCAGTCTGCAGCAGTGGTGAATAAATAACCCAGAAGAGTTAAGTTAAAGGGAGATAACTACATGGCTACCAGAAGTGGTATCAAACTCGGAAAGAAAATGATCGCAATAAACCGTTTGGTTCGAAATTCCTAGCAAGGCCGGGGTGTACAACGGCTGAAAGTTCGTAAACCTGGCAATAAAAAGGAGACAATCTGAATAATTTAAAAAGCATAAGATATTATCATTGTTGGATATACAACTGAACAATAGAGGAAAAATTCCATAGCTACAGAGGATAAATTTAAAATATAAAATAGCTATAAAAAACCGCATGCGGTAATATTTGAATTGGTCCGACGAGTGCAGGCCTTTGTAGAAGCAAGCGGACAACATTTTAAAAATTTGTTATGAGATGCTACAACGATGGCCTTTGAACATAGTTTTATATAGATACATAGAAAATTTTAACTTGTTTTGGTGTCAGGAACCTTAAAATTTGTAAAACTATTTTTGGGTTGTATGTTGTATGGTAGATTAGAAGAGCATCTGTCGTGAAATTTAAACTTAATAATATATATTATATCCTCTCTATTATAATAAAACCGATGTTCACACACACACACACGCACACGCGCGCGCGCACACACACACACACACACACACACACACACACACACACACACATATATATATATATATATATATATATATATATATATATATCTAAAGTAAGAGACAATGGGAAAAATGAATTAGTTGGAAACACGTTTCATCCAGTGTGAACTTATTTTCGTTTTTTGCCTTGAAAAACCCACGTTGGATTACACGCGTTGGCAACTAATACAGTTTTCAAATTGTCTCTTACTTTAATATATATATATATATATATATATTTCCACAAGTAATATCATTTAAAGATATGCAACATACGCACTGTTAATTTTATGTGTGTAAATGATGCATACAATGATTTTAAATGTAAAATGTTTATGTTGAATATATATATATATATATATATATATACTCAATTATAATCTGAGATTAATGACAGAATGGTTAAATAAAATAAAGACAAAAGGAAAACTGTATTTTAAATCGCCTACGCGTTTCGTCCTGTGATGGACTTTTTCAAGTTCTCGAGAGCGCCGCTATCCAATACTACCAAAATATCAATATTTTGTTTCCAATCTCACCTTTACTGATGGAAATTATACTAAAACAGACTAACATTCATAATAAAAATTTCAAAGAAAATGGTTGAATTCCCTTCATTTTAACATCTCTTGACTTTGCGCTACACATGAGGAAATTCTAAAACAGACTTACACACAAAATAAACAGTTCTCAAAGAAAACGGTCAAATTCCCTTCATTTTAATATCTCGTGACTTTACACTAGACATGAAGAAATTCTAAAAACAAAAATATTCTGTTGATCTTTTGAAATGATTTGTGAGCGTCTTTGTGGTTACCAACACTGTTTGTTTATAGATACGTAATTTAGAATAAAGCTCATAAATTTAGAATAAAGCTCATTTTTGCCTTGATAAAGTCCATCACAGGACGAAACGCGTAGGCGATTTAAAATACAGTTTTCCTCTTGTATTTATTTTATTTAACCATATATATATATATATATTGATTACACTCTCTAACTTCAGTGGGTCTAAAACTGATCGTAGGTTGAATTAAGAAAACTAAAACAGCTGTTTAAATTAATTGGCAAAGGTATATATATATATATATATATATATATATATATATATAAATATTGAGAGGTTCTTTTGAATATGTACTTTATTATATGTCCATGTGTTTATTAGTACTTATGCATATGTGTAAGCATAGTTTGTTCTTTTACAGAACATATGTGGTTAACATACAAATATATTTGTATATGCCACCATATTATATGAAATTGCATGATTCCGTTGAGAGATGCCTCCGGGTAGCAGACGACAATTTCCTGCCAAATATTCTCACGTGAAAGTATTCATAACCCTTTATTTCCGGTCCGTGTATTTAGAAATTTGGCCAATCGAGCAATCAGATGGCGCATCTTTTACTCAAAGGCATTTTGAGATTGCATTGTTTTACTGTCAGATTTTGCAGCAAAACTGTCTCGGCTGTTGTTTCCCAGTAGATGGCGTTGTTATTTTGTACACGGGTCGAGCCAATCAAATGCTTCAATTGCATGCAGAAAACGGAATGTCGGTTTAGATTAAAGCAAAGATAGTTTTAGTAACTTTCCATTATTGTACTCATTGCATTTAAATACAAGTAACCACGGATTATTTTCAGTTACCATCAAATAACTGTAAATCTCATTACTCCATCTCTCTCGACAAGATTCTCTTTTCTCACTCGAACGTTTTATATTATTTTCCTATGGATTTCACAGGTATATAAATATATCTCGGTTGTACGTTGTGGTGCTGTTGATATCAGATCGGAATGAGAAATTGGAAAACCGAAATTACAGTAGAATTCTTTGGATTGAAATACACGCAAATACACTTATGAAGAGGATTAATTCGTCTCTTTTCCCCCATCTATAGATTAAATAGCAAAACGGATTAAGTTCTATAATCTTGATTGGCAAACAGTTTACGGCAAAAAAGAATTGCATCATCTGCCCTGTCAGTCATGTCTCCTTTTAGACAGGATCTCCCAAGCGTCTATTACGCATGACACTTAACTGTTTGCCTGATAAATATTACGTTAGATATTGGGATTGTTTGCACCCATTAACGCTGTTGTCGAGTTGAGGCGAAACTTCGCCTCAAAGTTGTAGCGACCAGTGTGTACAGGAAGTAAGACACAGAGCAAGGAGGTAGTTTGCAATCAGTGTATTAGTATAACAAGAAACAAGATATTCAAAAGTAGTTTTTATAATAATAAACATAGAAATAAGTAAGTCCGAAGGTATTATTACACTGCCTGATTAGTAGCTGTTGTTAACGTTTGTACTAACTGCTCGTACTTGACTGCAGTATTCAGTCGGCTTCTCACCTAAGGCGTTTTTAATGTTGATTCTCCGGGCCATATAGCACGGCCAATAATATATGTCTAATGTTTTCCCAGTCGTGACTTTTCCAATCGGCGGAGCCACGACTGGGTTAATACTGTCCGCCCAAAGGCAGAGAGTTCGACAGTGCGAAGGCAGCCAAATGTTCGATTTGGGTGCACTTTAGAAGTCATGCAGGTAATTTATATGTTGCAATAGGACGTTATGATACCCTCCTGCGAGGAATGAACTATTCCTCGCAGGAGGGTATCATAACATTTGCAGAGATTAAACGACAGACTTTCTTCTTATTCTTAAAAAGAATATTTGTTTAGAGAAAAACCACAAAGCATCATGGGATAGTACTGTCAATTACTTGTGGTAGGTAGCAGTAATAGTAAAATTAACCGTTTCCTTATATAAAGAATCATTTCGCATTCATTGATTGAATAGTTAGTACTACTGACAGTTGACATTTATAAAATCGTTCTCTTTAAAAAATCTATCGGTAAAAAAGGTTTCTCAAGTTTAACTTATCTTTCAAGTGTTGACGAGTCTTGCTTGCTAAAGTTTTACTGTAGGACGTCAACGTCTTGGTTATATCGTTGTCGCTGTTCGTTCTAGTTGTGGCTGCGATTGAAAGTCCTCAAGTGATGTCGTTTCCGATATTTGGCACCGTTTTTTGTTTGTAATTCTTTTGTGTCAGTCCGCAATGTTCAAAGAATGATGCCCTACGTCGAAACCGCCATTTTTAACCATAGATCTTAGAATGCTGTTGTAATACAGGTGATGTCGTTTCCGATATCTGGAACCGTTTTTGTCTATAATTCTTTTGTGCCAGTCCGCAACATTCGGAGATACATCTTCTTCTTCAGGTGCCGTGTCCCTTCAGGGTGTAGGTGTTCATGGATTTCCACTTGGCGCTATCTCTTGTTGCTATTAAAATTTTTTATCTTGATATCTCTCCCAAAATCCGCTCTGCCACTCATGTGCTGAAGTCTATCAAGTATGTCTCTCGCTGCTTTTCCTGTCTCATTCTTTATATCCGTCATGTGAGTATTATATTCTCCAGGCCCTCATTCCTCATTACGTGTTCCAGAAAAAACATCTATCACTTCCTGATGTTAAGTATGGGTTTTCTTATAGTTTTCATCCTCTCCAACACCAAATCGATGGTCAATTACTCCGTCAATGGTATCCTCAGCATCCTTTTTGCTGAAGGGACACGGCACATAAAGAAGAAGTATCTTTGTAGGTTCATAAATACTAAAATATATTAATTTTAACTGCCAATCTTGCGTGTGGTCAATAAACACAGCATTTACTGTCATATATATATATATATATATATATATATATATATATATATATATATATATGTGTGTGTGTGTGTGTGTGTGTGTGTGTGTGTGTGTGTGTGTGTGTGTATGTTTTTTTCGTATATACTACAATTCAAAACCTTAGAGGATATCCCTGATATGTTTTTAATGGCCAGGAAAGTGTATTTTAATTCAAATAAGAGAAAATTATTAAACATATTTTCTCATAAAAAAATTTCATGGTTAACATTTACTCTACAAAATATCCTCCTTTAACCTTGATTACAAACTTTTGACCTTCGTTGCAAAAGTTCCTCAGAGTATATGCTTCATAATTCATTCCATTTCTTTTTCAATGAATCTAAGAGCACTTTTTCGTTTTCTCGCGTTTCTGTTAAGTTCATTCACTGATAATTCTAGCGATGGTTTAAAACCTCTGAAATGTAATATATATATATATATATATATATATATATATATATATATATTGTGTATCGAGGCAGCAGATAATTTTCTAAACATATACTGTTAAATATAAGAGAAAATGAATGTTTATTATGTTTAATCATGAACCGTTCTAAACATCGTATTTTGGCTTTAATTTCAGGTGAAAATAACGAAAATAAATAGAACCACATTACAAATTTACCAACTGTGTTTGCTATTTGGTGACTGTTATCGTTACTTAGCAAAGTTTTATGTCAACACAAGATAAAATCATTCTTGATGGTGGATGTTTTTTTATGTTAACGTCCCTGTAACCTCTCTGATGATGGCTCATGTGAGCCGAAAGCTTAAAACCAACTTAATAAAAAATATCCAAATGTTGGTGAATTTTCTTTATTTTCGCCTGAAATTAAAACCAAAATACGGTGTTTAGAATGGCTCATGATTAAATATAAGAGACATTCATTGTCTCTTATATTTAACATTATATATATATATATATATATATATATATATATATATATATATATATCAGGCTTATCGACAAAATACAAAGGAGCATTTGCAACGTAATCGATCCCGACCTGGTAGCTGAACTCCAGACACTTTCTCACCGAAGTAATGTGACTGCATGAATTTATACGAGCTACTTGACTAGTAACTAGATCGCACCCTTTTACAGAGAAACGAATCAACTGTAACCGTAATTTCTACTCCATTAACTTATTTTCTCGAACTCCCCCCCCCTAGCATATACTATCCACTCTGATAGCTACAATCTTCAATAATTTAAATGCAATGTCATTTGGCATCTCTTATGTCCTTGATTCGCATCCTTTCCCCGACAACCCTTGTATCTTGTTCTTCTCCCTTTCCACTGTACTCTCAGACAGCCCCCTTCACAAAAGTGTTCCCATTATTCTCTTACCCATTCTCCGACACTTCCTTTCTCTTCATTCTTCTCTTATGTAACCCCAGCGCACCAGTGGCAGTACTGCCTTGCTTGGGGTGAAATATATATATATATATATATATATATATATATATAATTCCAAGTGAAGAGGACTCAAGGTTTTTTTTAATATTTTGAGTTCTCTGGCATTTATTTTATGTTCATTATGCTTATATGAAAAAACTATTTATTATTAGATCCCTTAAAAATAAAAATCTATTAAATAAACGTAACGAAATTAATGTCATATGTAGACATTGTAAATTATTCACATTAAAAAATGGATAAAACCTAAATTAAATAACATGCTCACCGACGAATTAAGTAAAAATAGAAATGAAAATAAAAATAAAACCAAAGATAGAATAAGTTAGTTGTCCTTTTTTTTTTAATAATCCCCCCCCTTTTGTATCAGGATAGTAAACTTTACAGCAAATTGATAGATGTAGCTAAAAAATAGCAGTTCGGGGTTTACTCGAAGGAAAGCAGACGAGAGGGGAATAGGGTCAAGGAAAAAGAAAAAAAGAGGAGGAAAAATTGGTTAGCACGTAAATTCCTCGAGGTCAAACACCGAAGTGAATCTCCACTCTGATTAGCCGAACACACACACACACATACACACATACACACACACACACACACACACAAAAAAAAACAAAAAAACAAAAACAAAAAAAACACCCACATACATTCACAGTAAACCGAAAGTATTTGTCATTTAAATGTAAATCGTCTGCACAACCACACCAGCATTGCCTGATGATGAGACTTAATCTCGAAACATAGAAATTTCCATGTAGCAATGAAAAATTGACATAACCATATAAGTATATTATATATATATATATATATATATATATATATATATATAGAGAGAGAGAGAGAGAGAGAGAGAGAGATTTTACGGTCGGGAGAAAACACAATAAGTTCTACCTATAAGTCTATAAGTATATATAAGTCTATAAGTATATTATATATATATATATATATATATATATATATATATATATATAGAGAGAGAGAGAGAGAGAGAGAGAGAGTATTCCAATAACTGTGACCGATTTTCAGTGTGAATTAATTTTAAGTGTCTAATGATCGTTTTCAATTTCTTTCAGATTTAACAACTTCGGTCTTTGGCAATTTTAACCATATAAAGATTAATAATCAAACAACGTGTTAAAGTTATCGAATCCTATTACTAAAATGTACGTTCAAACTAGCGAAGTTCCCATATCGCATCTTCTCTCGAAACGGTGATATCAATTGGCCAACGCGATCGTGCAACTTGACGCCTTTAAATTAGTTCCTTTGGGATTATCTCAAATGTAAGGTCTATGCTAACAAGCCAACAAGCCAAAAACAATTCAGCAGCTGAAGGATAAGATAATATTGCATATTGGTGAGATCGACGAGCAAATATGCAGAGACGCATTTTTACCATTGAGTGGAGCTGTACCAACAAAGCCTTGGCGGATATTTGGGCAATATTATTTTTTACACATCATTGTCCTGACTGAAATAATATGCTCCTTTCGTGAAATCAAAACAATTTTACAAATAACACTGTTTTATTTACTACTGACTCTGATCCGTCTTAATGGAACACCTTATATATATATATATATATATATATATATATATATATATATATATATATAATCATATCGCCCCAAGCAAGGTAGCTTACTGTCACTGGTGCGCAGGGGGTTACATAGGAAAAAGATTATGCGAAAGAGTGATAGGTTATAGGGGGTGTCAGAAAAAGTGAGTAAAAGAAGTAATACTACAAAATACTGATGGGAGTGGAGTGGAGTGGGTGGACGTAGAAAGGAGCATGAGAAAGAAGATGCCAGTTAGTGAAATAAAAGATGACTATTGACTAAACATTTAAATCCTTGGAGATTGTAGCTGTCAGGGAAGCAAGTAAACGGAAGAGTATTCCATAGGCGGGAAATGTGAGAAAAGAAGTGCGAGAAATGCGTTTCCATTTTATTGGTTTCACAGTGAAAGGGTGGGACCTAGTTGCCAATCTTGTAGCTCGAGTAATTTCATATATAAAAGGCACCAGGGAGCTAAATTCGTCGGAGTAGAAGCCGAGACAATATTTGTAGTAGAGACACAGGGAAGCCACATTGCGCCGGAGTGAAAGTGACTGTACCTGAGTGAGTGAGTGTGTGAGAGAGAGAGGGGGTTTGAGTTGTGATAATGTTTAGTGCCAAGGCTGTTGTTTTGTTGTTTTTCTGTGGTTTTTATGGATAAATATATTTTGCTCAGCAGGTTTTTGGAGATAAAGCGTTGATAAGCACAAAACTTTTGTTATCCCAACTCCAAAGTTTTACGAGGGTACCGTTGGGATGTTCTCACTTTCACAAACTAGCCCTGATGAGTGAGAACATTATAACGGTGTCCTTACAAAACTCCGAAGTCAGCATGAATCTACTTAGTTAAAGTGATAAAATCATTGTGTTTATATATATATATATATATATATATATATAAGGGCGGTACAAACCCAGGACAGGATTGATAAATAATCCGGGATAACGTTGGTAAATAATCCAGGAGGATCCTAGTAATATCGTTAAATTATTAAAACAGATCGAATGGAGAGTTCAATGTAATTTAATTTAATTTACAAAGCGGATGTTTTTTTATTTATCTGTAAATTTAGACAAAATTTAGTGGGTAAATAGCCATTTTCACCATGTCAGTTTAAGACATGCATTGTCAACCTCATTTTAATCAAAGAATTCTTATTCTTTGATTAAACGGGGTTGACAATGCATGTTTTAAACTGACATGTTGAAAATTGCTATTTCCCCTCTAAATTTTATCTGAATTTACACACACACACACACACACACACACACACACACACACACACACATATATATATATATATATATATATTTCAAGTAGTAGGATTGACTTAATAATATTTACTTAATAATATATATATATATATATATATAAATTTGCACTTATATATATATATATATATATATAAATTTGCACTTATATATATATATATATATATATAAGTGCAAATTTATCTTTGAACACGTCTCGAAAAACCCACCGAGTATAAACGCGGAGGGGAAAAAAATGGAAACAAAAAAATGAAACGAATTAAGCACGTGAACATTAGTCAAAGTACTAGTCGAAAGAAAAAAAACCCGAGACGAGGAAACGAACACGTAAAGCGCTCAATACAATAGCAGAGCAAATAAATAAGTAAGTAGCTAAGCTAGAGCCAATGGACCAACCTAGGTTTTCACCTAATGGATCATCAGGACAAATTGACTAAATAGGCTCTTTTCTTTTTAGTCACGTGGTTGCGGAGTAACTTATATCATACCGCCTTACTTCAGCCTAATTAGCCAACTTGCCTTGATGATCCATTAGGTGATACCTAGGTAGGTCCATTGGCACTAGGTTAGTTACTTACTTATATATATATATATAACCTAGTGCCAACTGGTGACTGGCGTGTCTATACACTGCTTATATACAACACGTTAAAATTTTCCCTCTCTGATTCCATGCGTCGATGGATTAGGGAGTAGCGACTCCGACTGACACCATAATTGGTCGAGTTTCGATCCCGGCCAGAAGCAAGTGGATGCTTCTAGCCACACTGATGAGCTGTGATACAGCGAAACAGACTTGTATATGGATGACTAATATATATATATATAACTTTATTGATCAGGTTTTATATTTTTATATTTGATTAACAGAATTAAGTAAACAAATAAATCATTCCAAAACTGTGTCTTCATTAGAATTTCTCAAAAATCCATTTGGTGCTTTCTAAAATATAAATAGACCTTTTACTTAAGGTTTACTTCGTTAAGAATTAAGATCAAATAAAAAACATTCTGACATTGGTCAACTGACCGGTGTTTACTTCCTTTCTTATGTGAAATGACTATTTCTTTCGATAGAAATTGCTTTTCTTGACCGGTCATCAGTTCTTAGTAATTTGAACAAAATACAAAAATATAACAAACTTTAAACATACAATTGATTGGCTTCTAAGTTTAAAATACAAAATAGCCCCGGTAGCTGGGTAAATCGATCGATTATTTGGTAATTATAGGTTACAAACTGAACAAGCATTGGCTTTAAAGGCAAGTATGTTTTCACTTTGTAGATTACTTAATTTGATGGGGACGATTTACAATGAAAGAAAGTGATTTATGTGATTAGCACTTCAATTAGGTTACATTTGATTATCATTCATGAAGACAAGCAAAAAAAAAAAAAGAGAATATATGTGTATGTGTGTGTGCGTGTATATATGACTGTGTCTCTGTGTAAAAATGAAGAAATAATATTCTTGTAAAAGAACAATATCAACGAAGTCAAAAGGAATCGTAGGCTACGTGTGTCGTTATTTGACGGTGTTTATTAAGGCAAATGCAAAGATTTTCTTTTTGTTGTAAGTATTTATCGCCAAGAGGGAAAGCCTTGCTTTTCCTCTTGTCTATAAATACGTAGGATGTGCGTTATAATGCAGTGGATATCGACTCGGAACGACAAATCGGGGAGCCGAGTTCGAATTCCTGTTGAATTCTTTGCATTGACTTACGCACAAATACTCTTGTGAAATGTATTAATCCGTCTATTTCCTCCAGTTATGGGTTAAATAATAGGACAGATTGGGTTCTACTGCAGAAAGCAATGGCAACCTACTGCGGGATAATCTCCTGCCCAGTCAGTCATGTCTCTTTTGAGACATGATCGCCCAAAGCGTGTATCACGTATGGCACTTAACTGACTGACTATAGATTTTAGGAGGACAGATGTATGGGATAATACGTTTGCAGAAATTGTCTGACAGCCATCAGCGCGTATGCCTGCTTATGTAGCGTAGTGCCGAATCCTGTTGCCAGGCATAGGGTCTTCCAGCATCCATCTTGAGATGTGGCAGCACTACTTACTCCGGGAAATTTATGTAGGCGTCCGTGTCAAGAAGGTAAATGGAAGTATCACATTGTCATCACTAGTGATCACTTCAAACGACATAGGTTGACTGGATATATCACCCAACTGTTTCCAAATCCTCTGCACAGTTTTCAGCTTGACACTTAAGCACTCTGAAATATTCGTATTAGAGCTCCAAACAACATGAGGTTGACTGGATATATCATCAAACTCTTTCTGAATGCCCCGCTCTGTCCTCAGCTTGACACTCAAAATATTCGTATTAGCGTTTCCGGCACGAATGCCAAACAGTACAGCATGCCGTTTCGAAATTTCTGTCCGAGTGAATTGCGTCATGGTGTTTTTCTCCCAGACGGTGGCCAACTGATCCTACTATACTCTGCAGTCAACATAATATACATAATAAAAAACACAAATGAAATGGCAGCAATTTACACATCGAACCTAAATATACGTATGTGTGTGTGTGTGTGTGTGTGTGTGTGTGTCCAAAATGCACTCATTTTTTCATGTCATTGTCAGTTAGTGTATTAATAAAATTGTATTTGAGTTAATTGCATATATTGAACCGTTAATCTCTGCAAGGCAATAAACATTAATATTTATTAATGTTAATCATTAAGCTTGTGTGCATGTCAATAATCACTGTTTTTATTTGCCATATTTATTGCAGAGTGAGTATATTTTATGGACGCCTTGTAAATATGTATAAGTTGTTTAAAATCTATTCATTGTTTGCAATCAGACTAATGTTCTCATCATTTGTAGTCATCAAAAAGTGATAAATAACAAAGATGATGATATCATTTGATTCAAAGTAATATTAACAATAATAATCACGGTAATTCTGACAGAAATCATTTTAATTCATTCATCAATTTATTTTTCATTTGATTCGTTTTTTTTTTCGTTAACTTGTATTTAAATATTTAACAGACACCATGCGAAATAAAATTAACCATAAAGAAACTAGTACAAGAAGATTACTTTGCTTTCTTTAATGTAAGGTCGATATTCAAAATCAGAATTTCTTAACTACTTGAAAATAAAGGCAACTGTCTCGGTCATAAAGCAAGCACCAGTTTTATATTTCTTAATCCTAGATTATTAGTAGTCAGTCAGTTAAGTGCCATACGTGATACACGCTTGGGCGATCATGTCTCGAAAGAGACATGACTGACTTGGCAGAAGATTATCCCGCAGTAGGTTGCCATTGCTTTCTGCGGTAGACTGGTTGCCGACCAAGGCTATAGAACCCAATCTGTCCTGTTATTTAACCCATAACTGCAAGGAATAGACGGATTAATACCTTTCTCAAGGGTATTTGCGCGTAAGTGAAAGCAATGAATTCAGCTGGAATTCGAACTCGGCTTCCCGATTTCTCGTTCCGAGCCGATATTCAATGCATCACAACGCACATACCATTATTAGTAGACACGACTTATTAGAAAAAAAAATAGGTTTGGAATGATTGGAAAGAGCGAGAAAAAAAAGAAAAGAAAAAATTTCAATATTCAAGCTTTTTACTTGGGTTTGAACACTTGATCTCGTCTCTTTGTCTTGTCGAATAATCTAGATAGCAAGAATTCATTGCACCACGCATTCACTTTTGAATAACAGTTTTCCAAAAAATCAATGATGCTAATTTTTTTCTTTAGACGAGTGGGCCCGTCAAAAATGACGGCAAAATATTTATATCGATATGCCGTCTAAAATGACGTCATATTGATATCATCCAATAGGTGTACCTACTATTGAGTATCTTATATTTATATTAAATTGTTATATAAAATATTATATATATATATAGTCATCCACAGACAGATCTGTTTCGCTGTATCACCGCTCATCAGTACGATTTGGTAATCCGATTGCTTTTAACCCAGGATTGAAACCCGACCAAATTGGTATCAGTCGGTGATTCTACCTTTGAGATATGGACGCTCGGTATATAAATAAATACAGAACGGTCTTTATTATAATAGAGAGGATATATATATATATATATATATATATATATATATATATATATATATTCTTCATTAGTCTACGACATAATTATTGCAAAAAATAAGATTTTCTCGTCTATCTTGTACATGTATAAATCTACCTTCCGCCTGTGCATTGAATACTGTTGTCATATCTGGTCGGGTGCCCCTGCCGTTCATCTGAGGCTTCTTGATAAAATCCAACGGAGAATCTGCAATATAATTTACCCCGTCCTGGCAGCTCAGCTCCAGTTACTTTCGCACCGACGTAATATGGCTTCTCTCTGTCTTTTCTACAAATATTTTCATGGCTTCTGCTCTGATGAGGTTAGCTTCCTGGTACCCACTCTGCATGAATTTACCCGAATTACTAGAGTAGCGTATTCGTCTCACCCATTTACAGGAAAACCGATCAAATGTAACCGCAACTTCTACCCCATCAGCTTTTTTTGCTCACACTTCCCGCCTGTAGAATTTCCTTCCGTATACTTGCTTTTCTGACAGCTAAAATCTCAAAGAATTTAAATGCAATGTCAATTGCTATTTCCTATCTCTTTGACTCCTTTCTCTAACAACCCTTGTATTTTGTTCTTCTCCCTTTCCACTCTACTCTCACGCAGCTCTCTTCACACCAGTGTTCTCATCCTTCTCTTATCCATTCTCTGACACCCTCTGGAACTTGTTCCTATTTCTCATCATTCACCTCTTATGTAACCCCCTGCGAATCAGTGGCAGTATTGCCTTGCTTGGGGTGATATGGTTAAAAAAAGCATAAACTTTACACATATTTATTTACAAGTAAAACAAAATCCATCCTTGATAATGTCTAAATGTATCGCCAAAAGCGCTCGGAAAAGCATAACCTTTGGACAATTCTTATCTAATTTGAGTTCTGAAAAGATTAAAAAAAATCATAAGAACAATTGAAAAATTATATAAAATTATATAAAAAACTTAATGATAATACCTTTCTGTCATTTTTAATGAAACCCGCATAAAAGATTGTTGCCTAAATACACGAACTATATATATATATATATATATATATATATATATATATTTATATATATACAATATGTGTGTATGTGAGAGAGAAATAACACTTTTATTTATTACCCGTTATTAGTTATTAAACAAAAATAAATTACAATATTTTAAAAAAGTTTTCAATTACTGCATGATTTGATGAACCAACTATTTAACATATTAAAATGCTCCTTTATCGTTCAATACAACACTGAACCCTGCCAGCAACACTTCTATATAAAGTTTGACACATTTCTACATTATTACTAAAAGATTTACAAGAAATTGCTTGTTTTAATTCAGCAATTGTTCTCGTGTTGAGCGTATAAACAAGACCTTTCAGTGCATTCGACAAGAAAACCTCTGGTGATGTTAGGTTTTGGTGATGTGGATGCCCACTCAATTATTCCATGTCGTCCTATCCACTTCAGTTCGAAATTAAGATTTAACGATTGCAAAAACATAGTTAAACCCGCGCGATCGTAAAAGTTAATAAATAAAAAAGGGTATTACATTTGGTGAACACTTGTTTATACGCACTCATCACAGCTCATCAAAAAATGTGTGGATCGAAGGCCATGCCAGTCAATCATCAAATGAAAAAAAAAAGCGGATTCTGTGTTGAAGGATTCGCGCATCTTTCCGATTAGTTAATTAACCTTTTGAAAATAGATAATTAACATTTTCCGACTAGCGCGTCGCGTAATCGTCGACAATAAATACCTCCGCCCCCCCCCCCAAAAAAAAAAGAAGACAAAAAGAAAAAAGAAAACATTCTTCGTGGTCCTTTGGAAGAGAAATTAAGTAAAGTCTCCAGACAGTTGTGTGCGTTTTGGTGCAGTGCATATCGGCTGGGAACGTGTTCAAATTCCAGTCGAATTCGTTGCATTAACTTACGCGTAAATACCCTAGTTTTGGGTTAAATAGCAGGACAGATTGACTTCTAGAGCCTTGGTTGGCAACCAGTTTACCTCAGAAACTAATAGCAACCTGTTGCAGGAAAATCTTCTGCCCAGTTAGTCATGTCACTTTAGAGGCATGATCGCTCAAGAGTGTATCACGTATGAGACTTAACTGACTCCAGACGGATAAAACCCTTGAGATAAAGACAGCAACATACAATAATAGGTTTTCAAGGATATTCCCTTACTCATTCACCTGTCATCCTCACCAAGCTACGTGATACTTACACTTTTCTGCTCCCTATCTACCTTACCTCTCTTTTTCAAACAAATTCGCGAGGAGATTACATTTCTCTTTAGATTAGCAAGTAACTATAAACAAGAAGCTTTAACACAAAAACTTTAACACTCATACGCACTGACAAATATTAGTTGTAAAACGACGAAAACAACAATATACTATATTTAAAATAACATTGTCGCTTTTTCTCTTTTGTGGGTTGATTAAAATTCGCAACAAATGTATATGTATCTCCTGTGTTGTTCTGTGCATATATATATGCAAAATCCATATGCTAGTCGACTTCATTTATTTTCAAAAATGTTAAAATATTCATTACAATTCGTAACCCGTTTATGTTACCTTTGACATTTGACCTTTTTGACCTGGGTTCAGCACCTGAATGCTATGATCGCGAGGAACAACGTATTTATTTCTGCTATGATGCAGAGTCAGTCTATCGCCTGTCTTTTTCTATTACGTTATCTTTGTTTTTGTTTTTTTTAATTGATGTCAGATTCTCATATTTTTGTTTTCGCTTTTCATTTTCTTCTCAAATCTTTTTTTTTTTGTAAGTCTTATTTCTTCCCGCCTTCGTCCCCGTAATTGAATCTGTTTCTTTTTAACATCCTTCCTTTATTTCGTCATTTCCCTTGCCTTTATTTCTCTCGTTTTCTTACTTGTAACCTCGCCTTCCTTGTTTTCCTTTCGCGCTCTCTGTTTCTATTCTTTAAACTCTTGTACAGTTCGGGTTTAAAATCTGTTTCAATTTCTATTTCAGTTTCCTTTCTTAATATTCTTTATTTTCGTGTTTGTCGCGTTCCTGCTTGACTGTCGTTCACGTCATACATCGTTCTTACTTTTTCATTATTATTATTATTATTATTATTATTATTATTATTATTCTAAACTTTTCTTTTTTCGTTCTTTTTTTTTGTAGAAATTCTATATATTTGCTTAGCTTTTTTGTTATGTTTTAATGGCGATTCTTTTAGTCACGCAAACTCACTTGGAGACAAAAATGTCACGCGTCGACATTGACAGAAACGAAAAGGGGTTTTTTGCTTCAGAATAAATGCCTTCTTCAAGCTCCAATTCTAATTTTGATTTTTAGTTTTACTTTTTAATTTCCCGCCTTCTCATTTTTTTATTGCTTAGGCAAAGATATTCTATTTTTAATCTGGTTTCCGATAGGCTTTGAAGTGAACGTTCTTGTGTCAGCGCACGAACGGTTTGAGTATTTGACGTACACCGAAAGTGCCATTTTACATCCCGCTCCTAAGTTTGTTATTGATGCGTTTTCATACACTTCTCTCACCCTCTTATATATATATATATATATATATATATATATATATATATATATATATATATGTATGTATTGTGTATTTGGGCAGTACTCTCTCTTTTATATATGTTTCATCAAAAACGACTGAAAACATACTGCAATTAATCTTTTATTCAGTTTGTCATGTGCTCATTAAAGGATTATGCTTTTCCGGAATTTCTTCTTCTTCTTCTATGTGCCATGTCCTTTCAGGACGTAGGCGATCATGGCTTTCCACGTCTCCCTATCCCTGGTGGCTCTTAGCACGCTTTCCCCTGTTACATTACGTAACCCCCGTTTTGTCATCCATCTTCTCAGGCACTTCAAATATGTTATCCCCTTCTTTCTCCTGTCTCTTCTTCCCTCTATCTGGCCTGTCAGTATCAGATTCTCCAAGCCCTCTTTCCTTATTGCATGTCCCAGGAACTTCAGTTTTCTCTTCCTGATTCGCACTATTAATTTTTTTCCTTGTCATTCTTTTCAATACCTCATCATTGCTCACATGCTCAGTCCATGGTATCCGCAGCATCATAAACTGGCACCTCGAAGAATGTAATTGTTATGAAGCTTGTCTCGCTAGAATCATTACAATTGAGTAGTGATTTGGTCCTCACTGGGTGTCCCATACTTTCGGTCTTGTACTGCATTTAAGCTTTGCTTAGAAAACCAGCACAGAGTGCATAAAAACTGTCCGAATGTTCGATATAGCTGAGCGTTTTCGCTTATTATATTTGCCATTCTCAAGAATTTAATTATATTTTATACATAATTTGTAACTGAAAGAGTAACTGGTTGGCAGAAGGGGGGTTAGGAGAGATGAAAATAAATAATTACTTAGAGCTACAAAGAACTGGATGTTGTAGTAGGCTATGATAACCAAACAACACATAGAAATGGGAAACGACACATAGAAGAAGAAGAAGAAGAAGAAGAAGAAGAAGAAGAAAAAGAAGAAGAAGAAGAAAAAGAAAGACTAGAAGAAGAAGAAGAAGAAGAAAAAGAAAGACTAGAAGAAGAAGAAGAAGAAGAAGAAAAAGAAAGACTAGAAGAAGAAGAAGAAGAAGAAGAAGAAAAAGAAAGACTAGAAGAAGAAGAAGAAGAAGAAGAAAAAGAAAGACTAGAAGAAGAAGAAGAAGAAGAAGAAAAAGAAAGACTAGAAGAAGAAGAAGAAGAAGAAGAAGAAGAAGAAGAAGAAAAAGAAACTAGAAGAAGAAGAAGAAGAAGAAGAAGAAAAAGAAAGACTAGAAGAAGGAGAAGAAGAAGAAGAAGAAGAAAAAGAAAGACTAGATGAAGAAGAAGAAGAAGAAGAAGAAGAAAAAGAAAGAAAAAGAAAGAGAAGAAGAAGAAGAAGAAGAAGAAGAAACTAGAAGAAGAAGAAGAAGAAGAAGAAGAAAAAGAAAGACTAGAAGAAGAAGAAGAAGAAGAAGAAGAAGAAGAAGAAAGAAAGAAAGAAGACTAGAAGAAGAAGAAGAAGAAGAAGAAGAAGAAGAAGAAAAAGAAAGACTAGAAGAAGAAGAAGAAGAAGAAGAAGAAGAAGAAGAAGAAGAAGTTAGCTCTGCTTAAAAAGTCATGGGCAAATGAAAGTGACCTCCAAAGAATTATCAGATATATAATAAATCTAATCCGAATTCTTATAAATAGAGTACCTATTAAAATTAGAACCAACATAGAACAAGAAAGCTGCGATTTCATTAAAGACACTAGAAGAGGAAATTTTATAAACTCAGAATAATATCACCAAAGCAATATAGAGGCACAAAAGAAAAAGAGTCTATATGTTTATATTGTTCTGCGGTCCAGTTTTCATGATATCTTCTTACTTTTCTTGGGTCCAGTTTTCAAGATATCCTCTTATTGTTCTGCGGTCCAGTTTTCATGATATTTTTTTTATTGTTCTGCGGTCCAGTTTTCCTAATATCTTCTTTTTTTCAGGGGGCCAGTTTGAATGATAGCTTTTTATTGTTCTGCAGTCCAGTTTTCATGGTGTATTCTTATTGTTCTGGGTCCAGTTTTCATGTTATCTTTTTAATGTTCTGCTGTCCTGTTTACCTGATGTCTTCTTATTGTTCTACGGTCTAGTTTCCATAATATCTTCTTATTGTTCTGCTGCCCAGTTTCCATAATATCCTCTTATTGTTCTGCTGCCCAGTTTCCATAATATCCTCTTATTGTTCTGCGGCCCAGTTTTCATGAGATCCTCTTATTGTTCTGCGGTCCAGTTTTCATGATATCCGCTTATTGTTCTGCGGTCCAGTTTTCATGATATCCTCCTATTGTTCTGCGGTCCAGTTTTCATGATATCCTCTTATTGTTCTGCGGTCCAGTTTTCATGATATTCTCTTATTGTACTGCGGTCCAGTTTTCATGATATCCTATTATTGTTCTGCGGTCCAGTTTTCATGAGATCCTCTTATTGTTCTGCGGTCCAGTTTTCATGAGATCCTCTTATTGTTCTGCGGTCCAGTTTTCATGAGATCCTCTTATTGTTCTGCGGTCCAGTTTTCATGATATCCTCTTATTGTTCTGCGGCCCAGTTTTCATGAGATCCTCTTATTGTTCTGCGGTCCAGTTTTCGTGATATCCTATTATTGTTCTGCGGTCCAGTTTTCATGATATCCGCTTATTGTTCTGCGGTCCAGTTTTCATGATATCCTCCTATTGTTCTGCGATCCAGTTTTCATGATATCCGCTTATTGTACTGCGGTCCAGTTTTCATGAGATCCTCTTATGGTTCTGCGGTCCAGTTTTAATGATATACTAACGTTAAAAGTCAGAAAATAATGCTGAAGTTAAAAATAAACTTTTACGGAAATATACGCTTAATTTAGTATCGTAAGCTACCAATGTACAATGAGCAGGAATCGATTTAATTTTTATATTTAATAATCTTATTCAAGATCGAAACTACCTATGTTACCATCTTTAAAGTTGCTTGTATCTGAACTACAATGTTACAGAAGTCTTGCTTAACCGTTTTTTTAAAAATTAGCCTTTAAAAGAATTTTTCTGACTGAGTTGAGCAGGTAATTTGACCTATAATTCTTGTGAGTAATACGCAAAAATAATACGCTTCAGGCTAGCCTAAATAAAATATCCTAAACTTTATTTTATAATCATATCGCCCCAAGCAAAGCATTTTACTGCCACTATTTTGCAGGAGTTGCATATTAGGAAACTTATGAGAAATAGTGACGGGTTATAGGCGGTGTCAAGAAGTGGGTAAGAGAAGGATGAGAATACTGATGAGAATGGAGTAGACGGAGAAAGAGAGAACACTGATGAGAAAGAGAGAGAGAGAGAGAGAGAGGGAGAGAGAGTATGAAAGTCAGTGAGACAGGAGATGACTATTGACTTTATATTTAAGCAAGTAAACAGAAGCGAATACCACATGCACGACGTGCGAGAAAAGAAACTGTTTTAGTAAAATTTGTGTTTACATTTTATTCGCGTCATAGTAAAAGGGTGTGGCCTAGATGTTAATCTTGTGGCTCGGGAAAATTCATACGTAGGTGGCATCAAAGAGCTAAATTCACCGGAGCAGAAGCCGTGAAAGTATTTGTAGAAGAGACACAGAGAAACATTAGTTTCCATATTAGTAAAATCGGCTATACTATGTACCCAAACACATATATCTGAAAAAACAAAAACTTCTGTGTCCCCTCTCAACGTAAACTTCACTTGAGTCAAATAATGTCCCAAAGGATGAAACACGTCAGAAAAAAAACTTTTTTTTCATTTTGTCGTAGATTTCCATAAAATCAACATAACCTGATATTTTTCTAGATTCGCCATTTCATTGGTCAGACTAGTACGATTTTGTAATTTATCGATTTCTGATCAGCTTCTTGATCTTAACAATGTCCATATTACCAAGTTAAATAAAAAAAAAAAGAAAAAATACGCGATTTTTTCTTCAGTTTAGTTGATGTACTATTTTCGCATGGAATGAAGTCTACGGTTTGGCAGCCAACTATCAAGAGGATATGAACGTTATCGAACAGTCCTCCGGCTGCCATAAGAAATGAAAAAGAATACAATTTGCTGTTATCAACATTAGTACAGACTATGCCTCACAGAAAGAAGAACACACTATCGAGAAATATCCGGAACGATCTTAGAAATTTCAAAAGAAGAACAAAAAAGAAAAAAATAGACGTCAAACGAAAAGAAAAATCAGGCGTCTTACAGAGCTGATGAGGAACAAGCAAAAAGAGTGTAAAAGGAAAATGGTTGAAAAATGACGGAATATGTTAAAAAAAAGCAATGAAAGAAATAAGAACAATCAAACAAAAAACAATAATCAAAAAGAAAAATAGTCAACAAACGGAATAACATAGTTTCATTTCAGTAAAAGAAGACATTCTATCATAAAGCATATAAATAAGCCACACACACGCGCACACTTATAAAGACGCACACATACACACACAAATTACCAAGAATACTATATATATATATATATATATATATATATATATATATAAGTCAGTCAGTCAGTTAAGAGCCATACGTGATACACGCATAGGCGATCATGTCTCTTTCGAGACATGATTGACTGTACATAAGAATATCCCGCCGTAGGTTGCCATTAATTTCTGCAGTTGACTGGATGCCAGCCAAAGCTACAGAACCCAATCTGTCCTGTTATTTAACCCATATCTGCAGTGAGAAGACGTATCAATACCTTTCCCAAGAGTATTTGCGCGTAAGAAATTAATAGAAATGCTGTTTTCATCTTGCTAATGTCTTGCCATTATGCGCAAGGTATATGCAGGAGACATTTCTGTAGCAATATATATATATATATATATATATATATATATATATATATATATGTGTGTGTGTGTGTGTGTGTGTGTATGTATACACAAACATATTTATATATGCGTATCTATGTGTTTTTGTGCTCTCGACTGTAGGAAGATACGGTTTGTGCTTGGTAAACATTTTAAATACTGATTTTTCGACACCTCAGTATATAGCGGAAATGAACGTAAAAAAGTTGAATTATTGCTGTTGTTTTTATTAAATAAAATTTCTTTATATATATAGCTAGCTAGCTAGCTAAATAGATAGATAGATAGATATGAACAGAATTAGATAGATAGATAGATAGATAGATAGATAGATAGATAGATAGATAGATAGATAATGAGAAATTGAGTGATGAGGGAGGGATAAAGAGTGACGGAGTGAGAGACGGGGTGAGAGATAAACAGAGAGAGGGGGATATATTTGCATAATTATTGGGCGTTTCATGCTTCAATACGTTATTTGCCCTAGTAATATTTAGCAATTTTTATACATTGTACGTTGTGTATATTTTTTTTTACTACGGGCGAAAGATGGTTTGACGAAGAGGAAACTAGTCAATAACATTTTTTTCTTAAAAGCAAGTGTTATTTACGGCAATAAATATTAGTTTGTTTACTTAGGTTTTTAGATGAAGTGTTTATCTAAATAGACTAGCAAAATCCCACTCTTCACCAGCCACGGATTATCTAACAAATCTACAAACGAAAAAGTAATTCAAGGAATTAAAAAAAATGAGTATGACAAATAATAATTTATTGGTAAAGTTTGTATTCACGTCAGACAAAAAAGAAAGTCTAACAGAAATAGAGATATCATAAGGTTAAAGCCACTGTATAATAAAAATATAAAATAATATATAGGTTAAATATTCATTCAAACCATCGAGTAGCACTTCCTCAACAGTTTAATATATTCATGTACATATTATATTCAGCAAAAGTGCTTTATAAACATAACTCTGGCGGTTACACAAACATATTAAAAATCATTAAAGTCTGAACACAACAGAAAAATCAATAGTACCCCACAAAACCCACTCAGCGGTATCTAAGCACCAAATTACAAATACCAACCAAACGTTAACTACCTACAAAATAACATAATCTACGAACCTACAGTAAGATCCAAAATAATCCCAAAATAATATAAAAAATAACAGAATGTCTCTTAAAACAGAAAAAGCTAATTACACAAAATATAATTAACAAAATTAAATAATTACTCAGCAGTACTCTATCAAATCATATATGGCAACTGAAAACAGAAATCAAAACTAAAATAACACAAAAGACACTAAAAAATCACTAGTTGTGGTCCAGTGGATATCGGCTCGGAACAAGAAGCCGGGGAGCCGAGTTCGAATTCCAGTTGCATCCATTGTAATCACTTACGCGCAAATACCCTTGGGAAGGGTATTAATCCGTCTCTTCCTTCCAGTTATGGGTTAAATAGCAGGACAGATTGGGTTCTATAGCCTTGGTCGGCAACCAGTCTACCGCAGAAAGCAATGGCAAACTACTGCGGGATAATCTTCTGCCCTTCTTTCGAGACATGATCGCCCAAGCGTGTATCACGTATGGCACTTAACTGACTGACTTACGAACGTCATCGTTCATCATCAGGGAACTATATTACAGTTTAAAAATCAAATATTGCCTTTCAGCAGGAAAAGTGTTACATTTTAAAAAACAATAAATAAACGTTAGGAAAAAAATTTAAATTCAATGGCAGTAATAATGTAAACAACATGCCTAGATGAAGATATGTGCTCACGTAGATGCGTGAATTATATGGAATAATTGGTTGTTAAAGATTTTAAATGCCGTAAAAATACGTTAGAGAATTTGAACTTCGAAGGAACTAATTATGTAAATTATCAAATTACTCAGAGGAAAAGAATTATTTACCTTTATTATATTTCAAATAAACCCTCTAAACACAACTAAGTACATGTCCAGAAACATGGTAAGATGTGCGATTGATAAGAGTTTTTTTTACTTTTGATATGTAGTGCCTCTAAAATTTTTAGGCGTCTAATGTCTGTTTGTTGATCAATAATTTTAGTATTGTCTATAAGAATTTTACGAATGTCAGAATGTAGAAGGGAAACAGTATATGACTTAAGATGTTGTGTAATGGAAATCGAATCATTTAAATGTATAGTTAATTGTCTAGAAGGCCGGATAGTCGTAAATTCAATGTAGGTATGTGGATTAGAAGAGCATTCTTCAAAAGGACATTTAAATTCATATACAACATTAGTTCTGTCAACACCAGAAGCAGCTGGAGAATGGTTGTTACTCATTACCAGGTTAGAGGTTTTGAATTTATTATAGTATATAATAAGTTTTAAGTTTGTATTAGAATCAGCTGCAAACACATGATGGTTTAATGTAGACTTAAGGGCCTTTTTATGCATGCTATATATATATTGGAGGAACTGTGTATATGAATGGCCATGATGCAAGATTGCTTATATATATATATATATATATATATATATATATATATATATATGTATATATATGTATATATATATATAAGCAATCTTGCATCATGGCCATTCATATACACAGTTCCTCCAATTGGACGCGTATAATGATATGCGCTAAAAAGTCTGCCTACTTCCACCTACTTCCATAGACCAGGGGTAGAGTCGCCGACTGACGCCATTTCGGTCGGCTTTCAATCCTGGGTAAAAAAGCAATTGGAGTCTAACCGTACTGATGAGCTGTGATACAGCGAAACAAGTCTGTCTTCGGATGACAATATATATATATATATATTGGGCGCGTATAATGATAATATACGCGCTAAAAAGGTCTGCCTTCTTTCACCGAACGCCCATGGCCCAAAGGTAGAATCGCCGACTGACGCCAATTCGGTTGGGTTTCAATCCTGGGTTAGTGGGCGATCGGAGTCTAACCGTACTGATGAGCTGTGATACAGCGAAACAGATCTGTCTGCGGATGACAATATATATATATATATATATATATATATATATATATATATATGCAATCTTGCATCATAGCCATTCATATATGTATTTTCTCCAATCACTCAACCTGAGTAAATAAAAATCATTAATAAACTTCATATTTAAACGTAAACAAAAGAAAGTGGAAAATAGCAGGTTTCTATTCCAGAGAAATATATTGTCGGATAATCTTTCACGTATTATAATTAAAAGATGTAATAAATGAGCTCGGAAAAGGTATTAATTGGACAGATTGGGTTCTGTAGTTTTGGTTGGCAGCCAGTCTACTACAAATTGGGTATCCGACAAGATGAATAGAATAAGTAAAAAACGGGTAGGAAAAAAGTGTGTTTAATTTAACATGTTTCACTTCTCATTATTATTTCTTCCCATTTATTACATACTGTTATATATGATTGTGTGTTATTTCTATTGCTTAATTGTAATTTTGTATTGATATAATCTGGTACTTTTTATAATTACTCTTATAATTTATAATATTTTGATATATGTTTTAATAGTTCTATATAGTACTTATATTACTTAATTATGATATTTTAATAGTTTTAGTATTTAGTAATTTAATACATGTTTCATTGAAAGATTCTAACCCTTAACAACTTATTTTCAGAAAAATAAATTATTCATATAGAAATTATAGAATTTATAGAAATTATAGAAATTATTTATATAGAAAAAGTTCGTTTAATACTTGTATACATTATTTCGCAAGAAATTTTAAACGGAAATGAATTAACACATTGCTAACTTTTCCGACTCATAAGCACACACATTCATACAAGATTCCCTCATATACGTACTTTATTTCAAAAAAGAAAATCGTCTATAGCTTCATACTTGTATACATTATTTTGCTACAGTTTTGAACGGAAATGTATTTCGATTAATCATTCACACACATACTAACGTTGCCAACTTATAAATGCAATTATTAGGTTGTCTTAAAAGTTCGTAAACACTTGCAAAAAATTGAAATTTTACTCGCCAAGTAATCTAAGGTTACCAGAAAACACTTGCAAAAAATTGAAATTTTACTCGCAAAAACAACAAAAATTATTGCTCAAAATAAAGACCATAATTTTTCCAATTTCTACCATCAATCTGCAAGCTTTCGGATCTGGTCAAAGTACCATTCAACCGGCTTCGAATCAAAGAATTCTTGACACGCTTCCTCGACTTCATTTAACGAGTCGAATCGGCGGCCCTTTAGAAAGTATTGCATTGAGCGGAAAAGGCTGATAGAGCACAGTCAGGACTGTAGGTTGGATGTGGTAGAACCTCAACGCCGTTCAGCTCTTCAAACTTGTATTTGGTCTTCCTGACGGTGTGTGGCTTGGCATTGTCCTGCTGCATCAAAGCGCGCTTTCAGTTGATCAGAGCCGGGTACTTTTGCTCCAACTTTTCGTAGACCCGCTCAAGTTGCTGACAGTAAAGTTCGGCACAGATGGCACGACCATTCGGTACCAACTCAAAATGCACGATTCCTTCAATCTATCTTGTTTTGGAACCGACAGTGTCTCTTGCCCTTTCAGAACTCATCGCTTGTATCGATTGTGCTGGACTAGATAGACCCATTTCGCAAGTGTTTCCGAACTTTTGGGACAACCTAATACTTCGTCTATAGTTTATATACGCTTGACACATGCGTTATTTTCACATACATACACTTACATCTAAAATCAACATTTTTTGCTTTATTGTTTGTAGCACACACATATGCAAAGACATAATTTTAAAATATTCATCCATTTTTTTATTACAAGTGACACATATCTGACTAAAGAAATCTAACCTCAGTCAACATACTATTTGTATCTTTTTAAAAATAAAAAAAATCATTTCAAATTATTCATCTTTAATAATCATCTTAAGAAGATTTTTAAAGTAAATATGTTAGATTAAAGACACCATTTTTACTTTTCGTACCTCTTCCGTACTTTTTCTATTCATAATATATATATATATATATATATATATATATGTGTGTGTGTGTGTGTGTGTGTGTGTGTGCGTGTGTGTGTGTGATAGAATTTGCGTAAACTAAATATCAAAGATCAATTCGCAACGTTAATATAGAGGGCAACGTCATTTAACCGGAAGTCAGACTATTATTGACATCGATTATGGCGCTGGCATTTTCCTGTTGTCAGTGACAGCATATACTGCAGAACTAAGATGATAAGGCTTTGATCAAGAAGAGTTTTGTAAATTCCGTTTGAAAACTTGTGTCATTTTGTCATTTGGAAGCTATACATGTAAGACAAAGACAAAAAGTCATGTACCACTCAGTGCAAATTTTTTTACAGAAGGTGAAATAGCGAGATATTGTTTAAAGGATGAGGAAGACGAAGTGAAGAATGGATAAGGAAGAAATAATAATAATAATAATAATAATAATAATAATAATAATAATCCAGCACCGGTTACAGAAATAGAAGATGTCACCATTCTCTGGGATTACACCATCTACACATACAGAAAAATTGAAACAAATAGGCCGGACATTATTGTTAAAAACAGAAAGAAAACAAAACTTGCCTACTAATTGATATGGCTTGTCCAGCGGATTGTAACATAGTAACCAAGGAATTTAAAAAACTATCAAAATATAAAACATGGAAATTGAAATAGAAAAAATGTGAAAATTGAAAACAAAATCGTACCAGTGATAGTAGGTGCACTTGGAACAAAGCAACACATTAAAAGAATCCCTGGAAACCCCAGCTTAAGAGGTATACACAAAGATGTCTTTTTAAGTACAGCCCACACACTAAGGAGAACTTTGCCTATGTAACACTAGGGATGTTATAGGACAGGGGTCGACAACCTTTTGGAGAGTAAGGTCCAAAAAGCTATGTAGAGTCATGGAAGAGGGCCAAACAGCTATGACTCCAGTGTCAGAGAGAAGAACCATATATGAATAAATTTTCTATGTGTTTGAAGAAAGCAAGGATTCAATATAATTTAATATCTAACGCGAATTTTGTTAAAAAAATATTAGATCTTAAAAATAAATGTTTCATGAATCAGTATGGAAAAAAACGATTCCATTAAATTTGGTTGAAAACACTATTTTATCTTCATTTAAAAGTCCCTCTTCAGGAAAACAATTTCACAGAAAAACTGAAAGTGAGGCCTTACGCTAATTTTGGCGATCCCTAAAAATAAAAAAAAATAAAGCACATTCTTTAAGTAAAAAGAAATAATTTTTTAAATTGCGACGCAATATATTCAGACTATCAACTGTCACTTTGGTTTGGTTTACCTATATTTAATTCGTGTCCAGTGTAAGGTAGCGGGCCGGACAAGATTCACTAGAGGGCCGGATGTGGCCCACGTGCCTGGGGTTGCCAACCGCTATTATAGGAGATAGAAAAAAAACTTGAAATGTGGCCTTAACACTACACCACAACCTACCTTAGAAGATAAAGAAAAATAAAGAATACAGGAAAAGAATGAAGAGGAAAACGTATTTAAGAAAGAGAACTGACAGGATATGAGCACATATGAAAATGAAGAAGAAGGTGTAAAGAAAATGTTTAAGATTTCTATAAATAACCTTTGCACTTCGAGTTTTCCTATTTTAATATATATATATATATATATTAGTCATCCACATACAAGCCTGTTTTGCTGTATCACAGCTCATCAGTGTGGCTAGACACATCCACTTGCTTCTGGCCAGGATCGAAACTCAATATAAATATATATATATTTCCAATAGAAGGGGATGGCTTAATGTTTACCGATGCGGAAAAATCAAATCAATGAACCGAATTCAAATTCAAATTCCATTCTAGGCTCTTCGCATACACTTTGCACAAATGCTCTTTAGAAAGGCATGGATCTATGAATCCCTTTCTCGAGTTGTAAGTAAAATATTAGTGAAGATTAACTTACTTAGCTTTCGTAGATAAACATGTTTTTAGAGAAAGAACATTTTAAAATCAAACCAGAATGCCAGAGGCCAGCACGATAAGACAAAAGCTTAGTTGATTTTCTACTCTCAGCTTAGATGTAGCATAAGACTGAAAGTATTTGGTGAGCAATGAGAATCGATCTCACTACTCATTAAAGTGAGATAAGTTTGCTAACAATTACACCACACCGAGGTGCCCATCAATAAGACCCATAATTCGCTATGCCTGGCAGACCTTGCGAATAATCTGGATTATAAAACGAACTGGAAAAATAGTTAAACTAAAATATTTTTCAGTAATTCTTAGTTTATGTTGGGATGCCCGCGCCTATTCGGCTATAATGGACTATTCCATTACTATGTAAAGTAATGGTGGCATCTACGTAGGGGAGTGTGCCGAGCAGCCGTACTCTACTACGACACTGTCAGCTCTCTGCCTTCGGGTAGAGGGCGCTCTCTGCTTCCGAGCAGAGAGCTATAACCCAGTCGTGGTTCCGCCGAAGGGTAGAGGCACGACTGAGCAAAAATAGACAGACATTTTTTGGCCGGGCCATATAGCCCGGAAATCCCAGTTATAACTGACCATGTGTCACATGTTGCCCTTACTGGGAGGGACAACTAAATATAGAGTGTGCCGAGCAACCGATCGACAAGTCAGTCGGTCGTAGACTTCCGGTGACGACCCGGAAGTACCCAAGCTCATACTACGTCTTACGACGGTTGAGACGATTAACCTTTATTCTTGTATTGGATACTAATAACCTTTGTAAATACTATTTTCACGGAATACAACAATTAACCTATTCCTGTTGTTGAGTTATTTATTCTTACTCACAACATAACAGTTTATATATATATATATATATATATATATATATATTTATGTATATTGTTGTAGAGTTGTTGCGGCGAACTTCGCTGCAAAGTTGTAGTGACCGGTTTGGTCGGAAGTAAGACACGGAAAAACGAAAGGTAGGTTCAAAACAGTGTATCTGTATAGCCGATGTGCGTTGTGGTGCAGTGGATATCGGCTAGGGACGATGAATCGGGCGAGCCGAGTTCGAATTCCAGTCGAATCCATTTTATTCACTTACGCGCAAATACCCTTGGGAAAGGTATTAATCCGTCTCTTCCTTCCAGTTATGGGTTAAATAGCAGGACAGATTGGGTTCTGTAGCCTTGGTCGGCAACCAGTCTACCGCAGAAAGCAATGGCAACCTACTGCGGGATGATCTTCTATCCAGTCGAGACATGATCGTCCAAGTGTGTATCACGTATAGCACTTAACTAACTGAGTAGTATAACAAGAACATATATACAACGTAACTGTTAGTAATTGAATAAACAGAAATAAGTAAGTCCGTACAATACAATTTTTTTAAAATCATATCACCCCGAGCAAGGCGGTAATGCCACTGATGTGCAGGGGACTACATAAGAGTAAACGATTAAGTAGAAGAGAGTGAAGAGGAAGACGAACCAGTTAGAAAGGAGCAAGAGAAGGATGGGATTTTTTTTTTATCGTTTCACCCCAAGCAAGGCATTTCACTGCCACTATTGCGCAGGGGGTTACATAGGGTCGGGGAAGTAATGGGAAAAGGATGGTTAGATATAGGAAATATCAGAAGGAGGGTGATAGACGGGTAAAGGTACTGAGAATGAGGGTTGGTTAGATGGTGAGAGTGTTTGAGAGAATAGATGCAAGTTAGTGTGTTAAGAGGTGTCTATTGACCTTATATATAAACTCCTGGAGATTGTAGCCATCGGGGAAGCAGGCATGTGGAAGGAGATTCCACAGGCAGGAAGCGCGAGACAAGAAGCTGTTGGAGTAGAAATTACGGTTACATCTTATCTGTTTCACTGTAAAATGGTGGGACCTAGTTGCTAATCTAGTATCTCGTGTAAATTTGTACAATTACGCTGCTCATTGCCTGACTAGTAGCTGGCTTTAACTGCGTACTAGCTGTCAACTGCAGTATTTAATTGGCTTCGGACTTAAGACAAAATGTGGCACTAGGCCTTTTTAATGTGGATAATCTGGGCAATATGTCCCGGGTAAAAATTTCTAATTTTCCCCAGCCGAGACTCTACCCTTCGGCGGAGCCTCGACTGGGTTATTACTCTCCCCTCCGAAGGCGGAGAGTTCGACAATGCGCGAGGCAGACTTAATTGTGGTTGACTGCTTCTTCCGGAAGTCACGCAGGTTACTATATATATCAAGAGGAAGAATCCCTTCCTCGTAGAAAGGCACCGTAACTTATATAAACCAGTGGGTGTGCGTTGTGATTCATTGGATATCAGTTTGGATCGAGAAATCGGAGAGACGAGTTCGAAGTCAAGTTGAATTAGTTGCATTCACATACACGCAAATACCCTTGAAAAAGGCATGAGTCCTTGCTGCTCCCTCGTAGGTCATATTGGGTTCTGTAGCCTTGGTTGGCAACCAGATTACCACAGAAAGTAAAAGTAACATACTGCGGGATTATTTTCTGCTCAGTTAGTCATGTTTCGAAAGAAACATGATCGCCCAAGCGTGTATCACGTATGGTATTGACTGATGCAATCAAGAACGTGTAAAATATGGTAATGTGAACAGTAATATTAGGCGTTTCCTTCCAAGGAAACATTTGGCATTCAATAATCAATTAGCCCTTGGCTTGAAATTTGTAAAATATTTTTGTTAAAATAATATTTTCAGAAAACATGTTTTTCCATTATTTTCTATTTGAGTTACATGCGCTATCCATTTTAGTTGTTGCTGCTGTTGGCAGTCCACGGATGGTGTGATTTCTGTTATTTGACACAATTCTTTGTTTATGAATGTGTAAAGCCAGTCTACAATGCTCAAAGAAATACGAAATTGCTAAGTGTTTTATACTTATATATATATATATATATATACTAACATACAATTACTATATATATATATATATATAGTAATTGTATGTTAGTATCCTCTTAAATACGTGGACATTTTGGAGTAAGGAAGAGAGTAGAGTGATGATACAGATCTAAAGATCTGTCTTGTTCAACTCTCTACTTCTGAGCGGAAAGGGACCCAAACGAGGCTCAACCGATGGGTAGTGTTTCGTTGGTGGTGAAAAACAAAGGGCCCGACCTAGCCTTAAACTAGGTCTACAGTATATTTTTGGCTGAGCTTCATGGCTCAGAGTCCCTATTTTAATTGACCTTATGTCTCATTCACCTTGGTGAGAAGGTGATAAATGCTGAGTGTAGAGTGATTATACCGATCCTTTCTCTCTTTTATCTCTCTCCTTCTGAGCATTGAGGGACCTAAACGAAGATCCGCCGAAGGGAATAATTTCGTTTGGGGTGAAAAAAAAAAAACAAGCGCCCGACCCAACCTTAAACTAGGTCTACGGTATATTTTTGGCTGAGCTTCAGGACTCAGAGTCCCCACGTTAATTGACCTGATAATACTGACTAGCAGTTCACTAACAGTGAACTTCACGCAGCGTGCAAATCTTGTATTTGTTGATATACTATTATTCCCAACCTCCGTTTAGCGATTACACACGCAGTAAGCTTTTAGAGTTGCATACGAAGACTCTCTGGCTTCTTCAGTGAAAGCCTCTTTTTAACCAATGATCGTATAAAGTGGTTATATACAGCAGAAGGTTTATCTAATTTTGAACATCTTTGGCACGTTGCATGATATCTATATGAACATCTCAACCTGACGAAGATATTTAAGTAAATAATTCGAGACTTCATATTAATGTTTTAATTTTTTGGCTATTTGTGGTGTGAGGCGAAACTACCTCTGGTGCAGCCTATTCTTTTTTTTGATATTTTTTCCCTTATAGTAAATTTGTTATAACTGATTCATACGCCAAGGCATCTGAAGTATTTCGTATTTACTAATTCTACGTCCTCAATTTTTACAATGGATTCAGTGTATGTAATATCTGTGCTTGCATTCAAATTCCAGATCATAAACAGCAGACAATAATAAACGGTATAGTCAGGGATAAATCTAAGAAATAATCTGTGACAGTTTAAACAAAATCTATTAAAACACGTAAATAACACAGGAAATGACGACTTGGTAATGATAGCGATCTCAAATTTGTCATTAGCTCGAATAAATTGAAGTAACACAAATTCATGTTTGCTGATGAATTTGTGGGTGAATGAATTAAAGTGGATTTTTACCAACAAGCACATAAAATTTCATTAAATGATTTCAGTAAATACTAAAAGGAAATGAAAGAATTCAAGTAATTTGAATAATCTTTGGAAATTATATAAATAATAAAGGAATCCATGAAATTTATTTAAATAATTTCTCGAAATTGATTAAGAAAAATAGAATAGCACTTCAGTCAGTCAGTTAAGTGCCATACGTGAAACACGCTTGGGCGATCATGTCTCGAAAAAGACATGGCTGACTGGACAGAAGATTATCCCGCAGTAGGTTGCCATTGCTTTCTGCGGTAGACTGGTTGCCAGCCAAGGCTATAGAACCCAATCTGTCCTGTTATTTAACCCATAAGTGTAAGGAAGAGACGGATTAATACCTTTCCCAAGGGTATTTTTCGCGTAAGTGAATACAATGAATTCAACTTGAATTTGAACCCGTCTTCCCGATTTCTCGTTCCGAGTCGATATCCACTGCACCACAACGAACAAGCACTTACGAAATGTAAAAACAAAGCGATCAACCGTCCGAAATAAAATACTGTTGTCATATCTGTTCAGGCGTCCCTGCTGTTCATCTCCGGCAGGCTCCAAAGGAGAATCTGGAATGTGACCAGGTCCAGGTCTGGCAGCTCGACACTAGTCACTCTCTCAGCGGCAGGATATGGCTTCCCTCTGTCTCTTCTACAAATATTTTCATAGCTTCTGCTCCGACTAACTTAGGTCACTGGTGCCCCCTTCACAAGAATTTACTAGAGCAACCAGACTGACAACAAGGACCCACTCTTTTACAGTTAAATCTACCAAATGCAGCCGACAATTCTACTCTATCAGCTTATTTTCTCGCACTTCCCGCCTGTGGAACTTCCTTCCGTATACATGCTATCCTGACAGCTGAAATCTCCAGGAATTTAAATGCAACGTCAATTCCCATCTCTTATCCCCTTGACTCCAGTCCTTCCCCCGCCCATTCTACATCACCCCGTGTATCTTGTTCTTTTCTTTTCTCACTCTACCTTCACAACTGTTTTCACACCTATATTCCCATTCTTCTCTTGCCCTTTCTCTGACTCCCCCTGTAACTGGTTCATCTTTCTCTTGGCTCTCCTCCTGCTTCAACTTTTACTCTCTTATGTAGCCTCCTGTGTATCAGTGAGGCTACCACCTTGCTTGTAGTGAAACGATTAAGAAAAAAAAAAGGAAGTTCCTCGAAGTTAGGTAATAGTAATCAAGACTGGTTTGATTGAGGCTGATTAGTGAACTTGATTCACACTTGGTGCCCAACTCAAAATTTGATACTAAATCAACAAAAGGTTATATATAACTTCCAACAAAAGGTTATATATAAAATCAACCAACTGACAAACAAAAAAGAAAAAAGCCCCCTTTCTAGCTAAAAAAAATTGCAAAGATCATCGGTGTGAGCCAATTCTTAGAAGGAATAGCCAAGCAGGCCACTACTTTTACGCAGTGAGTTCTGTTATCTCAGTGATGACCATGTAAAATTTGGAAATTAAACAATTTAATAAGAGATGACATGTAACATCACGATACAATCAATAAGATTAATTTCTAGAAGTGATAAAAAGGAAACTGAAAAGAAATGTAATTAAATCCCGAGATTATTGGCAAAATTCAAATGAGGGTCACTTATGTTTTCAGTCCTAACCTGGCATATGGAATTCAGTCAATTTTCCATTTTTTTTTCTAAGCGTTTCTCCCCGAGCAAGGCATGTCACTGCCACTACTGCGCAGGGGGCTACATAGAGTGGAGAAAGGATGATTAAATATAGGAAATGTCAGAGGGTGGGTGATAGGCGGGTAAGGATACCGAGAATGAGGGTTCGGTAGATGAGAGTGTTCTGAGAATAATTGGGAGTTAGAGTGATAGGAGGTGTCTATTGACCCTACATTTAAATACTTGGAGATTGTAGCTGTCGGGAAAGCAGGACTTGTGGAAGGGAGTTCCACAGGCGGGAAGCGCGAGAAAAGAACCTGTTGGAGTAGAATTTACGGTTACATCTTATCTGTTTAACTGTAAAAGGGTGGGACCTAGTTGCTAATCTAGTATCACGTGTAAATTCCTGCTTAGGCGGCACCAGTGCTCTAAGTTCATCGGATCAGAAGCCATGAAAATACTTGTAGACGAGGCACAGGGAAGCCACATCACGCCGGTGAGAGAGCGGTTGCCGCCGGTCTGCCAAGTCAGTATCAACCACGTTACAGATCCTCCTTTGTATTTTGTCAAGAAGCCCAAGGAGAGCAGCAGGGGCACCCGACCAGATATGGCAGCAATATTCAATACACGGGTGGATCGTAGATTTGTATATGTGCAGAATAGATTCAGGTGGGAAAAACTTCCGGGCTCTGCACAGAGAGGCGACTTTCATAGCGGCAGATTTGGCAATGGATTCGATATAGTCATTCCATTTGAGGTCCGCCGAAAGTGTAAGGCCAAGGAGGCGTAGTATTTTACTCTCTGGAAGGCTAGCCTGTCCCATGCCAATGGGAGGTAGATGCGATTGTCTATGGTGGTTAGTTGATAACAGCTTCGTTTTAGAAGCATTGAAATTTACGAGCCATTTCCTACCCCAGGCCACTAAGGATTGGAGGTGCTTTTCAAGCACGGCAGCGAGGTTCGCTTTTGACCGTAACATATCTTGCCTGTGTTTTTTCTATTAATATTTTCAAGGCAATTGTTCTAATGAGGTTTGTAACTTGATATTTATAACGTATTCATTTAAACGTAATACTAGATTTGTAAGAACGTCTTATCGCTTTAATACCGAATTAGGTATATAAAACCATAAGTTCCATTCTAATAATTTCTTTTTCGTCTGTCTAACTCCGTTTTTTTTTCTTTTTTCTCTGGCTCCTACAATCTTCAAAATTTAAATACAATGTCCGTTCTTCTAAAATTTGTTTTTTTATCCTTTTTTCTCATTCGTCTTCTCATTATTCTTTACTTTCAGTAGCCCCCCAAATCATAGTAGAATTATTGTCTTGGTTAAGGTGAAATGATAAGAATTCTGAAATTGATAGAAAATTTTAAAAAAGCTAATAAATTTTATAAAATTTTTTTAGGAATTATATAGAATTTTTAAAAATTCCTACACAACCGTTCTTTGTAGTATTAAATCAATGAATGTAACATTGATATTTTGCTTTGATAAAATTATAAAGAAATATTTGATCATCTGGGATGTCGATCAAATCTATTATAACATTCAAGGCGGATTTCGAAATCAATAGAAGTCTGCCCAACTTCCTCTAAATGGAAAACGGCTGTTCAACTATCGTCAAGCCGTTTTTGTGCGTTTACATCAGGCTGACTAAAATATTTCGCTTTCAGGTTGAGTGGAATGGGTGAAAGCTATTTTTAGAGTTCGTGGCAAAACAACGTCACAGTACTTGACCTTTCTTCTGACAGAGCAAAAGGCCTTCGCTCAACGATAAACATTTTGAAGGAGCACAAATGAAGTTTCACTTCGAAGCAGAAATGTGGTTTTAAAGAACTCATACACCCGTATGTACGCTGTAGTGCAGTGGATATCGGTTCGGAATTGAGAAATCGAAGAGCCGGGTTCGAATTCCAGATGAGTTCATTGCATTCACTTATGCACAAATACGCTTGGTAAAGATATAAATCTATCAAGACAACCGACTATTCTACATCTCAGCTTCTTTTCTCGCACTTCCCGCCTGTGGAACACCCTTACGTATACTTGCTTTCCTGACGGTCAGGAATTTAAATGCAATGTCAATTCCCATTTCTTATCCACTTGACTCCGGTCCTTTCCACATCATCCCGTGTATTTTGTTCTTTTCCTTCTCTCACTTTATCTTCGCAACTGTCATTACACCTGTATTCCCATCATTCTCTTGCCCTTTCTCTGACATCCTGTAACTGGTTCATATTTCTCTTCGCTCTGCTCCTGACTAAACCTTTAGTCACTTATGTAGCCCCCTGTGCAACAGTGGCGGTACTGCCTTGCATGGTGTGAAACGATTAAACAAAATTTCCCTCAAAGATGAGTCATGGTAATAATACTTTTCCTTCTAAAATGTATATTTTTCTATAAAAGTCATTTTATGTATAGACTCCAATAAAGTCTACATTTATACTTTTATATCGTTTTGATCCAAGTTTGGGGGTTAACTATTTTCCCATAGCTGAGACCCTAACAGGTACTACCACTACGGGTTAAGATGGACCTGGGAAGAACGGCAATTAAGAGGTGGTTCTATGCACCACGCAACCTCCAAATCAGAGACCATGTTGAATCTTGAATGTTGAATCCACTTGAATCTAGTCCTTTCCTTGTTCTTTTTGCATCATCCCATGTATTTTGTTCTTTTCCTTTTCTCTCTCTATCTTTGCAAATGTAATTACACCTTTATTCCCATCATTCTCTTGCCCTTTCTCTGTAACTGGTTCATATTTCTCTTCGTTTTCCTCCTGACTAAACTTTTGCTCTTATGTAGCCCCCTGCGCATTTGTGGCGGTACCGCCTTGCTCGGGGTGAAACGATTTAAAAAATCTCTTCTTCCTCCATTTATGTTTTATAGCCTTGGTTAGTAACCAGTCTACTGCAGAAAGTAAGGGCCACCCACCGCGGGAAAATCTTTCTTTGAAAGAGACATAATTGCCCAAAGCATGTATCACGTCTGTCACTTAACTGACTGATACTCGCAGAAAGATAAAAATATAGAAAAGGGTATCAGTCAGTTAAGTACCATACGTGAAACACACTTGGGCGATCATGTCTCGAAAGTGACATGACTGACTGGGCAGAAGATTATCCCGCAGTAGGTTGCCATTGCTTTCTGTAATAGACTGGTTGCCAGCCAAGGCTATAGAATCCAATCTGTTTTGTTATTTAACCCATAACTTGAAGGAAGAGAGGGATTAATACCTTTTCCAAGGGTATTTGCACGTAAGCGAATGCAATGAATTCAACTGGAATTCGAACCCAGCTCCCCGAATTCTCGTTCCGAGCCGATATCCACTGCACCATAACGCACATCCAGAAAATGGTGTACCCATATTTAAATTTGTATATATATATGTTGTGGCTTAATTGTTTGCAGCAAGTATTGTGTAATCGGAGGGCCGAGTTCGTATTCATTACATTTATTTACATCCAATAGATGGATCCATAACATTTCTAAGTGTTAATACCATAGGGAAAGGTATAACACTATCTCTTCACTAGTAAGATATGGGCAAATAACAGAAGATTGGGCTCTATAGCATTGGACGGCAATCGTTCTAAAAGAAAGAAAACTCTGAATCCTATTCAGCGAAGGGTAGTTTGCGGACCTTGTATCAATCTGTGTACGATTTCTTTGAATTCGATTTTTCCAAAAAGCGTAGTTGGTTCTTCATAAGAATTTTGGAAGAGTCGAATACAAAGGATTACAGCCTTTTTTTTTAGAGAACACCTGAGCGGAAGTCTTACAGAATGTCGTCTGACGTGAAAATATGTTAGAGTTGCATCATTTACATCAATCAGTCAGGTAAGTGCCATACGTGATACACGATTGGGCGATCATGTCTCGAAAGAGACATGGCTAACTGGGCAGAAGAGTATCTCGCAGTAGAAGATTATCTCGCCATTAATTTCTGTGGTAAACTGGTTACTGGCCAAGGCTAAAGAACTCAATTTGTTCTGTTATTTAACCCATCACTGCAGGGAAATAGACGGATTCATACCTTTGTGTGTAAGTGAATGCAAGAATTCAACTGGAATTCTAACTCACCTCCTCGATTTCTCGTTCTGATACGATATCCACTTCACCACAACGCACATCATTTACATACTCCACTTAAAAAGAATTCAGCCGTTGGTGTTCATAGACACTTGGTTCAAAAAGTTGCAATGGCCAAACAGTCAAGACGATTCACTGGTGGATAATATATCCCAAAAAATGTAGCAGCGATGTTCGTCACAAGGCATATTTCCGACACGCATATGAACGTACGAAATTGGGAGAATTACTTTTGAATGATTTTCAATTCAGATCATTACATTCAAGAATCATTCCAGAGAAGATAAGCATCAGCCCTTACACCAATTTCATGACCATAAAACGTCGCAAATTTTTAATGGTTTATTTAGTTATTTTGAAATAGGATTCATTTATATTTAACGGTTAAATCCATAAACCAATGTTATTCGAAACATAACAAACACATAAATCAATCCCAACCCATAATAATTTCAAATTAAATTGCTACAAGACAGTCAAAATTTGAAGATAAACAACAGCAACAGAGATAAAAAAAAAACACCGTTGAAATGGATACAAAAGCACTTGAGACAATAAAAATTATGGACAATTTTATATTTCTTAACTTCTAAAAAACGGAAAATGTTAGAATACTGGAACAATTTAATATAAAAATCTAATTAAATCTTCATTCTCAGCCGTGTTTAATGAAAAAAGTTTTTAAGAAAGTTTGGGCCGATATATATATATATATATATATATATATATATATATAGTCATCCGCAGACAGATCTGTTTTGCTGTATTACAACTCATCAGTACGGTTAGACATACGATCATACGATTGCTTTTTAACCCAGGAATGAAACCCGACCGAATTGGGACAGTCGGCATTCTACCTCTGGGGTATGGGCGCTCGGCATATATATATATATATATATATATATATATATATATATAAACTTAGTCATAAATCATAATAAAGACCGGCTTGGTGGTAAATCCTAAAGGATCCTATTATTAAAATTCATATTCTCATAATGTCGATAACGAGACGGGTGTTTAAAAATACCTGTCGAATTGGTCATCCTTAATATGAAATATTAAATTTATATATATATATATATATATATATATATATATGGTAAAAACAGAAATAGGGGTTGTTCCAAGAAGAGAAATTAGTATAGATAAAAAAAAGTCTGAGAAGCCGTGAACGTTTTGTTCAAAGTATAGATTTATCGTTGCTATTATTATTTATTTTACTTGATTTTTGCATGATATATTAAGTGTTCATAATGATATTTGTGTCGCTACTCGTGTTTCGAGTCTAAAGTTGACTCTCTTCAGGCGAATAAACTTCTGACTTTGCACAACGTGATCCGTTTGTTTTTCTGATGGTCAGATTATCGTGCATATAGAGATAAGTGGTGAGCAGGCCAGAAAGTTCATATTCGTACGTGCGTGTTGTTTTGGGTTTTTTTCACAATCGCAAGTTAAATCTCTTCCGTTTTAGAAGTCAGTCATCTTTCGTTGTCCATTTTTTTCACACTGACTTGCAAAGTTTGGTTTTGCCTCAATACTTCAAAATTATTGTCAGCGATTTTGATTCAGTTCTACTTTACGGTCATTTAGTTCTTTTTGTTGTTTTGGGGAAACTATTTTTTACAATGGTTCCAGAATGTTTTTTAGCACGTTTCAATTTCGTGTGCTGAGTGTGTGGCTTTGGTTTTTTTTTAATGTTTTGTTGAGGGAAGGCTTGTATTTTTTTTATAAATATTTCTTCCTGTATCATGAGCGTGTCATAATCTGCATTTTGGTAGATAGGCATTACTCTGAATTTACCTCCACTACATTCGTGTAAATGTCGGGAAACGTACAAGTTCCTGTTATTGACTAGTTTAATGTTGTTTCTGTATTATTATTATATAAATAGCATACTGCAAATCAATAGCTATAAAGTCACGGTGTTAAGACATCACTGAGTTGTAGTATGCTATAATAATAATAATAATAATAATAATGATAATAATAATAATAATTACGACGTATTTATGCTCTACTTTTTAAAAGTAAATATCTTATCGTGAAATGCACTTCCGTTTGTAAACATTACTTATATATATATATATATATATATATATATATATATATATATAAAGGAAAACTGAACACGTCATTTCAAGTCGTTATAAACTATAATTAATTTCTATGAGCTATTTATCTCATTTAATCAGACCTTACAATATTCCTTCCATTTGCTCTGGATAACACTTAATATTAACACTTAATATTCTATATTAAGTTAATCTTGTTGGATTATCCTTACCGTTTACGGACTGGATATATATATATATATATATATATATATATATATATTCTACTGTTAAACATAAGAGACAGTGAATGTCCATTATGTTTAATCATGAGCCGTTCTAAACATCGTATTTTGGCTTCAATTTCATGTGAAAATAAAGACAAAAATTCTTCAACACTTGGATAATTTTTTATTAAGTTGGTTCTAAGCTTTCGGCTCACGTGAACCATATTTAGAGAGGTTACAAGGACGTTAACATAAAAACATCCACCATCAGCGACGATTTTATCTTGTGTTGACGTAAAAATTTGCTAAGCAACAAAAACAGTTACCAAAAATAGCAAACGCAGTTCGTAAATTTGTAATACGGTTCTATGACGTCACACCACGTGAGAGCTTGAAATGATAACAGAACCATATATTTAAATGCAATGTAATGTCTTATGGCCAGATGTAAACGTGATTTGATTAAGTGTAGGTTGTTTGGATTTAATGTAGATGGCCTCCAATATCTGATATTTGTTTTTATTGTGTGTATGAGTGAGGATTATTGTATTGTTGACTAAAATCTGTCTGATATTACCTACAAGACTATGTTTTTCTAAGAAATGTTGTTTAATTGTACTCTGATCAGAAATGTGACAGTAGTAAAACAAATATATGTAGTGGGTTTATTATTAATAGCAGAGATACAATCTCTAAACGGGCATATAAATTTATACACTATATTGGTTTTCTGTAGGGGATTTAGTTGTGTGGTTGTAGGGTTATTAGTGACTATGAGGTCAATTGTTTTAAATTTTTTATAATATATGATGAGCTTAGTTTGATTATTATTATTTATTGGTTTAACATTTATACGTATTATGTTTTTGAGAGTTTTTTCATCTTGTTTGTAATTATTATGTATTTGGTTGCAATAGTATAAATTAATAGTGTTATATTTATTTTGATGTACACCATTATTATTAATATTATCAATATTGTTAGAGCTATTGTTAAGTTTGTTGAGATACATTTAATACATATAAGTTAAGCATTTTTAATATATAAATATATATAAATAATAAGCATTTTTAATATATAAATATATATAAATAATAAGCATTTTTACATTTTATGCAGGTATTTTTATATGCAATAGAATATAAAAGATGGTTACTTATGTTGAGTGAAATTTGTCTTGCTTTTGACAATAAATCTGCAATTAGTAATTTTCATGTTAGGCTATTCTCTTCTTACATAGAAGTTCTTGTAGTTTCCTTCCTGTGTCTGCTATCAGCACTATTCCATCTGTATATCTTACGTTGCCAAAATTGATTCTACGAATTAGCAACCCTCTGTAATTCTTTTAAAGCTTGAAAATATTTTTAGATTGTAAGAATTTGAGAGGGGGGTTAATAATAATGATTTACTAATACAAGTCTGAAAAAATAACCAATAGATTGGGGAAAAAAGGTGAATTCTAACTTTTTTTAAAGATATTTGCGCGGAAGATAGTATAACGAACCCGACTGAAATCGAAACGTTGCTTTCCGTTTGCTAACTTTGAGACGTTAACCATCGCAACACTTACCCAACCAAACTGACAGTACCTAATATTATCAGCCAGCCATATCTCTAGGGATTGAGCAGGCTCGACATTGCTCAAATTTGGTGATCGTCTGAGAACTTGTGTTAACGTTATATAGCCGTAAGCGTGGTGAATTTGGAAATTCTTTAGTATGTATTAATGAGTTACTTAGATTTGTTTTGTTTTTTTTAATTCGATTCTTTAGGAGAAAAAAAATTATCTGTTTACAAAAAATAATGATATTAAGATTTCCACGAAAGCAATTCATAAAATTATTTAAATTTTAGGTTGCATCCCCATTTGTAAAGGCAATAAAAAAGCCAATCAAAAATTATACGCAGTTTCGATTCTGAAACAACGCAACAAACGTCTTTACCTGAAGAGGTAAAAACTTTACCCTTGTAACAAAAAGAAAACAAAAAAAAAAAATTATTAGTTTCCAAGACATACACCAACCCATTGTTCTTCAAATACAAAAATAATCAATAATTTTTTCCACGAGAGAGTGAGTTTCGAAGCGCATGACGTCATCAACTGAGAGCCGAGCAGATGGAATCAGCAGTCATTTACAAATTAGATCTATTGATTTTAGACTTTTGATAGATGTAAAAATTTTACAATTAATACACATGAACATATATTTCTGCGTTTAAGCCTGTTAGCGCGCGAGCACACCACAAGAAACATGAGTAATTCTGCCTTCACAATCCGAAAAGAACAATTATATACACATCAATATATGTATAAACATATAAATATCTCCCTCTTTATATGTATATATATATATATATATATATATATAATCATCCGAAGACCGATCTGTTTCGCTGTATCACAGCTCATCAGTACGGTTAGACTCCGATTGCTTTTTAACCCAGGATTGAAACCCCACCGAACTGGCGTCAGTCGGCGATTCTACCTCTGAGCTATGGGCGCTCGGTAGAAGAAGGCAGACTTTTTAGCATGTATATTATCATTATACACGCCTTATAGCTGAGAGTGTTTTAATTCATTGCTGAATGAACGATGCGTAGATGCCAGAGTAGCTACTGTTTTTCAAAGTCTACCATTCTTCCAGAGTGCTATATATTGCCACTTTCTTTCTCTGCGTCTCTCTCTCTCTCTCTCTCTCTCTCTCTCTCTCTCTCTTTATTTCTATCTTGTAAATTAATAAATATACATAATATCCTACTTAGATGGCACGACTCGGAGTTTCATGCGTTATGCAATCCTCAGGTGCATATTTTAAAACTGACAGTTTAATATATTTAAATTTTAGTTCACTTGATGTTCATATGAATTCAATCTTACGAATATAATTGTTACTATACATATGTGCACAATCATATGTGTATTTGTTAACTCACGTCACTATATATATATATATAGTACTTCTCTCTCTCTATCTCTTTCTCTCTCTTTCTCTCTCTTTCTTTATATGAGAGAGAGAGAGAGAGAAGAAAAGAAAGATTTTCACTATAAAAATATAAGTAGAAAGGTTCCTTCTATATATTTAAGGAGAAAGTTTTATTCAGACACCTTCTTTCCAACAACTACGAATTTGTAGAATGGCTTCCTGTGTGGAACTTTTCCTGAAGACGGTACTGTTAATTTCTACAAGTCTAGAATCAGTCGTTATACATTCACCTTATCCCCATAACCATCGCTTCCTTTATTCTTAATGCAAACCTCATTCATCATGACAATTTTAAAATTACCATACTACTTGAGTGGCTCTCATGCCATTTATTAAGTGAACTTCGGTATAAAGAAATTGCGTATGCGCCGGTATGCCAATATAGTTATATATCTGATATACATGAATGTACAGCTGAATATAAAATGAATACACATATTATATGCAGGTATATGCAAAAAAAAAAAATGTGTACAGAACAGATAGACAGAGAAGAAAAAAACCAAAAAAAAAAATAAAGATACCTGATCATTTACAAAGTTATATGAAAAAGCTCTCTGGCTAACAGAAGACTTACAAGGGATTAATTTAGTTCTTCCTTCTCTGTCTAAATCACATATTCAATTGCCTGCAGCAAGTAATGTTGAGAGAGATGATGGAAGGCAGACAAAGCTTGGAAAGAGGCAAGTGATTGGTTCTTGTCAGTTTCGAATGCAAGCAGTAACGTTTGCTGACTGATCTTACTCTGCTATATTAGAATTTGTTTCATCTGGTCTCATGGGTCCTGACTAAATCTAAGATACGGCCTCATGAATCTATAATACGCGGCCCGCCACTCTACTACATCTCAAATAGGGGTTCTACAGAAGGATGCTGCGAATATCATGGATCGAGCATGTGAGCAATGATGAGGTCTTGGAAATGATGGAAACAAAAAGGAAATTAATACTGTGTATCAGGAAGAGACAGCTGAAGTTCCTGGGACACCAAATGAGGAAGAAGGGTTTGGAGAATCTGATACTAACAGGCCAGATAAGAGACAGGTGAAAGCAACGGATAACATATTTGAAGGACCTAATCAGGTGGATGACAGAACGAGGATTGCACGGTGTAGCAGGAGAATGCGTGCTCAGAGCCACCAGGGATAGGGAAACGTGGAAATCCATGATCGCATACGTCCTGAAGAAGAAGTGTGAAAATATAAAAATATATATATATCGCAACCTAATTATGCACAATAAAGAATCTATAACATATAGATCGAATACCTCGACATGGTGTAACAAACTTGTCTCGCTAGAACTATTCCGACTGAGTAGTGAGTTCGATTCCCACTCGGTGCGCTAAACATTTGCCCTTGTGTCACACCTAAACATTAGTTAGAAAATCATTTTGAGCATTTCAAAGTGGTGTAATAGTCAATAAACTTGTCTCTCTAGAACAATTCCAACTGAGTAGTGAGTTTGATTCTCACTGGCTGCTCCATACATTCGGCCTTGTGTCACACCTAAACTTTATTTAGAAAATCATTTTGAACACTTCAATGTAGTGTAATAGTCAGCAAACTTGTCTCCTAGAACAATTTCGACTGAGTACTGAGTTCGATTCTCTCTGGGTGCGCCATACATTTGGTTTTGTGTCACACCTAAACTTTACTTAGAAAATCATTTTTACGACGTGGTTTAACGGTCAGCAAAGTTGTCTCGCTAGAACAATTACAATTGAGTGCAATCTTCACTGCTCCATAATATTGGCCTTGTGTCACATCTAAGCTGCGTATAGAAAATCCCCACATGCAAAAATAGGTGAACAATTCAGTTAGTAAATTTAAATACTCATTAGTGACATATCATTCCATTTACAATATATCAACTAGCTTTTGCCGCAATTTTTGACATCAGCTTGAGCTCTTTAAAAAGCTGAATAATTTTATTACATTCAACATTACGAATAAAAATATTGAATTTTATCTAATGATTTTTATATTTCAGTCAGTTAGTTAAGTGCCATACGTGATACACGCTTGGGCAGTCATGTCTCTTTCGGAACATAACTGACTGGCCAGATGATTATCCTGGAGTAGGTTCCATTATTTTCTGCGGTAGATTGGTTACCAGCCAAGGCTACAGAACCCAGTCAGTTCTGTTATTTACCCCATAACTGGACAAAAGAGACGGATTAAAAGCTTTCCCTGGGGTATTTACACGTTCAAACTATTGGAGTAGAGGTGTCAGTTATAATTAACGATTCCAATGGTAAAAGGTGGGACCTAGCTGCTAATCTAGACAGTCAGTCAAATGCCATACGTGATCTACGCTTGGGCAATCATGTCTCGAAAGAGACATGACTGACTGGGCAGAAGATTATCCCGCAGTAGGTTGCCATTACTTTCTGCGGTAGACTGGTTGCCATCCAAGGCTAAAGAACCTAATCTGTCCTGTTATTTAACCCATAACTGGAGGGAAGAGACGGATTAATATTTTCCCCAAGGGTATCTGCGCATAAGTGAATGCAAGGAATTCAACTGGAATTTGAACTCGGCTCCCCGATTTCTCGTTCCGAAACGATATCCACTGCACCACAGCGCATTAGGAAAACAAATGACGGGAATTTGAAAGAAAAAAAATATGATGTCAAAATCCACAAAACTATTTTCATTATTTAATAATCAGTTATGCTTAGTTTAATTTGTAGCCTTTTTCTCTCCCGTAACTCTCACGAAGTCATGTAATTAACTGCAGAATGACGTTCTACGTAGGCAGAAATTTTCTTTTGAATTTTGGTCGATTTTCTTCCTTTACTGAAACTTTCGGCGATGTACTTCCGGTAATGATAGTAAGCGTAGAAATACAATAGCGCATTACTTTCATTACCAGAAGTACATCGCCGGAAGTATCCGTAAATGAAGAAAAATCGACAAAAATCTTCCAAACTTCATTCACATGCGCAGTACGTCTTCTGCAGTTAATTACATGACTTCGTGAGAGTTACGGGAGAGAAAAACTGCGAGATATAGTTCGTTTTTTTTTTGTATGGACATTTAGATTAAAAAAGGTAAGTTTCTTCAATAACAAACAGTTGATTTGAGTTTAGCATATACATTTGCGCAGAGATAATGCTATTTTGGATACATTTGATGGGGAAAAGCGTCGGGACTTACAACGAAAATTTACCAAAAAAGTGTATATCTGTCAAGTTTTAAAATACTATTAAAAGCAATCGATTTGAATCAAATTATTTAAAACTAAACACTTTTGATAGCATCTAATGGACAGCAACGGAGCGAACTTTTTAGGTAACCAAATCTATGTGTACAGTTCGTCAGTTTTAAACTTTAACACTTACATTTCTGCGTCCATCTGTCGATATTAATTTGTCCATTGATAGATACATTATGCCCACTGACAGAAAAAAACACTTCACGATGAAATGCTAAGTGATATAAATATACATTTTAGGAAATACTCGAGTCACGATCCCAAAATATTGAGATATTTATGAAATAGCCTCTAGTAGCCTTTATTCTGTCGGTCTCAAAGGTTCCATTTAACAATAAGTATATTTGTCTTCCACCATTTAAAAGTCTTTTTAGTGACTGTATTATTAACTATAGGCGGAAAGAAAAGAAAAGTTAAAGGCAAGCGCTTGGGTCATAATTATTTTCGAACTTTATTTGATGACTGATATCTGAGGTCTTCAATCACTCACGACAGGGAACGCTGATATTTGCCGTTTTCACTTGAATGAGAAATTGTATATTTAGAAAAAAATCGATTGGTTCATCACTTTATTTTTATTAAATAAAAGAAAAATGAAAGAAAATAAGAAAATTAAAAAATTGCAGTCAATAAAGTAAGAAAGATTGTCATCCATTTTGAATACAGTCGTCTGCTCGCTTGATAGCGGTTTAATTTAAATATAATTTGATAAAATTTAATTTAAATTGCGTTATTTAATTAAGATAAAATGAAGAACTTCTTGTATGAAAAGATGATATATTCTTTGATCTCTCAGGAAAAGTAATTTCTTTTATTTGGTCTGAGATAGTAATAAAGTCATTGTGCACTGCTTGTTGAGCAAGTATTGTTTACGACTAATTAAAAGTGTTGTCTAGAATAATCTTACCGATGAGAAGATTTTATCTAATAAAACAAGTGTACTGGTTCAGTTTTTTCTATAGATAACATATTTTTGCAACATTTAATAAACAGGGAACAAAAAAATTATGCAAAGGAGAAAATTATTTGAAAACTAGTTCTTTATCAAATAACCAACACCTAGCATGAGGGAATTGAAGCAAATAATTTAATGATGTCGGTACGTATATTTAGTACACACACACAGAAATATATATTTGCCGTCACAAAACTTCGATGTCGGCATAACTCTGTCATTTTAGTGACAAACTTCTTCTTTTTAATCCTATTAACGCTCTATCCCTGTCTCGATATCGAAAATTTTATAAAAAAAAAAAAACTTGCTTGCAGAAATATCATTTCATCAGTAAACTACTGAAAAGCGTTGTGGTGCAATGGATATCGGCTCGGAAGGAAAAACCAGAGAGACGATTTCGAATTCCAGTTGTGTACGTTGCAATCACATACGCGCAAATACCCTTGGGAAACGTGTGAATCCGTCGATTCCCCCCTCCAGCCATAGGTTAAATAGCAGGACATATTGGGTTGTATATCCTCGACTGGCAACCAGTCTACCGTAGAAATTAAGGGCAACTGCGAGAAAATCTTCTATCCAGTCTGTCATCTTTTTTCGAGACATGATCACCCAAAAACTTATCACGTATGACACTTAACAGACTGACTGACTGAAAAGCAGCAATCTTAGCATTAAACATCATCATTATGGTGCAGTGGGTATCAACTCGGAACAAGAAATCGGAGCGCCGAATTCCAATTGAAATCGTTGCATTTACTTACGAGCAAATAGTCTTGAGAAGGGTTTTCATCCGTCACTTCTCCCTTCAGCTATAGGTCAAATAACGGGACAGACTGAGTTTTATAGCCTTGGTTGGCAACCCGTCTACCGCAGGAGGTAATTGCAACCTATTGCAGAAAAATCTTCTGCCTAGTTAATCATGTCTCTTTCGGGACATGATCAGCCAAGCGTGTATAGCGTATGGCACTTATCTGACTATATTGAATAATTGATTTAATGGAGAGAATCCTTGTAAGTTTTAATTAACTCTTCCGGCACAGTGTGATCTTTATATCTCTGCAGTGTCAAGTCTTGTTGAATCAAGACACAAAGAAAGACAATGTGCCGAAGTCGGAAATTTAGTAACGCTTGAAAAATCGATACTTTTTCTTATTTCATTTGAATTTCAATTGATTGTTTATTTTTAGATTTTATTTATGAAATTTTATGAATTGTCTACTACTTTATGTTGATTAAAAAAATTAGGAAAAATTAATTAATTACCAAATAAAAATAATGTTCTTCTAATCTATCGTGTCGTAGATCCATATGCTCGAACATATCTCACACATTCTTCTTCTTCTTCTTCTTCTTCTTCTTCTATGTGCTCTGTCCCTTCAGGACGTAGGCGATCGTGGCTTTCCGTATCTCCCTATCCCTGGTGGCTCTTAGTACGCCTTCTCCTGTTACACTATGCAACCCTCGTTCCACCATCCACCTGATTAGGTCCTTCAAATATGTTATTCGGTGCTTTCCCCTGTCTCTTTTTCTTTCTATCCGGCCTGTTAATATCTGATTCTCCAAGCCCTCTTTCCTCTTTGCGTCCCAGGAACTTCAGATGTCTCTTCCTGATGCTCAGTATTAATTTCCTTTAGATTTCCATAATTTCTAAATCCTCATTATTGTTCACATGCTTGACCCATGATATCCGCAGCATCCTTCTGTAGAATCCCATTTCAGTTGTTTCAAGTTTTCCTTCATCTGTGATGATATTGTCCAGCATTCACTGCCATATTGAAAAACTGACATCACATAGCAATCCGGTACTCTCTTCTTTGTTTCAAGCGAAATTTTCCTGTTTCTTAATACTTTACTCAGCTTCTGGAATGCTTCCTTCGCCATGTCAATTCGCCTTCGGATCTCTGTGTCACACTTTTAATCTCCTGTTAGAACACTTCCCAGGTATTTACATTTTTGTACTTGCTTGATTCTAGTATCCTCGACTTGTATTTAGTATATTGGGCTGCGCTTTTTACTGATGGTCATGCATTCGGTTTTTTGTCTCTTTTCATCAAAATATAGAGATCAATATAGGTGTCATGGAAAGAAAATCGGGTTAATTAATTAAATAAATAAATCTGATATAAGAGCAATTCCTTTGAGAAGTTGTTACCGAGGTATCTTTACCCCTCCTCGTTACTGTCTTCATATAATGCCTAGCTCCTCATATTTAACGATAACCGTCTACCAGGGCGGCTAGCTAAACCTCATTCATTCCAGACAACTACTCAGGTACAATGCGGCTTATACTGCAGCTATGCTGAGCTGACCTTAGATAGAGTTTCTGGGAGAGTGTGCGTTATCTAGCGTGAAGAAAAGCTTGAACAAGGCCAATACGCTAAAAAACCTCGGTCACGATGACGTGTGACTTTCGATCGAATTGCCGAATTTCACTCACAACCATGGTATGATTTTCAGGCAATTTCGAAAGGTGCCACACACTGCGATTACTTCCTCCAGCCAAACCGACCATAGAGAGATTTGAACCCAGGTCTCATGGTCCGAAAGCAAACATTCTAACCACTCGATATATATATATATATATATATATATATATATATATATATATATATATTTACCTCTATCTGGCCTATTAGTATCAGGTTCTCCAAGCCCTCTTTCCTCATTACGTCCCACGAACTTCAGCTATCTCTTCCTGATGCTCAGTATTAATTTCCTTTTCATTTCCATCATTTCAAAATATTTATATATATATATATATATATATATATATATATATATATCGAGAAATCGGAGTGTAGTGTTTGCATTTCGGTTGAATTCATTGCATACACGTACGTGCAATTACCCTTGGTAAAGGTATAAATCCGGTGATTCTCCCTTCAGCCATGGGTTAAATTGCAAGTGAGATTGGGTTCTATAACCTTGGTTGGCAACTAGTCTACCGCATAGAGTAATGGCAAGCTAATGCGAGAAAATATTCTGTTAAGACAGATAGGATCACTCAAGCATGTATGACATATGACACTGAACTAAATGATATATATATATTGTTGTATACCTACCTATGTACAGGAATGGGATATGGACACTACTGGAGTAGAGGCGAGTGATTATACTGACTAGTATTTCATTAGCAGTGCATCTATTTCACGCAGAGTGCGAGTTTTGTTGTTGATATACTATTATTCCCAACTTCCGTTTCAGGGTTACAATATATATATATAGTCATCCGGAGATAGAACTGTTTCGCTGTATCACAGTATATCAGTACGATTAGACATCTGATTGCTTTTAGCCAGGATTGAAACCCGACCGAACGTTGGCGATTCTACCTCTGAGCTACGGACGATACAAATGAATAAGGAACGAAGACAATAATTTCAACGTTCAAAACATTACTCAATTTAAAAATCGACCAATGAAAACTTAATATAACTTATACTTTAGAACATGTACAAAAAAGCAGCTACAAAATTGTACATTTTGTTTCAACATTGAAAATTTTGTTTCGGCATGGCCATTTTTATTAACTACCTGATGAGACATTGTTCTTTCAATGTCGAAACAAAATGTACAATTTTTAGTAGGTTATAGTCTGTAAATCATCAAAGGTATATATATATATATATATATATATATATATATATTCATATAGATAGGTGTGAGTTTGTAACGCTGGGTTTCACGCTTTTGCGATCGTCAGAGTTTGTCTGACGATTGCAAAAGTGTGAAACCCAGGGTTACAAACACACACCTATCTATATGAATCTGTCACTGATATTGAGCGCTTTTAAATAAGTACCACGCAAATATAATATGTAAACAATATAATATATATGACAAATTGCATATTTATACATATATATATTGATATTTATAATTATATTACACTTTTCACATATATATATATATATATATATATATATATATAGGTGTGAGTTTGTAAACCTAGTTTGTCTGAGGATCGCAAGAGCGTGAAACCCAGGGTTACAAACTCACACCTATCTATATGAATATGTCTGCTCTATCACTGATATTGAGCGTTTTTAAATAAGTACCATGCATATATAATATGTAAACAATATAATATATATAACAAATTGCATATATATATATATATATATATATATATTGATATGTATAATTATATACATATATATTCATATAGATAGGTGTGAGTTTGTAACCCTGGGTTTCACGCTTTTGCGATCGTCAGAGTTTATCTGACGATCGCAAAAGTGTGAAACCCAGGGTTACAAACACACACCTATCTATATGAATCTGTCACTGATATTGAGCGCTTTTAAATAAGTACCACGCAAATATAATATGTAAACAATATAATATATATGACAAATTGCATATTTATACATATATATATTGATATTTATAATTATATTACACTTTTCACATATACATACATATATATATATATATATATATATATATATGTGTGAGTTTGTAAACCTAGTCTGTCTGAGGATCGCAAGAGCGTGAAACCCAGGGTTACAAACTCACACCTATCTATATGAATATGTCTGCTCTATCACTGATATTGAGCGCTTTTAAATAAGTACCATGCATATATAATATGTAAACAATATAATATATATAACAAATTGCATATATATATATATATATATATATTGATATGTATAATTATATACATACACTTTTCACATATACATATATATATATATATATATATATATATATATATATGTAGGATGTGAGAGAATGTTTGTTAGTTGAGTAATATTTTTCAGGCATGCTGATTTGAAGTTTCACGAAGGCGTTATTGTTATGATTTAAAAAAACAGTGTTCACTTAAGTGAAAAATCAATCCATGTTAATTCTATTAACGCCTATCTCTATCTCGACATCTAGCGCAATATGACAAAAAAACATGCTTAGCCAAAATATATTTGTATCACTAAACTAAAAAAAAAAAAAACAGCAATTTATTTGGGCTCTAATTATCATTACAATTTAACAATATCGGTCGAGTTTCAGTCCAGGCTAGAAGCAAGTGGATGTGTCTAGCCACACTGATGAGCTGTGATACAGCGAAACAGGCTTGTATGTGGATGTCTAATATATTATGTTCTCATGGATGTCTAATATATTATGCTCTTCCGCAATATACGCAATACTCTTCAGAAATGAATTGATTTCTTTCGGTGACTGGCGTGTTTGTATACACTGCTTATATGCAACACGTTGAAATTTTCCTTCTCTGATTCCATGCGCCTATGGCTTAGCTGGGGTAGCGACTCCGACTGACACCAAATCATTCGAGTTCGATCCCGGCCAGAAACAAGTGGATGTGTCTCCCACACGTATGGGCTGCAATACAGCAAAAGAGGCCTGTATTTGGATGACTAATATATATATATACATACATACATACATACACACACACACACATATATATATATATATATATATATATATATACTGTATTAAATATATATATATATATATATATATATATATATATATATTGTCATCCGCAGACAGATCTGTTTCGCCGTATTACAGCTCATCAGTACGGTTAGACTCCGATTGCTTTTTATCCAGGATTGAAATCCGACCGAAATGGCGTCAGTCGGCGACTCTACCCCTGGGCTATGGGCGTTCGGTGGAGTAGGCAGACATTTTAGCGCATATCATTATACGCGCCCAATAGCTAATTCATTTCACTGAATGAGCGTTGCGTACATGCCAGAGTAGCTACTGTTTATCAAAGTCTATTGATAACTGCCAGTACTAGGTGTTTTGTTTAACAATCACAAGCAAACACTTTTATTGTAAACAACGTTGAGAAATATAAATTGTAGTTGCCTAAAATAACAGAGACTGAGATGTACCCTGTCCATTGGTGGTAATAACCCCTTTGCTGCCGAAGCCTTTTCTGGTTGGTTGCCGATGAGAGCAGAGTATCGAACGTGATTTCAAAATTGCATGTAAATAATTTTATAGCATTTATTATTATCCTCAGAGAAACTGAACAATTTAGTTTAGATATTTCCTTCTTTTTTATTTACGTGCCATGTCTCTAAGACGTTGGTGGTTATAGTTCTCCACTATTTTCTCTCCTTTGTCACTCTTTTTTTTTTTAATCATTTCACACCGAGCAAGACGGAAAGGCCACTGATGTGCAGGGGGCTACATAAATGTAAAAAGATTAATTAGAAAAGAGTGAGGAGTACAAACTAGTTAGAAAGGACAAATAGAAAGCAGCTTCAATGACAGATACATAGGTGGAGAGAAAGGGAAGGTTATATAGGGATGGGGAGAGAGCTAGAGTCCAGTGGTTAGTAGATGAGTATTGACTTTGCATTTAAATTTCTGGAGGTTGTAGCCGTCAGGAAAGCAGAATACGGGAGCGAGTTCCACAGGCGGGAAGTGCGAGAGAAGAAGCTGAAGGAGTAGAATTGTCGTCTGCATTTGGCTAACCTGACTGTGAATGGGTGGGACTCAGTTGCCAGTCTGGTTGCACGAGTAAACACTTGTTGAGGAGGCATCAGTGACTTAAGCTCGTCCGAGCAGAAGCCATGAAAGTATTTATAGGACAAAGGGAGGCCACATTTCGACGATGTGGAAGTGGCTGCAGTCGAGCTGCCAGATCAGTACCTATCACATTACAGACTCTCCTTTGTCAAGAACACTGTGGAGAACGGCAGGGGCACCTGACCATAAATGGCAGCAGTACTCCATGCACGGACGGATGGTTGATTTGTATATATGCAGGATGGATTCAGGTGGAAAAAACATACTGGATCGACATAGTGACCCAACCTTCTTAGCAGTAGATTTTGTTATGGATTCAATATAGTGGTTCCATTTGAGGTCTGAGGACAGTGTAAATCCGAGGAGGAGTAGTGTATTACTCTCAGGGAAAATCACTTGGTCTCTTAGCTTTTCTACCAATAGCTGTATTACTTTGCTTGGGTTGAAATTATTATAAAAACGATATAAAATATTATACAATATATCTGATGAGTAATATTTGATCAGTTGCGGATTTACTGTGAACCTAATGACGCTTAATGTTCATAAACCTGAATTGCAGACGAGCTTATGAAGAAACTGTATTTAATAAGTAAACTTTTTAATAAAATCAAGATTTGTAAAGTGCAATGGGTTTATATTGCTAAGATTAGCCTTAGAATATGCTCTTATAACCAGTTTATATCACCTCAGACATCGCCTGTAATGCATCACTCAATAATTCCTGGGTTTGTCACATATATAGCGCCACTAATAAAAAAAAAATCTATATGATTTTTCTGAAGAACTACCATATTTACATTAATCGGACTATTGTTCTCATCTTTGTTGCTAGTTGTACGACGTTTCTGTCGTTGTACGCTCCGGCCTTCTTCAGATGATAAGAATTTCGAAGCGAACTCTTTATTACAATCACTTGGGTATATCTTTTTAATTTCCTGCTTAAAAACACATGTCCCAGTGGACTTAGACGTCGGTTAGTTCCTGTGACTTGACCCAAAGAGTTGTGAGTTCAATACCAGGCTACAGCAGTGGCGAACAAGTAACTTAAACGGTTATAGAGAGATAATTCATGACTACTAGAAGAGGCTCTGGGCAAGGAATAAGAATGATATACCCAATGGTTGTTATAAAGGGTTTATTTCGAAATTCGTAACACCTAAAGAAGGCCGGAGTGTACAACGGCCAAAACGTCGTACAAATGGCAACAAAGATGAGGACAATAGTCCGAATAATGTAAATACTCTCCCAAACTGCTATCCATTTTCACAACTTCACTCGGGAGGTCATGCGTTTTTTTTTCTATATCCCTCTTATCTGTCTAGTGAGAATCACATTTTCTAATCCTATTTTCTTCTTACGTACCCTACATATTACAAATGTATTTTTCTGATGTTAAGGATAAGTGTCCTTATTATTGTCATTGTCTCTAGAACTTCATCGTTAATCAAATATACGGTTAATCGTTTTATGAGCATCCTTCTGTAGAACCACATTTCGGTGGCTTTGAGTCTCTTCTTCACCTTCCATATAGAAGGATTGATATTACACAACAATTCAGTTTCTTTGTCTAAGTAAATTTTTCTGCTTCTTCGTGAGCGTATTCTGAGTGTCGCCGACGCCTCTACATCAGTTTTTTTTATCATTAAAATCCTTCTGCTACTAAAAACACTAAAATCTGCTGAAGGAATCTTCTTTTCTTTCTGACAATAAATGTGTTTGATTAGTGTTATTCTTAAATTCTTGTCATGGTGAATTACGTTCATCGGCTTCTCCTTACAGTCATCCGCTTATATCTGTTATTTAATTTCTCTAGTCTAAACGTATGTTTATTCTCACATCACTTAATAACTCATTTGTTTTTTTATCTAACTTTGCTTTTTTCTGCACAAACCACTCCTTTTCTTTCTGTCTTTGTATCCTGTTTATAACCAGTCAAGCGGACTCTATAAAAAAGTGAGACCCTGGGCGTCTCTGATTCTCAGTCATTCCCAGGATCAGGATATATTTTTATTAGTCGTATCTTTCAGTGCATGCCATAGACGTAAAAACGTTTTAAGCAGACTAAAAACAACATTACTGTGAATCAACTTTCAAAATGTTTTCGGTAAACCTTTCCTTATATAGTCTAACTTAGTCTGTCTTATTTTGCCTTTCTATATGTTGGGGAGCGCCACTTTTTACACAATGAATGGACTAGCCTGATGCGTACAACCCAGTCGTGGTCCAGCCGAAGAGTAGAAGCACGACTGGGGAAAATTAGACAGGTATTTTTTGGCCGGGCCACATAGCCTGGAAATTCCCACTCATAACTGACCATGTGTCACATGTTGCCCTTAGTGGGAGGGACAGCTAAATATAATGATTGTCACAGTGAGTTTTAGAGATAGTGTATAGCAGGAGTTCAGTTGAGTAGTTGCAGATTTATTACCCTGACTTACATCTGATCTACAAGAGTGTATATATTGATTCCTACTAACAGTATTCTTAGTATTCCTGAATCTACTAACAGTATTCTTAGTATCCCTGAATCTACTAAACCGTGTTCCAGGTTGTATATATTTTGTTCTACATACTTACATTTTATCTCTCCATATCTGTTTTTGCTATTAATATTTTTTGTGGTTTCTAAACAAGAATCCACAACAGTATACGATGACATTCATTATATACTCAGTTAAATGTCATACGTGATACACGCTTGGACGATCATGTCTAAAAAGAGACAATTTGACTGAGTAGAATATTTTTCCGCAGTAGATTGCCATTACTTTCTGCGATAGACTGGTCGCCAAGCAAGGCTATAAAACACATTTGTTATTTAACCCATAGCTGGAGAGAGAAGTGCTGGGTTAATACCCTTTCTAATGGGATTTGCGCATAAGTGAATGCCTTGCATTCAACTGGAATTTAAACTCGGCTCTAACGATTTCTAGTTCCCAGTCGATATCCACTAACCAAAACGCACATCCTATTTATATAATAGGATATATGATATTATATTTATACTATATTTATATATTGCATGTCTCATATTTCATATTATATATCGTATATTTAAAAATTATAATATTTTACGATTGGATATTATCTTATATATTTGATACAATTTTTTTATCTAATATATTGTCAAATCTTACATACCTAATATTACCGTATCAATCTTAAACAGACTCACCTACACTTTTGTATCAGACGCTTGAACAGATATGAGGCCCTATGCGTAACGAGCAAGAATTGATTCGAAGATCCAACTGCCAAAGATCTGGGCGATAAATAAATTATAGCAAACTCAACGAGCCCATTTACCTGGGGGTTGCAAACACTCAAAAATTTTGAAATTTCATCAATTAACACATCACTCAATAAATCCCGGGCCTTACTAATAAAACAACGATTTTAGGAAAAATTCGACTTTATTCATGAACATTTATTCCTTCTATGGTGATACACTGATTCCAACAATTCGATACTTTTTTGTAGAACGATTTCCTTTTAGCTCCAAAATAAGCCCCGATATCACTTCTTCATTGGAGCCAAATCTCCTTCCATGGAGAATTCTTCTGAGGTCTGCAACCAGCCAGTAGTCACTGGGGGGCAGATCCGAAGAATAGGGTGGACTTAAAAGCATTAAAATGTACAATTCTTGTAGTTTTGCTATTGTTGAGATCGACTTGCGACACGGTGTATTTTCTTGGTGAAAGTTCACTTTTTTCTTCATTTGTGACTGTTTTTTTTTTTACAATTTCTTCATTCAAGCATAACAACAATGCTATATAATATTCGCTATTGATGGTTCTTTCTTTCTCAAGGTAATCGATAAACAAAACACCTTGCACATCCTAAAATACGGAAGCGAAAACCTTGCCTCCTGATGTGTGCGTCTTTAGTCACTTTGGAAGATTTTTACCTGCTGCTGTCCACTCAAATGACTGCCGATTTGACTCAGGAGTCATATAGTAGATCCATGATTCACCTATTGTTACATATTTATGCTCTAAAATTCTTCTTGCTGCGTTGAAACAGTTGCAAACAACGCTGTGAATCGTCGATGCGTTGTTGTTTCTAATCGACTGCGAGCAAACGTGGCACTCACTTTACACACAGCTTCCTCGTTGACAAACATTAACGCAAAATAGTGAATGCACGGCCTTCTGATATGTTCAAATCCTCTGCTATCTCGCGCAACTTCAATTTACGATCGGCCAAAATGATTTTGTGGATTTTTTTTTGGTGTTTTTCAGTACAACTGCAGATTTTGGTCCGACCTGAGCGTTCAGTAACATTTGCGTCTGTAATATATATATATATATATATATATATATATATATATATTAATCATATCACCCCAAGCAAGGCGGTGAACGCCACTGATGCGCATGGGGCTACTTAAGAGTAGAATGATAGGAAAAAAAGAAATCCGGGAACCACATCCTAAACAAGAAAGAAGGGATGAACCTTTTCACCTGTTCAATAGACGTAGGTGGAGTATATTAACACAAGAATTTGTTACTGTAGCAGAGCAGGTTCATGCCGACTTCGAAGAAAAATTCAATAAAAGCTTAATCGCACTAATTGTCAGTAAAATCTAATTAAACACACACACACACACACACACACACATATATATATATATATATATATATATATATATGTAAATGATTTCTTTCCTGTACAAATAGAAAAAAAAAAAAAAAACATTCCCATCATACTAGAAGCATATATACAAATCTACATAGTCAGTTTAAATTAAAAACAAAAATTAAAAACAAATTAAAAACAACAAAAAAGGCATACTTGATAATGTCAAATAGAACACCCAAATTTCCTCGAACCTATATCATATTTAGATAATTTTGAAAATGTCCAGAAAATTAAACACGTATAAGAAAAATAAATCAGAAGCTTTATCGCAGTCCGCTCTCAGTAATTAAATCTTAAATTGCTGAGATTAATTAAGTCTTTAATTAAACCTGTATATATTCTTCTTCTTCTTCTTCTTCTATGTGCCCTGTCCCTTCAGGACGTAGGCAATCATGGTTCTCTACGTCTCCCTATCCCTTGTGGCTCTTAGTATGTTTGCTCCTGTTACTCCTGGCAACCCCCGTTCCGTCATCCACCTGATCAGACCCTGCAAATATGTTATCCGCTGCCTTCCTCTGTCTCTCCTTCCTTCTATCTGACCAGTCAGTATCAGGTTCTCCAGGCTCTCTTTCCTCATTGCATGTCCCAGGAACTTCAGTTGTCTCTTCCTGATGCTCAGCATCAATTTCCTTTTTGTTGCCATTCTTTCCATCACCTCCTCGTTGCTTGCATGCTCAGTCTACGATATCCGTAGCATCCTTCTGTAGAACCACATTTCGGCCGCCTCCAGTTTTGTCCTCATTTTCGATGATATTGTCCAGCATTCCCTGCCGTATTGAAGAACTGACATCACGTAGCAGTCTAACACTCTTTTCTTCGTTTCTATTGAGATACACTGCTTAAATGTATATTTTTGTGGATACTCAAATTTTAGTAGATCCTCCGTTTGTTTTTTCAAACAGTACTTATTTTTGTCTACCGGCCAGAATATTTGAGAAAAATTAGAAACAAATATACGCTCTACAGTATGATTCGAACGCTGCTTTTCCCTAGGGAGAACCGTCACTAGATGGGATGAGCTTTGACCTCTCGCTTATGAAGCGCTTCGATTCATTTAGTAATGAACTTGTACACTCTCGGGTACTGCCGTGTGTTTACATTGCATATAGCACGCTAATGTTCGCCTTCCTCTATCATAGTTTAGAGGTAGAATTAATATTAATTCGGTCGGGTTTTCCTCCTAGCTGAATGCAATCGGATGTATAACTGTACTGATGAGCTGTGATACAGCGAAACAGATGTGTCTGCGGATGACTATATATATATATATACAAGTGGGCGTACTGGAAACATCGGATCAATTTTAAGAGTATGACAATATCAGTAAACACTAGAATTATTGACAGAAGCCCTTGTCGGCCTAATCTAAAACTTTTAGACAATGCATCGTATGTGAAGGAAAAGAACTATTATCTTTACGACATACAAATTATTGTTTGTCTCATAAATCTTTCAAACTTTGACTCCAGACTTTAAAAATTTGCGCTTTCGAGAAAAATGATTGGTATATTCTGATGAAACAATCATCATTATTATTCTGAAGTATGGTGCTATTAATGTGTCAAAACGGCTAACATTACAAAAATAGGGAATAATTTATATGACATTATTTTCCAGGCAAAGACTGTTGTCCGAAATTGCATCTGATGTAGTTATGTGAAAATATAAAAAATTATATGAATGTTCACGGTCTTTACACGCTGTGATTCTACAGTTCTACAGAAATATGCGCACTGCAAAAACATATTAGTATCTAGACTACTGAGCCGCTTTGCCTATAGGCCTTATGCTATATAATTCTACTAAGTTTTTAATCGAAGGCTTGTAATATGGAAAATACTGGAGCAATTCTGGGAATTTTATGACAGCTGAAGAATTCTAGTTACGTATTTTTGACAAATTTTATATGATGCCAATAAATCTATTACTGAGAACCTAAAATAAGTTAGTAGGTTTGTATTTAACATTCTTAAAGTTGAACTAATGGGCAGAAATGTCAAGGCCAGACGAGTGTCGGTTATAGATTCAGTCAGTCAGTTAAGTGCCATACGTGAAACACACTTGGACGATCATGTCTCGAAAGAGAAATGACTGACTGGGCAGAAGATTATCCCGCAGTTGGTTGCCATTGCTTTCTGTGGTCGATTGGTTGCCAGCTAAGGCTATGGAACCCAATCTATGCTGTGGTTATAGATTAAGAACGTTCAAATTGATAAATAACCAGGAAAATTCCAGAAAATATATTCACGAGATCATTCATGAAACGATCGCTAAACGGTGACTTGCAGATGTTCTTGGAAAACGCGAGCATACACTGCGTTGCTGAGAAGTTTTTATTCCGAATTTTGACAGTTTGAGCCTTGAAAAAGAACATGGATCACCGTGTCCCTTCTAATGGGATATTAGAATATCAGAGGGGTTGCTCGAAAAATTTAAATAATATACGTTTTTTACTTTATTAAAGTCTCTTTAGTATTATCACCTTGCATATCTAAAAAAAGAACTAATCTAAACTTATTTATAAATGGAACTTTGTCTGTGTGTTTGTGTGTGTGTGTACCACACACACAGACACACACACGCATACACACACAGACAACGTTCCATTTATAAATAAGTTTAGATTAGGGTAGAAAGGAACTCTTTAAATTCGAATATTATCGGTTTTAAATAAAGTTTTCGGTTTTCTTAGAAGATTATCCTTATATTTTGTTAGTGAAAATTAAAGCTTCTCTTTGAGGTGAAGGTCAGGCGTAGAGTTGGTTCTTCTGATTTCAAAGTATTGTCGACTCAGTTATAAATATTCTTCTAAAATGAATTCTTTAATTTTCTTTAGTAGATTATCTTTATATTTGTTTTACGATTCTTGATCTACGTTGTGAAAAAATTTCGGTTGTATTCATTTTTGACTAACCACGAAATTTTACTGGAATGTAATCTTTCTACTACTGAAGTCACCATTAAAGTCAAGCGATCACTTGTCCGTAACAGACAAACGAAATACTTTTTTGTTTGTTTTTAGTTGTTAACATTTAAGTGATTCTTTGAATATTCATATCTTTTCAGTCAAAGAAATGAAAAGAGAATAGTCTAAGGGGATATGGTGACTGAGAAAAAAATAAATAAAAGAGTAAAATATAAGATCAGTAGAACATTGATAGCCGGAAGAGTTTGAAAAAGTAAAAGGAGAAAAATAAGGAAGAAAGAGAGTAATAAACAGAATAAAGAGAGTTTAAAATAAAGTAGGATCAAATATGGATCGGAATCCGACAGAATTATGTTTTACTAAGCCTAGCGGATGTGCGTTGTGGTCCAGTGGATATCGACTCGGAACGAGAAATCGGAGAACCGAGTTCAAATTCCAGTTGAATTCACTGCATTCACTTACGCGCAAATACCCTTGGGAAAGGTATCAATCCGTCTCTTCCCTCCAGTTATGGGTTAGATAACAGGATAGATTGGGTTCTATAGCCTTGGCCGGCAACCAGTCTACCGCAGAAAGCAATGGCAACCTACTGCGGGATAATCTTCTGCCCAGTCAGTCATGTCTCTTTCGAGATCTGATCGCCCAAGCGTGTTTCACGTATCGCACTTAACTGACTGAAGCGTAGTTTAGTTGTAGCATAAGGATGAAAGTAAGAGACACCCTGTGAGTATCAAACTCACCACTCAGTCGTAATTGACAAAACGAGCCATGCTTTTTATCCATTACACCACGTCGAAATTTCCGGAATCCGACAGAATGATAGAGGAAAAGAACAAATACCAGAACTTGGATCCTAATGTTTTTATTGAAACAAGCGGCAATAATATCGATACAGGGATAGGAGAACAAAAACAATCCTTGTAAATTAAATAAAGAGTTCAAATTATTCATAAAGTTTACTCGGATCGATAGAAATCTGAAGAAGGTCGGAGAGCAGAATGGCTGAAACATAATGAGGATAACTTCAAAAATGATGACGTTATTCGGAATGTAAATAATATAATTAATAAATCATTATTTGTCAATATTTCTGAGATGACGTTACATTATCTACATTGTTCGGACTGTTTTCTTCATCATTACTATCATATTAACGGCGTTTCTGTCGTTGTAAGCTCCAAACTTCTTGAGGTTGCTAGAATTTTACACCAAACCCTTTATTTAGATCACGGAGGTATATTGTTCTACCTCCATGAGTCATGATATTTCCGGATTGTTTTCAGTGACTCATGACCCAGAGGAAAAAGCGTTGGATTCAGTGAATTAACCAAAAACTTGTGAGTTCATTACCTGGCGACAGTAGTGGTGAACAAAAGAAAAAAAATAGATAAGCGAGTTAAATAGAGACAACTAAGATATCTGGAAGTGGCATGAATCATGGAGCGAGAACAATCTACCCCAGTGATTGAAATAAAGGGTTTGGTTCAAAATCCCTTTCACCTGAAGAAGGTTGAAGCGTGCGACGACCGAAGAGTCTTGAATATGAAAATAAAGACGAAGACAATCGTCGAACAATGTAAATAAACTAAATTTAATCTAAAAATTGAAAACCGAAAAAACATCTTCACCTTGAGACAACTATTAGTTAAAAACTTATCTTATATTTTTATTGTATCCTTTTCAATCCATGAGTGAATCATAGAAATAATATTCAAAATAAACTTTTTCAAAACAGAAATAAATACCTGGAATTGGAATGAAAAACAGCGATGACCCATATATCATAGAACTTCAGGATGTCGAATTGGTAAACACGAATTACTATCCACTTCAAATACCTTCACGTATTAGTCAGTTATGATAAATTGAGTGCAGATACAAAGAAAATTGACCATAAGGAAAGGCTTTGCTGGTGGGGTACAGGATAACTCAAGCCGCCAACTCAGCACCGTAGCGACTCAGTGCTGAGACCACTCGGGAGCGGCACAACACAATGCAAGAAAAACATATTTTTCTTTATACCCGAATAAATTTATTATAAAATAAACCTTAATTAGTGAATATTTTTCTCCAAATTAAGAATTCGAAAAGGCATGTAAAATATGAACTATTTTAAAAAAAGTATTTTTAATAAAATAGATAAAAAAGAAATTGATTATTTAGTTTTTAAAAAATAAACATTTTTTATATTACACATCTTTTCAGTTAAAATGCTCGGGGAGAAGCCCCTATTATTACTACATTATACTACACACCACTTCAGTAAAAGGCTCAGAGGGAAGCCTATATTAACACTACATTGTACTATATACCACTTTAGTTTAAAAACTCGGAAGGAAGCCCCTATCAATACTACATTATACTACACATCACTTCAGTTAAAATGCTCGGAGGAAAACCCATATCAACATTAGATTATACTATATACCACTTTAGTTAAAAGGCTCTGAGGGAAGCCCATATCAATACTACAATATACTACACATCACCTCAGAAAAAGGCTCGGAAGGAAGTCCCTATCAATACTACGTTAGAATACATGTCACTCCAGTAAAAGCCTCAGAGAGAAGCCCCTATCAATACTACATTATACTCCACATCACTTCAGTTAAAATGCTCGGAAGAAAGCCCATACCAACACTACATTATACTACATACCACTTTAGTTAAAAGGCTCGAGGGAAGCCCGTATCAATACTACAATATACTACACATCACCTCAGTAAAAGGCTCGGAAGGAAGTCCCTATCAATACTACATTAGAATACACGTCACTCCAGTAAAAGCCTCAGAGAGAAGCCCCTATCAATACTACATTATACTACACATCACTTCAGTTAAAATGCTCGGAGGAAAGCCCATATCAACACTAGATTATACTATATACCACTTTAGTTAAAAGGCTCTGAGGGAAGCCCATATCAATACTACAATATACTACACATCACCTCAGAAAAAGGCTCGGAAGGAAGTCCCTATCAATACTACATTAGAATACATGTCACTCCAGTAAAAGCCTCAGAGAGAAGCCCCTATCAATACTACATTATACTACACATCACTTCAGTTAAAATGCCCGGATGAAAGCCCATATCAACACTAGATTATACTATATACCACTTTAGTTAAAAGGCTCGGAGGGAAGCCCATATCATTACTACAATATACTACGCATCACCTCAGTAAAAGGCTCGGAAGGAAGTCCCTATCAATACTACATTAGAATACACGTCACTCCAGTAAAAGCCTCAGAGAGAAGCCCCTATCAATACTACATTATACTACACATCACTTCAGTTAAAATGCTCGGAGGAAAACCCATATCAACACTAGATTATACTATATACCACTTTAGTTAAAAGGCTCTGAGGGAAGCCCATATCAATACTACAATATACTACACATCACCTCAGAAAAAGGCTCGGAAGGAAGTCCCTATCAATACTACATTAGAATACATGTCACTCCAGTAAAAGCCTCAGAGAGAAGCCCCTATCAATACTACATTATACTATACATCACTTCAGTTAAAATGCTCGGAGGAAAGCCCATATCAACACTACATTATACTATATACCACTTTAGTTAAAAGGCTCGGAGGGAAGCCCATATCATTACTACAATATACTACAGATCACCTCAGTAAAAGCCTCGGAAGGAAGTCCCTCCCTATCCGTACTACATTAGAATACACGTCACTCCAGTAAAAGCCTCAGAGAGAAGCCCCTATCAATACTACATTATACTACACATCACTTCAGTTAAAATGCTCGGAGGAAAGCCCATATCAACACTACATTATACTACATACCACTTTAGTTAAAAGGCTCGGAGGGAAGCCCGTATCAATACTACAATATACTACACATCACCTCAGTAAAAGGCTCGGAAGGAAGTCCCTATCAATACTACATTAGAATACACGTCACTCCAATAAAAGCCTCAGAAGTAAGCCCCCATCAATACTACATTAAACTACACACTACCTCATTTAAAAGGTTATGAAAGAAGCCCCTATTAAATACTACATTAATGTACACACCACTTCCCTTAAACGCTCGGAATGAAGCCGCTATTAATACTGGAAAGTGCTGTCATAGTTATTGAACTGGAAAAACCTGTTTTCCTGAAATATTGTTTTAAGAGGACAAGTTTAAACGACAGTGGTTCTGACTTCTGCGTCAATAAATTTCTGAGGGTTTTCTTATAAAGAAACGGATAATATTACTATTAAAATTAACACTCCCTGCCATACCATCCTTCTAGAAAAGATAATTAGCTAGATTACATGTTCTTCATTGCTTTAGGAAGGAAACATTTCGGTATAATAAATATCTGTTGAATAAATATATCAGACGTCTTAAAAACTCAATGTTTATGCTATGTGCATATTAGAAAAATATCAAGGATTTCACTCTATTATTGTTGTTATTATTGTACAGAACATTCGTAATATTGCTTAACTGAACTTTTTTTCAGATGTTACAACGTTGGATGGAATTGTTGATTAGGTTGGTTTGAAATGTTGATAGCATATCAACCTTTCCTGAGTTATTTAATCGTGAATTCTTTCATGCAGTTGATAGCTTTAGTTTGCAAGAGAAGAAAAAATAGTTAGATATACTTTAGGTTTGAGCGCCAGTCAAAATATTAGATTTAGTTTTGGTCTGCATGAGATTCAAAACTGTATTGTTTTTTTTTTGTAAGAAAGTAAAAAGCTAGAGGAGATCGTTTTTTCTTTTTTTGCAAGAGAAGAAGAAAAGTTAGTCACACTATATGTTTGCAGGTGGCTAAAATTTTAGACAAAGGTTGGGTTTTCACAAGAATCAAAAAGGTAGATGTAGGTTTTGTTTGCAAGGGAATAAAAAATGTAGATATAAGTAATCTTGGAATTTGTTCAAACTTTCGTTCTCATCTTGTTTGATATGGGTAAAATAACAGACACAACGTTTCAACCAAGTATCTTCTGGTCATCATCAGGTATCCATGCATTGGCTGATATGGATTATCTCGTTGATTATTGCGAAATATCCTGCGAAATCAATTATCGTTCTTTCATGTTGGAACCAAATTCTAACATGAAAGAATAATAGTTGTTTTCAGAGAATCTTGGATGGAGTAGTTGGTTATACATGTGTTGGTATCATCTAGTGGCCATAAGTTTGATCCTTGGACTTAGTAGCGAAACAAATTCAAACTTGAAAGAACAGTAATTGATTTCACAGGATATTTCGCAATAATCAACGTGATAATCCAAATCAGCCAATGTATGGACACCTGATGATGACCAGAGGGTATTTGGTCCAAACGTTGTGTCTATTATAACACCTATAGCAACCAAGATGAGAACAAAAGTTCGAAATAATTTCAAGATTATTGAAAATTATTCATCAAAGATATAAGTATGTTAAAGAAAGAGGCCTTATTTTGGTGCGGTTACTTCTCTGATCGTAGATCGACACGTCCTATTCTTGAACCAGAGATCAACCAAATGCAGACGACAATTCTACTCCTGCAGCTTCTTCTCTTGCACTTCCTGCCCGTGGAACTCGCTTCCATATTCTTGATTTCCTGACGGCTACAACCTCCAGGAATTTAAATGAAATGTCAATACTCATCTGTTAACCACTTGACTCTAGTTCTTTCTTCACCACCCCGTATATCCTTTCCTTTCTCTCCACCTTTGCAACCGTCATCACGCCTGTATTCCCATCCTTCTCTTGCTCCTTTCTAACTCGTTCGTCTTCCTCTTCACTCTCTTCTAATTAATTTTTTTACTCTTATGTAGCCCCCTGGATATATCAGTGGCGTTATCGTCTTGCTCGGGGTGATACGATTAAAAAAAGTAGGCAGACCAGAAAAATATTAATCGCAACTCATGTTATTTACCTTGCAAAAATGCAGTAAATTGTTTAACTGCGGTATTTTTTCATATATATATATATATATATATATACTAGTCCATCGGTCACACTAGAGCATAGACTGGTTACAAAGGCTATGAAACTCAATATGCCCTGTTATTCTGTCCTGCTATAGCTGGTGGCAGTAGAGATGCATTTATACCTTTACCGATGGTATCTGCGAGAAAGTGAATGCAAATAATTTAAACCGGAATTCGGACGCAGCTCTTGGAGACTATACCCGTTGCACTCGAATTGAATTCGAACCCCGGTCCTCTTAATTTTCGGTTATGATACTTAAATTTATCCTTAAAAATTTAAGATTGATCATTTGGTGCCCAAACACATTTTCACGGAAAATTTTACTGCCAAAATAATTTTAACAGGAAAACCTGTTCAGGGAAAAAGTTATGTCTCTTGAAAATGGACTCAATACTATAACAAAAAAAAAGTGGCAAATAAGATGACAGGTTTAACAAGATTATTTTTGAAACTTTCAAGAAAATCGTCTTTCAAACTTTTTCAGTCAATTGTATGAGTAGGGCACTTCCGGATCCGCTCGCTGAGCTCCCCGGCGTCCAGCTAATAATCTTCATAATGTCGTGAAAACAAACCATCTATTCGCCCGCCTCACCAACGGTCATGTCTGTAGACCTTTTAAAAACAAGCTGGCATCTAGTTACTTGCACTCGGGGAAAGAGCACAAAATGGCGTCGAGAAGGCGTCTATTTATTTTCTGATCATAACATTTCTTCTAGCATTTTCACTGTCAGTCATTTCCTTTGTTTTTGTTTTCTTTATTGCTTTTCTTTTGTTAACCTCAACCCGATATCTAACCGCATATGTCGTTTCAGCTTGCCTTTTTGGTTCATTGTTTACTTGATCTATATGGAAGCATTGTTTGGTCGGCCGAAAATTAAGTTGGGATAAGTGTGAGAAGAATTTTTGTTTTTTATACTCGATGTCATTCGAACGATTTTAAAACACAAATGAGAGAATAGAAAAATATTTATTCCTATCGTATTGAATAAAAATTATGTGTCGGATTAGAACTGTTGGATAATAATTGTAAATTTTTAGCGTAATCAAACCTAGATAATAGCAGCAGAATTCTGGCAATCACGATCTATCCAATATAATTCTGTTTAGTGCGAGATTTTGGTCTGTTATGTCATGTGCGTTGTAGTGTAGTGGATAGCTGAATGAGAAATCGAAGAGCCGAGTTCGAATCTCAGTAAAATTCGTTTCATTCATTTACTCGTGCAAAAATACTCTTGAGAAAGGTATTAATGCAACTTTTCTCTCTCCGGCTATGGGTTGAATAGCAAAACAGATTGGGTTCTTTAGTCTTGGTTGGTAACCGGTCTACTGCAGAAGATAATGGTAACTTACTGATGGAAAATCTGCCTAGCCAGTTATATCTCGAAAGAGATATAATCGCCCAAGCGTGTATCACGTATGACAACTGACTAATTGATGCTACAAATAAGCGAACGCAGGTAATTATTTTGAAGAGGCTAAATGGATTTTTGGTAACAAATTTCAATATATTTCTGGAGGTATTACGATTTATGAATTTTTCTGCGGCTGCAAACTAGGCGATGGGTCTACATTCACACGGTGCATTTGGCTAACAGTATCGTTACAGCTATGTTTATTTCGTCTGCCTCCCACAGTCGAGACAATTTAAAATACATCCAGTACGATGCCTAGTACTGAAGTATTTGACTACAGTAGTAATACTAGTATTAAATCAGAAGCTGAGGTCTTATTGTACACGAACTATATGTAAAAACATAATCAGGAGTCGCATTATACATGAATTAGGCTTAAAAACGAGTATAAACTGTACAATTTAAACCACAAACGAGGTTCAAATTTAACTCTTTCTTTTTTTCTTTCACTACTTTGTTAAAATATCATAATAAATTGCAACACCTAATTTATAAGAAATTAAGTTGATTCTAGTGTTGTTCAGAATGTCCTGAATCTTTCCTCATCTCAATTGACTATGACAAAGTTATCTATTCTCCCCGATGGATTGGATTTTTGTGTACCCGACTCGAATATTAAACAAGAGGAGATTTATTAAGAGTTTGAAGCTTTGTTTTCTCAGTTAAACAGACCTCAACCTGATTCAGCTAGCTAAGTTAGTGACCTAAAAGCTAAATTTAACAATATTGCACATTCCTACAGATACTCCTGTTTCCTTCTTGCTCTCTCTTCTCTCTCTCTTTCTCTTAAATATATATATATTTTCTAAACATATACTGTTAAATATAAGAGACAATGAATGTCTATTATGTTTTATCATGAGCCATTCTAAACATCGTATTATGGCTTTAATTTCAGTTGAAAATAAAGACACAAATTCTCCAACATTTGGATAATTTTTTATTAAAAAAATGTTTATTCAAATGTTGGAGAATTTTTGTCTTTAATTTCAACTGAAATTAAAGACAAAATACGATGTTTAGAACGGCTCATGATTAAACATAATAGACATTCATTGTCTGTTAAATTTAACAGTATATATTTAGAAAATTATCTGCTGCCACGATACACTAAATACACACACACACACACACACACACACACACACACACACACACACATATATATATATATATATATATATATATATGTATTGTAATCGATTCACCCTAAGCGCCCAATACCGCCACAGGTCTGCAGAGGTCTACACAGAGAAAGTTGGCAATTAATAGAAGATGGCAATTGACGTTGCATTTAAACTTTTGGAGATTGTAACTATCAGGGAATCAGGTATATTGTAGGGAGCTCTTTGGGCAGGAAGTCCGAGAAAAGAAACAGATGGAAGAAAAGTGGTAGTTACATTTGACTATTTTCACGGTAAAAGACTGGGACCTAGTTGCCAATCCAGTAGCACGAATGCATCTATGGGGGGTGGAGTCACCAGGGAAAGAAGCCCATCAGAGCAGAAACCGTGAAAATATTTCTTGAAAGGAAAGCCACATCACGTCAGTGAGAAAGTGACTAAAGTTTAGCTGCTATATCGGGATCGCTATGCTATATCGGGATTGCTATGCTCTATCGGGATTGCTATGCTATAGCAGGATCGATATAGCATCTCAGCGAAGTTAAGCATTATCGAGCTCAGTCACTATTAGATGGTGGGGGTCGCTTGGGGAATAAACAACCTTCTGAGTATATTTTGGCTTTAAATAGCCTACAAAGGTTTATAAACCGTGAAAACAATAAATCCAATCCAAAATGCTTTGTAATCGGTAGTCGCATAAAACGAATTACATGTTACCAGTGAGTTATTTTACAGAAAATGTCAAACATTGATAAACATTTTGGGCCTCAATGTGACTTGATATCATATTTTAGGAGTTTTTTGTCGTTTGCTTGTAACCATAATAAGAATCTATTAGTTACACTAGAGAACCTGAAACACTTTAGTATTTAAAGAATTTCATTGAACAGGCAGGTTTGATACGACTTGACTTATGTGACAATAGAATATTTAAAGTTTAAAATAATACTGTATAGCTTGATAGTGTTGGCTAATCTGTTGAGAACTATTAATGTCATTCATATTTTTGATTTATTAATAAAAACACTTCCTTTATATCTCACATTGGTCTTTCTTATTTTGTGGATTCAGCTTTATTTACCCAATATATATATATAATCAGTTCACCCCAAGAAAGGTACCGTCACTGAGGTGCAGGGGGCTACATAAGAGAGTTCAAGTTTTAGGCCTAAGGAGAGTAAAGAGAAAGACGAACCAGCTACAGAGGGGTGTGAAAGAGAGTGCAAGAGAAGTTTTGAATACAGAAGTGAAGCCAGATTCGAAAGTAGAGAGAAACGAAAAGAACATTATATACGGGGTGATGAAAAAGGAGTAGAGTCAAGTGGATAAAAGATGGGAATTGACATTGCATTTAAATTCCTGGAGGTTGTAGCCGTCAAGAAAGCAAGTATATGGTTCCACAGACGGGAAGCGCGAGAAAAGAGGCTGATAGAATAGAATTGTGGTCTGAATTTGGTTGATCTAACTGTAAAAGGGCGGGGCCTTGTTGCCAGTCTAGATGCCCGAATAAATTTTTGTGGAGGGGGCACCAGTGACCTAAGTTCGTCAGGGCAGAAGTCATGAAAATATTTAAAGAGACAGGGGGAAGCCCCATCCCGCTGGTGAGAATGTGGCTGGAGTCAAGCTACCCTATCGGGACCAATCACATTACAGATTCTTCTTTGGAGCCTGTTGAGAACACTGTGACGAACATCAGTGGCGCCAGAGCAGACATGACAACAGTATTCCATGCATTGATCACCGTGCGGAAATTCGCCATGCAAGACTACACGCCCCTTACAAGACAGTATAAACTGGCAGAACCATCAGGTCTGCAACCACTATATTGAATGGAACCACTATATTGAATCCATAACAAAATTTACTGCTAAGAAGGTTGGGTCACTATGTCGATCCAGGATGTTTTTTCCACCTGAATCCATCCTGCATATATACAAGTCAACCATCCGTCCGTGCATGGAGTACTGCTGCCATTTATGGTCAAGTGCCCCTGCCGTTCTCCTCGGTGTTCTCGACAGGCTCCAAAGGAGAGTCTGTAATGTGATAGGTACTGATCTGGCGACTCGACTGCAGCCACTTCCCCATCGTCGAAATGTGGCCTCCCTTTGTCTGTTCTATAAATACTTTCATGGCCTCTGCTCAGATGACCTTAATTCACTGATGCCTCTTCAACAGGTGTTTACTCGTGCAACCAGACTGGCAACTGGGTCCCACCCATTCACAGTCAGGTTAACCAAATGCAGACGACAATTCTACTCCTTCAGCTTCTTCTCTCGCACTTTCCGCCTGTGGAACTCGCTCCCGTATTCTTGCTTTCCTGACGGCTACAACCTCCAGAAATTTAAATGCAAAGTCAATACTCATCTACTAACCACTGGACTCTAGCTCTCTCCCCACCCCTGTATAACATTCCCTTTCTTTCCACCTATGTATCTGTCATCGCACCTGCTTTCTATTGTTCCTTTCTAACTAGTTTGTACTCCTCACTCTTTTCTAATTAATCTTTTTACATTTATTTACCCCCCTGCACATCAGTGACGTTTCCGCCTTGCTCGGGATGAAATGATTAAAAAAATATATATATATATAAAAAGGCTTCTTCCAAAAACGAAGACAATGATTCCCGTTCATGTGCGTTTCACAGTTCGTTATATGTTTTTTAATTGTCCACATAATGATAGAATTGTAAAATTGATGAAATAATTGCGAATATATATTTTGTGATCATACTACAGTTACCATTCATATTATTGACGAAATCGGTATTCACCACAAAGTGTGAATAGTTCACTCAAATAAAAACGATGAAAAAGTTAGCTCCTGTCATGCCTTCTATATCGCTTAGGAAGTTAACAAGGTCGTGGATAAGCCGATACACTTTCCTGATACAACATGGCATCACGCAAACCTCATAGATCTTTTTCTTGCATGCTGCTTTGAAAAATAATATCGCTGAAATTTTAACTCCCTTGTCGACTCAGTGGTCAATGGTAAAACTGATGTCAGACCAAAGGAAACCGCACATATCTTATTTCTTAGGAAGTTTTTTTGTAGATCATGGATGATTTGGTTAGCTTCAGATCTTACATAGCGGAAGTTGCCCTCTCAGCAGTTTTCAAAAATAGAGCCTTCAAAAAGAAAACTGCATTCCTCATTTCTGAATGGATCATGTCTGACATGCAAGGTTTATTTTCCGAAAAAGAAAAAAAAAACTCGAATAAACAAACTTGGTTCCTGCCATAATGTGCTACAGTCGTTGTTAACAGTAAGCATAATCCCTATCACAGGAACCAAAGCAGTATGATGCTTACTTCATTCAAAGTCGTTTAAAGAGAGGTTTAGAAAAATACAAATAACATTTAGGTTAAAAATAAAAGACTTGATTCCAGTGAGTTCCGGAAAATCTATTTAACCTTGTTAAATAAATTAAAAACGATATATATATATATATATATATATATATATATATATATGTGCGTGTGTGTAAGTATATATATACATATATATATATATATATATAGAGAGAGAGAGAGAGAGAGAGAGTTTGAAAAAACAGTTGCTACTCTAGCATCTACGCATCGCTCATTCAGTAATAAATTAGAACACTCTGGCAACTGTCGTATGATACGTCATACGCTAAAAGTCTGCCTCCTTCTATCGAATGCCCGTAGCTCAGAGGTAGAATCGCCGACTGACCCTAATTCGGTCGTGTTTCAATCCTGGGTTAAAAAGCAATCGGATGTCTAAACGTACTGATGAGCTGCGATACAGCGAAACAGATCTGTCTGCGGATGAATATATATATGTGTGCGTGTGTGTGTGTTGAATTTGGATATATATGTATATATATATGTGTGTGTGTGTGTGTTGAAATTTGATATATATATATATATATATATATGTATCTGTGTGCTGAATTTATATATATATATATATATGTATATATGTGTGTGTGTGTGTGTGTTGAATTTTGATATATACATATATATATATATATATATATATATATATACATACGAAAATTTACGGAACTTTAGACTTTAACAAGAGTAGCTACTTACGCATTTAAGCACCGTTCATACAGTAACAAGTTTGAATACTGTTGGCTATTGATGTCAGTTTGCTTTGTGTATATAACGCGCTAAAATTCGCCTCCATCCACAAAGATCCCAAAACTTAAATCTTAGAATCACCGACTGATTTCAGTTCGGTCGAGTTTTAATCCTGACTGGAAGTAATCGTGTGTCTAAAAGTTTTTTTTAAACATATCACCCCAAGCAAGGCGGTAACGCCACTGACGCGCAGGGGGCTACGTAAGAGTGAAAAGACTGGTGAAGAGAAAGCCGGAAACCACATCCTAAACAGAGAACAAGGGATGAGCCTCTTCACCTGTTCAATAGACGTGGGTGGAGTGTGAACCGGGCGATAGTTTAGTCTATCTATTCCAATTGAAAAAAAGAGAGAAAAAAAGAAGAAAAGAGTGAAAAGGTTGGAAAAGAGAAAGCCGGAAACCACATATTGATGATCTATGATAGAGTGATACAGGAATGTCTGCGGATATTTCCTTCTCACTCTCTATATATTTTTCTAAACATATACTGTTAAGTATAAGAGACAATTAATGTCTATTGTGTTTAATGATGAGCCGTTCTAAAGATGGTATTTTAGCTTTAATTTCAGTTGAAATTAAAGACAAAAATTCTCCAACATTTGGATAATTCTTTATTAAGCTGGTTCTAAGCTTTTGGCTCGCATTATTAAATTAAATTAAAGCCAAAATATGATGTTTAGAACGGCTCATGATTAAACTTAATAAACATTCATTGTCTCTTATATTTAACACTATATGTTTAGAAAATTATCTTTTGATTCGATACACTATATATATATATATATATATATATATATATATCAGTCATCTAAGTGCCATACGTCATTCACGCTTGGGTGATCATGTCTCGGAAGACACAGAACTGACTGGGCAGAAGATTATCCCGTAGTAGGTTACCATTACTGCGGTAGGCTGGCTGCCAACCAAGGCGATAGAACCCAATCTGTCCTGTTATGTAACCCCTAACTAGAGGGAAGAGATGGATTAATACCTTTCCCAACGTTATTTGTGCGTAAGTGAATGCAAAGAATTCAATTGGAATTCGAACTCGGCTCCCCGATTTCTCCTTCCGAGTCGATAACCACTACTCGACAACGCACATAAAATCCAAAGGCACTCAAGTTCTATTATATAGCAACCGTTCTGAACATCTAAAAATCTGCAAAAAGGCCAAGTCTATTCATGAATTACATTTTTCTCTTTGTAATTAACTTTTCTTATGTTAGAACGCATAAGCAGAAATAAAAGGGAGACAATTCATACGTATTTAATGAAAGGTTCGAATGTTCAACAAGGTAAGACAAAATATCACTTCTTTTCAAGAGTGTTACAGTTTATTTATAGGTGACTAGAATTTTATTGGGTTTTTTTAGTCGTAATATGCATAACAGCTCGTAAATATATTAATGAAGTTCCTTCATTTGAACAGCTCCCTAGAAATCGTATACGATCCTGCTTAAAAATATGGTTTGGATGATAACACGTATATTTTAGCAAGATCGCATGGCCTGGAAGCCACTAGTCATTCTGGAGAAGATAAGAAAACAACTGCTTGAAATACATTTCACTGCGCGCCATATCTTATATAAAATTAACCAGAAAATGCTAAACATCTAATTAAAATTGTTTGTATATCGAAAATACGAAGATTTCGCTTGCTACTGACTTCAAGATAAAATCAACTTGGTGCCCAGTTCAATCTCTCGGGAAATCACGAGATATCTCGTTGCTATGAATCAATAAAAGTGACATGGAAGTGGCAAGTTGTTAATGCTATGAGCATCTTCATTGTAAATGTTTAATATTTGGGCATACTCCTTTTTTAACATACATATTTTCTCTTTTGATCTTAATCTTATTTCGTATGTGTTAATTCTCCTTCCTGTGAACATTAGAAATTCCCCAGTTATCCAGGCTCTTATAAGCATATGTAACTAGCGCTTAGTCCATGCAAAAACTGCCTGCATACGGGTAATGTTCAGCGGTATGGATCAAACATGTGGGCAATGACAAGTTTTTGGAGAGAATGGAAACGAAAAAGAAAACATTCTTAACAGCAGAAATAGACAATTAAAGTTTCTGAAACGCATAGTGAGGAAGAGGGACTTAGGGAATTGATACTCACAGGGCGAATAGAGGAAAGAAAAACAAGGAAAAACCGCGAGTGACATACTCGGTAGACTTAAATAAATTGATGTCATATTTGAGCGAGTCTACGGCTATATCGTTTTGAATACACCGGTTCCCGTCCGCTCACCGAAGTTAAGCAACAGCGAACCTGGTCAGTACTTAACATGGGTGACCATTTGGGAATACCAGGTGCTGTAAACATAAGGACCAAAAGTAGTCCAATCGGTCCTCCACGTTTGGGGGTTGGTTGCAGGGTTGTTAGCCCTGCTCCGTAAAAAACACTTTGTTACAGGAATAAAAGTTGCTGCTCTATGCACCATCAGAGTGTGATAGATAATTGATGATGATGATATTTGAGAGAAATAATAAAAATAAAGAGATATAGATATAGATATAAAAAGAAAAAAAAATCCCCGGAAGGTAGGGAGGGAAAGTGCGAAGAAAGGACTGAACATCAAATTGCAAGAAGAAAGAATGCATGGTTGTTAGCAAAAGAAGAAGCTCAATATGCGAGTTGCAAATCGACATTATCAAATCAGAAAAAAGACAGTTAAAATTTCTGAGACTAAACATTAAATTGCAAGAAGATGGGCTTAGGGAATCTGAAACTCACAGGACGAATAGGGGGTGAAGAGAAGTAGGGGGAAAACAGCGAGTGATGTACACGATAGGCTAAAAAGAAATTTATAGCATATTTGAGAGAAATAAAAAAAATAAAGAAAACTTATTAAGCGCAACAAGGGACAGGAGATATGGATACAGAAAGAAAAGTAAAACATCTACAGAAGGTAGGGAGGGAAAGCGCGAAGAAAGGACTAAATATCAAATTGCAAGAAGAGAGAATACATGGTTGTTAGCAAAAGGATGAGCCTAATATGCGAGTTGCAAATCGAGATTATAAAATCAGAAAGAGACAGTTAAAGTTTCTGAGTGAGGAATAGGGGCTTAGAGAATGTGAAACTCACAGGGTGAATATAGGGAAAGAGAAGCAGGAGAGAACAGCGAGTGATATACCCGATAGGCTAGAATCAAGTTAATGGCATAATTGAGATGAATAAAAAAAATATAAAGAAATCTTATTAAGTGCTACAAGGGACAGGAGATGTGAAAGGCCATGATCATTTATTTCTCAAGGAACACAGTACATAAGAGAAGAATGAAGATATACAAAAATAGAAAGAGTGTAAGAAAGGATGTGTCTTTCGACCGGAATTATTCAAGCTATACAGTCGGGAAGCCGAGTTCAAATTCCAGCTGAATTCATCGCATCTCACTTACGCACAAATACCCTTGGGAAAGGTATTAATCCGTCTCTTCCTTCCAGTTATGGGTTAAATAACAGGACAGATTGGGTTCTATAGCCTTGTGTTGGCAACCAGTCTACCGCAGAAAGCAATGGCAACCTACTGCGGGATAATCTTCTGCCCAGTCAGTTATGTCTCTTTCGAGACATGATCGTCCAAGCGTGTATCACGTATGGCACTTAAATGACTGATACAATCAGGATTCCTTATTAGCGGCTACAATCTTAACAACATAATCTATGCAGATGAGGTAGTGCTAACAGCGGACACAGGAAGAAAGCTACAAGCACTCTTACAGAAGTTAGTGAGCGAAAGCGAGAAGAAAGGACTAAACGTCAACTGCAAGAAGACAAAATACATTATAAAATCAAACCAGTATGGGAATTTAAGTAACCGGGGAAGTGTTTTTGCACAGGACGGAAAGTGTGAATCTGAAAACATATTTAGATAGGCAAAGAAGCCTTTTAAACGCAAAGCAATGTATTAAGAAATTTAAATAAAAACATCGCTTGAAACAATGAAATGTGCGATGTGATATCTGTCCTCTTGTATGGCAGTAAATGCTGAATGAGCTCATCAAAGATGAAGAGGAGACTTGAAACGACAAACATGTGATGCCACAGAAGGATGCACACAATATCATGGACTAAATATACGAGAAAGGGTGAATTTCTAGAGACAATGTCAACAAATAGGAAACATCCTTAACATAAGAAATATCCAGTTGTAATTTCTAGGAACAATAATTAAAGTGGAAGCAAAAAGGAGGCTAATTCTTTACATCAGGATGAGACAGTTGGATTTTCTGGGACGGATAGTGACGTAGACGGACTTGAGAAAATCTGATACTCACAGGAGAGAGGGTTGTGTTGCTTGGGAACGCAGCCTAAATCGGGTGGTAAATTCCACCCAAGGATAAATACCGGGACGAGTCCGATAGTCGACAAGTACAGTGAAGAGAGAGAATTAAAGAGAATGTGAAACTGCCCAATGGTAAACGGAGGGAACCGCTCACCGCGACCGCGGGAGGAGAGGGAGACTCAGTCCGGTGCTGCAGAATGTAGTCCAAACTCGATTTGCTCGTTGTCTTCGAGCACCGGCGACCACCACAGGCCGGCACGCAGGTCGTTCCGGGGTTACCTCCAGATTCGGCTTTGCGCGCGCGTCACCGACGGGGAAGAGTGGGCCGCGGGTAACGAGTCGAGCACGGCGGTGGCCGCCGAATCTGCTGCTGCTGCTGTGGCGGCCATTCGCGTCGCTCTTACTGCTGCCGTAGCCGCTGTCGTCGCTGCCGTCGTCGCTCTTTTCTCACTTCATCGTGATCACCTGCACCTCTCCTCACTCAGCATCTAAATGGCACGGACTCTTCGGCGAGACGCTCTCATTCACACGGCCAGCACCAGACGCACTTCCCTTCCAGTCCGTTCTTGCGAGTCGTTCCCGGCGTGCAGATCTTCGCTCGGTGTCCGTAATAATATAATGAGGTTGAGTAAATGGTTGGCGGAAGAGGGCTTAGGAAAAATAACAGAAAGACAATATTTATTAAGAGCTACAGGGAACAGGAAGTTGTGGAAATCTATTATCGCCTACATTCTGGGAGTACACAGCACATAAATGAAGAATTTTTGTCGTTTATAGAAACAGCCGAAGGCAGTGAGAACGTTAGTATAATACTTGTCATTCAGAAAGTATAGAGGCTCATTAGTATTGACATAAGGGCACGTTTTTAGCCTGGTTTCGAAAACTGGCGTCTGGAATGAGAAGCATCGCTTCCACTTATGTTAAAAAGCATGCTTTACATTCATCAAGAAAAGCCTTTCTTACATTAAAATATATATATATATATATATATATTGATGATGCTATATTGATAATACAAGAAAGAAGTGAGAGATAAGCGACGATTAACATAGAATTAACTGTTACATGTAGCCATTCAACTGTAAAATGATTAGACCTTATTGCCAATGTAGTATCAAGTTTAGATACTATAGAGTAAAATTCAACAAAACACTTATCATGAAAGTGTTTACAGAAAGGTGAACAGGGAAGCGAACGTACAGTGGTGAGAATGCCACTGAAGCCGAGATACTAAGTCAAGACCAATTACATATATAGATAAATAAAATGGGTTGCAGTGATAATAAAATGTGTGTCGCATGTTTGCTGATATTGTTCTAGAAGTTTTCAACGTTGTCTGGTTTAAAGGGCCATATTGGTTCTAGGGAAAACTGAGGCTTATAATGTTGTCTTGTGATGGTCATACTTGACATGAGGTTGCAATGCTCATATGGACGTATTATCTTTAGTGCAGTAACGTTATTAAAGCCAAATAGCATGATGTATACCTCGATTGAAAAGAAGAAAGAGAAAGATCATAAATATCCATTAAAGGAGGCGTGGATTTCATTGATCAAAAGCAAAATACGCCAGGCCAATATCACTTAAAATACCTATAAAGACAGATACGCATAAAGTACACTGAATGCAGCGACAGAAAGATAAATGTAAGTGTTTTTATTGGTAAGTAATGAGGCATCGAGAAATAGATTTTTGCGAGTGCTTTACTGTAATATGACCTACGCTTGTAATATTTTCGCTTCGAGCTGAATTGCAAATGTCTCGCTTCTTTTTCAAGTTAGTATCTGTTTTTTGAAATGGGCAGTAAGAGATATACAGACACGCCCCGAGTGCAATAGACAGACCGCCCCAGCGCTCTACCGAGATATATGAAGAAAAAATTCTCGTAAAGACAGATGGGCGATCAGAAATACACACATAGATAAGCATATACAATAACACAAGCAAAGACAGAGGAAATCATATACGTGTATACAGACACAGAAGCGTATACACACACACACACACACACACACACACATATATATATATATATATATATATATATATAAGTGACACAGAGATCAACACAGACAGTGACAGTTTGTTTAATGCTCTAATGCAAGCTACAGGTCAGCTTACATAAGACCTATCTGATGTTTTGCAATTTTACACATAAAGTATAAGTGTAATTTAAAGTATATACTTACCACATTATATATATATATATATATATATATATATATATATAGGAATATTTATCTGTAAATTCAAATAAAACTTAGTGGGGAAATAGCCATTTTCAACTTGTAACTTTAAGCCCCAAGGTTAGTGAAGGAAAGGGTTGGGATGTATTTGTTTTTCTTTGGGTTGGGCAAGGGGACGGAGCCAGTAGTAATCCTTTCTTGGTAGTGGGAGGTGTGTGGCCTGACCCTAACTGGAGAAATAGAATAATTATTGCAATCTATATTTCTAATTATTGTAACTCATATTTATTTTTATGGCGACACATACTTATGATCTCACTTCGTTTGCTAAGGAGAATATGGTGGTCTTGAAATTATATATATATATATATATGTACAGCATTGAATACATGTTGTTGGATTGCCCCTTTATACATAATAATAGACTCGGCTGAGTGTACATATAACCCTGTCTATAGAGAGACCGGCAGTTGTTTAGTCGGCCTGGCTATATGGCCGAGAAGACTCACAATAAATAGACCTTGTGTCACATCTAGCCGTGCGTGGGAATGTTGGTAAATACCGTTGTTTAGTAGGCATTTGTCACTGCAACGATGACACTGTCAGTTCTCTGACTTCGGGTAGAGAGCACTCTCTGCTTCCGAGCAGAGACCACTAACCCAGTCGTGGTTCCGTCGAAGAGTAGAATCACGACTGGGGAAAAATAGACAGATATTTTTGGCCTGGCTATATGGCCGGGGAGACCCCGAATAAAAAGACCTTGTGTCACATCTAGACTTGTGTGGGAAGGTTGGTAAATATCGTTGTTTAGTTGGAGTTGGATCTGGAATCACAGTTGTAGTTACAGTTGCTCTGAGCTCCACTCACCTAGAATAAGTTACCCAGACATACTATTTGATTTCAAAACTGTATATATTTATTTCTACTAATAGTATTCCTAAATTTACTAACCCGTGTTTCCAGTTTGCATATTACGTTCAATACAACTTACATTTTCTGTCTTCATATCTGATTTTGTTATTTATTTTGTGCAGTTCCTCAACCGGAATCCAAAACAAAACAACAGGCTGTTTCATGTTGGAATTTAATATTCAGGTTATTTACTGTTACATACATACATACACACACACATACATACATACATACGTACATACATACATACATACATGCACACATACATACATACATACATACATACATACGTACATACATACATACATACATACACACACATACATACATACATACATACGTACATACATACATACGTACATACATACATACATACATACATACATACATACATACATACATACATACATAGTGACGTAAACTAATAAATATAGATATGATGGTGCACGTAAGTATAGTTTTATTATTCAGTTGATAATAAAACGGTGCTCATTCTATGAACAGAGCTGTATTATATATATATATATATATATATATATATGTATATATATAAACTCGAAACCACTCATCAAGGAAAGACTGCGAAGAATCGAAAGTTATATTTGGATTTAGTTAAAATTACTTGATTACAGCCTAGAGAATACATTTTATTTAAATTGTATTAGCACAAACAAGATACTACACATAGCATGTATCTATCATTTAACATAACTACAAATTCTTCCTCTGTATATATATATATATATATATATATATATATATATATATATATATATAAGATATATTTGCTAGGGATTTCAAGTTGAAAGTGGATTAATCATTTTTTGACAAAACACAATCAATTAACATTATTTTATATATTTAGTTAAATAAACTTCCATAATAAAATAAAAACAATAATATTAAAATTTTGTTTTTGTTTTTCACCTACTCATTATATATATATATATATATATATATATATATTGACTTGGAAACAGTTGAGTCACTATAAAGAAAGAAAAAGGAAAACATATGGGCGGAAACACTCATAATAATATACTATCGCACAAGGACTCTTCCTCTCTCACTCACTCACTAACACACACATTTATATATATATATATATATATATATATATATATAAGTCTGATTGCAATGTTATTTTATATTTTTATGTCCCTCTTCAAAATTAATTTCAAAAATCAATATATTGTACCCGATAGAGTACAGGGCGACAAGTAAAAAGAACATTTCGATTTCTTGAACAGAGAGAATAGCAAACAATCAATCAATCGATAACAAATTCAGTCTGAAAGGATTTTCATAACCAAGTAATCGAATGGTGGTCACATGATTTGTAATTTCGATTCGACCTTATTTAGATAAATTCTTAAAAGCAAAGAATTGATTTTATTTCTTGAAAAGAAGAAAATACTGCCAAAGGAATTAAAAGATGAAAGAAAATGTCAAACAATGAAAAGGAAGTAGGTTTGATCTTGGATGAACTTCATATAAGGAGGCTTATTATGCGTGGATTTTGGAATAATTAACAAAAAGGTCCATGTCCAGAGTTAAAAAATGCAAATAGCATACATATTTTTCAACACAATATCTATATATATATATATATATATATATATATATATATATATATATATACACACACACACACACACTCATATATATATATATATGTATGTGTGTGTGTGTGTGTGAATAAATAAATATATATTTGGATATACACACATGTATAGAAATATTATTTAGGTGTTAATAAAACAGTGCTGAATGAAGTATAAACAAAGGTATTAACTATTAATTATATAAAAGTACATATTAATATTTAATAAAAGTACATATTAATTATATATATTAATAAAAGTACATATGAATTATATATATTAATAAAAGTACATATGAATTATATATATTAATAAAAGTACATATGAATTATATATATTAATAAAAGTACATATGAATTATATATATTAATAAAAGTACATATGAATTATATATATTAATAAAAGTACATATGAATTATATATATTAATAAAAGTACATATGAATTATATATATTAATAAAAGTACATATGAATTATATATATTAATAAAAGTACATATGAATTATATATATTAATAAAAGTACATAGTAATTATATATATTAATAAAAGTACATAGTAATTATATATATTAATAAAAGTACATAGTAATTATATATATTAATAAAAGTACATAGTAATTATATATATTAATAAAAGTACATAGTAATTATATATATTAATAAAAGTACATAGTAATTATATATATTAATAAAAGTACATATTAATTATATATATTAATAAAAGTACATATTAATTATATATATTAATAAAAGTACATATTAATTATATATATTAATAAAAGTACATATCAAACGATTCAAAAAAATAAATTTCTGTAAGTTAAAACATATTTTCCCAAGCTTTGTATTTTCTAAAGCATATATATATATGCGTGTATATATATATATATATATATATATATATATGACGCAAAACAATATGTATATATATATATATATATATATATATATATATAGAACAATATGTATATATATATATATATATATATATATATATATATATATATGTATGTATGGAAAAATATATATATATTTTCCATTTTTAAACAAGTTATTACGTGACCTAGGTTTCTGCCATGAGTGATGTCTTCAGGCAGTTTGTAATAACTGATTTTACCGTTTACTGTTTTATCTTATTTATTCACATAGCTATTATGCTCTCATTATGATTGAGCTTTTAAAAGAAGAACATTTTAAAAACAGTTTCCACTTCTGTTACATAAGCGTGACTTTTCAGAAATGAACTGAGTTCTTTCGCTGATTGGCGTGTGTATACACTGCTTATATACAAAACGTTTAAAAAATTCCCTTCTCTGATTTCATGAGCCTATAGATTAGGGTGTAACATCTCCGACTGACACCAAATCGGTCGAATTTTAATCCCGGCCAGATGCGAAAGGATGTGTCTAGCCACACTGATGAGCTGTGATACAGCGAAACTGTCTTGAATGTGGATGACTAATAAAATATATATATATATATATATATATATATATATATATATATATATATGTATAACAATATTATTCAGATGTCAGTAAAACAGTATTTTATGTATTATAAACAAATCTATTATATATATATATATATATATATATATATATTATGCCGAGTTTTGGAGCAACTGCTAACAGGTGGAAATCTTGCTTTCACAACCAATGTTCTCTTTGAGCAACAAGAAATACAGCAAATGCATAGTTTTATCCAAATATTATTAAAAATGAAAAACTAGAATCCAAAACTGGACTATCGTCGCTAAATCTTATAATAGAAAAGGAGACAGGTGTAACTTTTGGAAAAACTTGTCATCTTAAACCATATAAATAATGCTACTCCTCTTCTTATGATATGTGCCTTGCCCTTTCATGAAGTAGGCGATCATAGCCTTCCACGTCTCACTATCCCTGGTAGCTCTTAGCACGCTTTCTCCTATTAAACCACGCAACCCCCGCTCTGCCATCCACATGGTCAGGCATGTAAAGTATGTTACTCATTGTTTTCCCTTGTCTCTTTTTCCCTCTATCTGGCTTGCTAGTTTCAGGCTCTTTAAGCCCTACTTTCCTCACTGAATGTTCCAGGTACTTTAGCTGTCTTTTCCTGATGCTCTGTATTAATTTCCTTTTCGTTTCAATCCTTTCCAAAACCTCATAATTGCTCACATGTTCGATCCATGGTATCCTCAGCATTCTTCTGTAGAACCACACTTCAGTTTCTTCAAGTTTTTCCTTTATCTTTGATGAGATTGTCCAGTATTCATAGCCATATTGAAAAACAGACATCGCTTAACAATCCAGTACCCTCTTCTGTGTTTCTAGTGAAATTTTTCTGTCTTTTAATCAGTCAGTTAAGTTCCATATGTGATGCACGCTTGGGTAACCATGTCTCGAAAGAGACATGACTGATTGGGCAGAAGATTATCCCTCAGTAGGTTGCCATTGCTTTCTGCGGTAGACTGGTTGCCTACCAAAGCTATAGAACCCAAGCTGTCCTATTATTTAACCCATAACTGGAGGGAAGAGACGGATTAATACCTTTCCCAAGGGTATTTGCACATAAATGAATGCAAGGAATTCAACTGGAATTCGAACTCGGCTCCCTGATTTCTCGTTCCGAATCGATATCCATTGCACCACAACGCACATCCCTCGTTGTTGTTTTAGACTATGCTCCGCACCGGCGGCGGCAGAGTCGGCGTGCGGCGGCTGCAGAGTCGGCGTGCGGCGGCGTCGTCGTAGTCGTGGGCGTTGTCACTTCTCATCGGCGGCGGCTGCAGCGGTATCGGCGGTGGCTGCAGCGGAAATGGCAACGGCTAACGGTAAAACGGCGGACGACGTGCAGCAGCGCCAACAGCGAACCACAGAAGCCGGTAACAGACTGCCGGTCTTTTAATACTCTGCTTAATTTCTGGAATACGCCCTTCGTCATACTAGTTCGCCTTCGGATCTGTTTTCCATGGAACATATTTTGATGAGCTACATTCGTTAGTTTCACCAGTTCTTACCTTCAAGGCTAATACCAAACATACTACGCATATTATAGCGAACTATCTTCCTTTCCTTGGTATTCTACTGGGGAGAAGAGGTTTAAATTCCACTCGAGTAGCTTCTTCCCACTGTGGAACCTTTTCCTAAGAGGATGCTTACGACCAGATCATTACAATTTTAACTTGTTCAAATCTAAAGTTAATCGCTATCTACCACATTGATCCGCATAAACTATGTTTCTTACCCTGCAACTCTCTATCTTGGCCTTATCCTTGTACGAGGTGAATATGATTGTAAAAAAAAAATGAACAAAATTAGGAATAAAGGAATAAAGAATATGGTGTTGACAGATATATACACACATTTTTTTAATCATTTCACTCCAAACAAGGCTGTTTTACTGCCACTGGTGCGCAGGGAGATATATATATAAAAAAAGTGATGAGGAAATGAATACAGGTTATAGGGAGTGTCAGGAAGTGGGTAAGAGTAGGAGGAGAATACTGATGAGATAAGTGTGGAGTGGATGCAGAAAAGAGCATGAGAGAAAGGATGCGAGTCAGTGAGATCGGAGATGACTATTGACTTTACATTTAAATTCTTGGAGATTGTAACAGTTGGGGAAGCAAGTATTCCACAGGCGGGAAATGCGAGAAAAGAAGCGGTTGGAGTAGAAGTTGCGGTTACATTTTATTGGTTTCACTGTAAAAAGGTTGGACATAGTTGCTAGACTAGCAGTTCGAGTAAATTCAGACATGGGGACACCAATTTTCTAAGTTCATTGGAGCAGAATCTTTCGGTGTCAAAGATAAAATAAAATGATAGACAGTGGAACCTGTTGTATGCGAACAACCCTAATGTCATTATAAATTGGTCGCATACGGCAGGTGGTCGCTCACTAAAGACTCGTGACTTATCTTACTCACGATCGTGTATTTCACTCTCCAGAATGTACCTATTTTAGTATTTTACTATGTAATGTGTTAATAAATAAATGAGAATATAAAATGGTTTAACTTTGAAAAAATTTATTCAGCATAATTATTTTTTTAACATTAAAAACGTATTTACAACGGTTAACAAAATAAATAAAAATTATTTATTCACACTGGTATAGGCTTAAAAAAACAGGTATTGCAGTCTTTGTGGTGTCTTATTATTATTTTTTGTTTTTTTTTTGTAATGTGACCATTTTGATTCTAACTGATGTTGGCACTTATTTCTTATAAAATATCTACGTTGGAAAAGTTTTCAATTTTTCTCTTAGAAGTGAGTGATAGTAAAAGAGAATCTGCGATAATATATGGAAAAATAAACAAACCTACAAGAAAAAAATGACAACGATCAGGGTAGAGAGAGAGAAAGAGAGAGAGAGAGAGATAGAGAGAGAGAGAGAGAGAGAGTAAAGCGATTGAGAAAAAATAAAGATAATGAAAGATATAAACATTGAAAATTGAAATTTCACATCGATTTGATTTTTTCTCCTACGACCGAATTTATCCAGATTGGTAGAGAAACCGACAAATCTCTTGAACTTGTCAAATGTAAGAAGTACATGTTAATACAAGACAGCCGCCGTTTGACCACAAATAATAAAAGTTTGACACTTCACTACAATAACAAAAACAAGAAGAAAATTTTTCTGGCTTAGATTAAAAGAAAATGAAACAGATGACTAACATAAGATTCTCCTAACTTAGAAGTTGAAACAGTGCTGCCAAAATGAATTTTTGTTAAAGTGGTAGCTGGACCAGTGATTTTTAATCTTTTATGCTGGTCGGTGGTCGCGTTTTGGAAGAGGTTGCTCACTGGAGGTCGATTAACATCAGCGAATCATCCGTGCATAGTATAACGATCGTTTATAGCAGGTGGTCGCTGACGACAGGGGTCGCATGCACGAGGTTCCACTATATATACATATCTATATCCAAGAATAAAAAGAAAGATTTAACATACATAAACAGACTACGTTTCTTTGTGTTTCATCCATTCAGGACATTGGTGATCTTTGCCCTATACAAACTTCTATCTCTGTAAAAGAAACAAAATCAGGCTGAATTTGAAGTCAGCCAGTCACTTAAGTTCTATACGTGATACACGCTTGGGTAATCATGTCTCGATAGAGAAACAGTGCTCAATGCACAACCAACACAGAAACAAAATATGCAGAGCTAACAATATGTTAGACAACAGAATACACACCACTAACTTGCTACCCAGAGCTGAACCACGTAGGTCTCTTCAGGCAACACTTCTTCTTCTTCTTCGTTGTCTTCTTCTATGTGCTATGCTCCTTCCAGACGTAGGAGATAATGGCATTCCACCTCTCTCTCTCTCCTTGCTGGCTCTTAGCACACTTTCTCCTGCTACTCCACCTAAATCCCGCTCTGCCATCCACCTGCTCAGGCCCTTCAAATATGTTATCTGCTGCTTTCCCCTGTCTCTTTTTTCCTCTATCTGACCTGTGAGTATCAGATTTTCTATGCCTTTCTTCCTAATTACATGTTCAAATAATTTCAGCTGTCTCTTGCTGACGTTCAACTGAAAAGACCTTGGTGGTTGAAAACTGCTTATTAAGTAAGTCTGGTGTTTTCTGTTCTTACACACACACACACACACACACACACACACACACATATATATATATATATATATATATATATATATATATTCGATTGAGTTGCGTAGCGACTCAAGATTCTGGGCAACATACAGTAAATCAGTTTAATGCCATACGTGATACACGCTTGGGTGATCATGTCTCCATAGAGACATGACTGACTGGACAGAAGATTATTCTGCAGTCGGTTATCATTACTTTCTATGGTAGATTGGTTGACAGCCAAGGCAATATAACCCAATTTATCCTGTTGTTTTACCCGTAAGTGGAGGGAAGTGACGGATTAATACCTTTCTCTAGGGTATTTGCGCGTAAATGAATGCAAGGAATTCAACTGGAATTCGAACTCGGCACCCCGGTTTCTCGTTGCGAGCCGATATCTACTGCACTATAACGCACAGTATTTCCCTAAATTATTAAATTAACTCCGAGTAAGCGCTCAAGGTGGGAGTTCTCCCTCAGAAAACACCCATTCGTCGCGATGAGCGATAGTTCTAGGTCTGATTAGCGATGAGCAAGATTTGTCCTTTTTCCAAGTCTCCAACCGCTGTTCTGTTATGCATTCACAGAAAGACTGCTAATCACTACCTTCTTTATTCGGGTCAGTTAAGTGCCATACGTGATACACGCTTGGGCGATCATGTTTTGCGACATGACTGACTGGGCAGAAGATTATCCCGCAGTAGGTTGCCATTGCTTTCTGCGGTAGACTGGTTGCCAGCCAAGGCTATAGAACCCAATCTGTTCTGCTATTTAACCCATAACTGGAGGGAAGAGACGGATTAATACGTTTCCCAAGGGTATTTGTGCGTAAGTGAACGCAAGGACTTCAGCTGGAATTCGAACTCGGCACCCCGATTTCTCGTTCCGAGTCGATATCCACTGCACCAAAACGCACATCCTTCGTTATTATGTGCCCCCAAAATGTCACCTGCTTCTTTTATTTAGGTGTATAAGTGTCTATTCTATTTTCATTTTTCTTCTATAATTCTTCGTTGCTTACGCTCTTCTTCCACCGAATTATCGACATCCTTCTGTAAACCTAGATCCATTTTATCAATAATATAAAGAATAACAGCCCAAACGAGGTTTTGCTGTTTGGAATGATCCCTCACCTGATAAGAATTGATATGAGCAAGAGGTGTCAACAGGTCATCATCTTGCGGCACACACACGGTCATATATTCAGGTAAAAAGAAGAAGGACAGAGGATTAGGATTAATACTAAATAATCGTATGAAGAAACATGCTCAACTCTTTAACAGAGTTCTTTTTAGTTAAACTGAAAGTGAAACCTTTTAAGCTTGCAATCATCGTTTTATAAGCAGCATAAAGCAACTATAAATAAATTGATAACTTTTACAGATCACTAGATAACGTTCTAACTCTAAATCACAGGGAATCACCATCATCAACGGAGACATAAATGCCAAGATCTTAAAAGAAACGAAAAGGTGAAATTGCTGACAAATTAAAACTAGGAAAGTGATACGAGCACGTTAAAGACCAAATAGTTAACAAGGCCTGGTTTCTGTAAAACTTTATGGATATGAAGAAACGTGTGATGAGATAAAAAGAAACGAGTTTGATTATATAATTATCATTATATTAAGATTAGATTAGAGATTGATTATATAATATATGTACGGAAGCGTAGTTATACACTGTAAAACATTTGCAAGTGCTGACTGAGGGAGCGACCACGTTCCAGTCGTAAGCCACCTCAGCATAAACAGACTAATATAGAACAACGAAAAAGCAAAAATAAAAAATGATACAAATATAAAGGCATTATAGTGTTTCATGAAATTTGTTTTCTTCAATATTTTGAAAACTATTTTTTGAAATTTTTAATGAAAACTCTTTTTGTCTGATTAATAATGAAACACAGAATAAAAAGAAAATAGCAGTTAAATGAGCTCTTACAAATATATTTGTAGTATACATTAAAAATACAAAGTGTAAATATTGTAATATTAAAAATACATAAAAACAGACGATGGCCAAATTATGTGTACGTGTTTTCAATAAAATGAAACAATTGACAAAATATAAAATAAAAATGTAAATAAACATTGCATAAAATCATCCTCCACCCTTAAGGCACTTTAGTTAATTCTATTTTTTGTTGTTGTTCTTTTAATCGTTAATTCTGCTTATTTGTTGTTCCATTATTCATGTATTCCATTAATCTATTTAACTCCATTTTCAAGTATGCTACCTTCTGTTTCTTGATTTTCTCTTCGTACTTTTAAACACAATTTTTATTAATTTATCGTCTTCTCTCCGTCTCCTTATTTTTCCTCTTTGTTATTATTTTTAAATTTCATTTTGATTTTCTGTATTTCTGTTGACTGTGCTCTGTTATTACTGAGAACAAAGACAATGATCGTTTGTTTTATTATGAATTCATCAAATTCCGTCGGATGGCGTGTTTTTTCTTGATCTTTTGTCTTTCTGTTTGTAATTAGTTGTTTTTGTGGTCGGCCATATTTTGTTTGAATTCGTCGTAACGAATGCAAAAAGGGAGAGAAGCAAGTATTTGAAAAAATAGATACATGAAAAATTAAAGAAAAGAAAAAGAAAAAGAAGAAGAAAGACAAGAAGATCATCATTATTCAACAATAAAAGTATTTTTTAAAAGACAAAGAAGAAGTGGGACAATGGTGCCAGCTGGCGTATGCAAAATAACATGCAAAGATCTGAGCCTCGTAATAAAGCAAGACGAATTATGAAAACAGAGCTGGGAAGATTGTGTTGCGTAAATCTAAATTTAGAAAGATATTTTTAATGACATGTCTTTTTAGAACATACGTGAGCTTGACACTTCCAGTTTCCTTTTTTTATTATCTGTTAATTACCATGTGGATATTCGAGGTGGTGCAGTGGATATTGGCTCGGAACGAGAAATTAGGGAGATGAGTTGGAATTCCAATTGAATTTCTTCCATTCACTTACGCGCAAATACTCTTGGGAAAATATTAATCCGTATCTTCACTCCAGGTTTGGGTTAAATAACAGGACAGATTGGATTCTATAACCTTGGCTGGCAACCAGTCTCCGGTAGAAAGTAATGGCAACCTACTGCGGAATAATCCTCTACCCAGTCAGTCATGTCTGCTTTCCCCTGTCTCTCCTTCCCATTAACCGACCTGTGAATATCATGTTCTCCAGACCATCCTTCCTCATTACATGCCCCAGGAACCTCATTTGTCTCTTCTTGATATTTAGTATCAGTTTCTTCTCGTTTCCATTCTTTCCAACACCTTAACTTTGCACAGGTGCTCTGTCCATGGTATCCTCAGCATCCTTCTGTAAAACCACATTTCTACTGCCTCAAGCCTTTATCTTTGATGAGATCGTCCAGCATTCACTTCCATACAGATGGAAAGATATAGCAATCCAGCACTCTTTTATTTGTTTCTGATAAGATTTCCTGTCTTTCAGTACTCTGGTTAGCTTCCGAAGTGAGTCTTTGGCCATGCCAAAGCGTCTTTGGATCTCCATCTCGCACTTTCTATCATCTGTCATCTTCGACGAAGCATTTAATATCAGCATTTAATTGAGGAATATGTAATTTTGCTCTTTCAATACAAAAGACTTCAGGGAAAAGTTGCACTATTATAAAATATCCACCAGTCTATAATTCTTTTATTTTAATATTCATGACTAAAAGAAAATTAATAGTGAGCATCAGGAAGAGACAACTGAAGTTCCTGGAACATGCAATGAAGAAGGTGGGTTTGGAGAACATGGTAATGACAGACCATATAGAAGGAAAAAGAGACGGAGGAAGTGTTATGTCGCCAAGTATAAATGAATATCTTAACAACAGAATCAGAATATAAGTTGTATTCCGCGGAAAGACGGTTAGTATGTACAGAAGTGATTAGTAATATTTACAATAGAAAAGATACAAGAGTCTAATCCGTCGTAAGACGTGTGTATACGTGATTACTTCCGGTACGCCACCGGAAGTGTGACTAACTCTTCACAGACTCGCACTGACTCCTCAGTAACTCATTAGAGACTCTCAAGTGACTCTCTACGACTGATTATTTAGTCGTCCCTCCCAGTAAGGGCAACATATGAAAAATGGTCAGTTTATATCTGGGATTTCCGGGCTATATGGCCCGGCCAAAAAATGTCTGTTTATTTTTGCCCAGTCGTGCTTCTACCGTTCGGCGGAACCACGACTGGGTTATTGCTCTCTGCTCGGAAGGAGAGAGCGCCCTCTACCCGAAGGCAGAGGGCTGACAGTGTCGTAGAGTCGTCAGTCTAGTGACTCTCTACGACTGTATTTACTAGCCTTCCCACGCAAGGTCGGATGTGACACATGGTCATTTTATTGTGGGTATTCCCGGCCATATAGCCGGGCTAAAAAATGCCTGTCTATTTTTGCCCAGTCGTGGTTCTACCCTTCGGCGGAACCACGACTGGGTTATTGCTCTCTGCTCGGAAGCAGAGAGCGCCCTCTACGCGAAGGCAGAGTGCTGACAGTGTCGTAGAGTCGTCAGTCTAGTGACTCGATATGACTCCCTTGTATAGAATCCACCATTGCTATATATAGCAATGGGAACAGTCCATTTGTAGTCAAATAGGAGCGGCGCTCTAACAGGAAGGCAGCGGGTAACATATTTGAAGGGCCTGAGCAGGTGGATGACGGAACATGATTGCGTGGTGTAACAGGAGAAAACGTATTAAGAGACAACAGGGATTGGAGACATGGAAAGTCATGATGGCCTACGTCTTGAAAGGACTGAGCACATAAAAGAAGATCTACAGTGCGTAAACTATAGTGATATGAAAATAATTTGCAAAAAATAAAGATTATTTCTGTTCAAAGGAATCTATTACGCACTCATCCAAATAAGGTGTATGTTACGATGGATGGTAAAATAAAATTTGTGTGTTTTACGATGGATGGTAAAATAAAATTTGTGTGTTTTACGTTGGATGGTAAAATAAAATTTGTGTGTTTTACGATGGATGGTAAAATAAAATTTGTGTGTTTTACGATGGATGGTAAAATAAAATTTGTGTGTTTTACGATGGATGGTAAAATAAAATTTGTGTGTTTTTACGATGGATGGTAAAATAAAATTTGTGTGTTTTACGATGGATGGTAAAATAAAATTTGTGTGTTTTACGATGGATGGTAAAATAAAATTTGTGTGTTTTTACGATGGATGGTAAAATAAAATTTGTGTGTTTTACGATGGATGGTAAAATAAAATTTGTGTGTTTTACGATGGATGGTAAAATAAAAATTTGTGTGTTTTACGTTGGATGGTAAAATAAAATCTGTGTGTTTTACGATGGATGGTAAAATAAAATTTGTGTGTTTTACGATGGATGGTAAAATAAAATTTGTGTTTTGTTTTACGATGGATGGTAAAATAAAATTTGTGTGTTTTACGATGGATGGTAAAATAAAATTTGTGTGTTTTTACGATGGATGGTAAAATAAAATTTGTGTGTTTTTACGATGGATGGTAAAATAAAATTTGTGTGTTTTTACGATGGATGGTAAAATAAAATTTGTGTGTTTTACGATGGATGGTAAAATAAAATTTGTGTGTTTTACGTTGGATGGTAAAATAAAATTTGTGTGTTTTACGATGGATGGTAAAATAAAATTTGTGTGTTTTACGTTGGATGGTAAAATAAAATTTGTGTGTTTTACGATGGAGGGTAAAATAAAATATACTTTAAAAAAGGTTAATAAGAACAAAGTTTTTCAAAAACTGAATTGCATAGTAAATATCTTCCTTGTTTCAGAGAAAATAATAATTTAACAAAATTCTAAATAAGAACGATTCAGTGAGTTTTGCAGTTTAAAATATTTATACATAAAAAATATTGTTCTCTTCGCTAACATATTTTTTGTAGAACAGTTGTAAACGATAACATTTACTGTATTTAAATGTACGGTATGTCTTACCACTCAACTACAGAAGATGCCATGGTAACAAAAAGTCTAAATTAAACCTTTTCATATTCTCTTGATTTCTTTTCTATCTCTGCTCGGGATCGTATCATAATGTAAACATCCGCACCCGAACACAATATTACGAAATTATACGGAAAGTTACGAAATTGGTATGAACAGACATATTTATTTCATTTTATTTGTTTGAACAGTATTTCCAATGGAAAGTGGGATTTGAGTAGATACTGTGTTTTCCACAATTCTACATTTCTGAGGTAAAAATTTTTAATAAATAAATTTTTCACAAATTTAGCAGTAGAAAAAATTAGATTTTTCTATTATATTTACGAACTACGGTAAAGTTAAACTTCATAAAACTTTTTAAAATAACTGTTAAAAAAAGAAACACAATTGATCACATTACAGACTCTCCTAATTTATTAATAAGTTGTGTTTCTTTTTTTAACAGTTATTTTAAAAAAGTTTTATGAAGTTTAACTTTACCGTAGTTCGTAAATATAATAGAAAAATCTAATTTTTTCTACTGCTAGATATGGCGGCTCGAAATATGGCCTCCCTTTGTCTGTTCTATAAATACTTTCATGGCTTCTGCTCGGACGAACTTAAGTTACTGATGCCTCCTCAACAGGTGTTTACTCGTGCAACCAGACTGGCAACTGGGTCCCACTCATTCACAGTCAGGTTCGCCAAATGCAGACGACAATTCTACTCCTGCAGTTTCTTCTCTCGCACTTCCCGCCTGTGGAACTCGCTCCCGTATTCTTGCTTTCCTGACGGCTACAACCTCCAGAAATTTAAATGCAAAGTCAATTCTCATCTACTAACCACTGGACTCTAGCTCTCTCCCCACCCTCGTATAACCTTCCCTTTCTCTCCACCTATGTATCTGTCATCGCACCTGCTTTCTCAGCTTTCTATTGCTCCTTTCTAACTAGTTTGTACTGCTCACTCTTTTCTAATTAATATTTTTACATTTATGTAGACCCCTGCACATCAGTGGCGTTTCCGCCTTACTCGGGGTGAAATGATTAAAAAAAAAATACAAAATTTTATAAATATAGTATTGAGGAATAATATCAAAGGGAAAAATAACTTTGAGATAAAATTCTTAATGACAATATTTTGTCAATTTAGCATAATTTATTTACAATAAAATTAAAATAATAATCGTTAAAATAATATAAATAAATAAAGCTATTGTTCGCTTCAGTATCTTATATATTAAACTTCAGCTAATCCAAAAGGTAAAAAAAAAAAAAATTCTTTAAACATATGTAATTCATGCCTGTACATCACAAACGCGAGTCGATGACCTCAATTACATGTCTGTCAAACCATTTGTAATTATCTCCTTGTCATTAAGCTAGAGATTATTACCATTTGTAGGGAGTCTATATCTCGGCTAATGGTAATTTGTTTTTATTATCTACATACGCGAACTCAATCTGTCGTCAATTATATATATATATATATATATATACCTTGTTCCCTGTTTAGGATGTGGTTTCCGGCTTTCCTTTTCAAATCGTCTCACTTTGGTTTCTTTTTTTTTTAATTGGAGTAGATAGATCTATCTATCGCCCGGTTCACACTCCACCCACGTCTATTGGACAGGTTAAGAGGCTCATCCCTTTTTTCCTGTTTAGGATGTGGTTTCCGGCTTTCTCTTTTCCAATCTTTTCACTATTACGTTGCCCCCTGCACATCAGTGGCGTTACCGCCTTGCTCGTGGTGATACGATTAATATATATATATATATATATATATATATATATATATTCTACAAGAAACTTCTTACAGTAACGGTTACTATGTAGTACAACGCACGGAGAATAAATATACCCAAGTCAACAGCCTTTAAGAATGAGAAATCCCTAATCCAAAGCGTCGGAACAATTAAAAACACTGGAAAGTTTTTATACTCATTAACTTCTAAAAACGAAGAAGTGTTAGAACGCAGTAAAGTGTCAATGAAAGATTAAATCATCTTTGTCGTGCCTATAAAATGAAAAAGGCTTAAAATAAAAGTTTCTTATATATATCGAGCTATTTCTTTGTTATTATGGTGCAAAATTTTACAGGCCAAGGAAGCAAAAATGAACTCGTCCAAATCACTGATTCGATGCTCTTATGGCTTAAGGGTTAGCTACTCCGACTGACAGGAAATCGGTCGCGTTTCGATCCCGGCCAGAAGCAAGTGGTTGTCTAGGCACACTGATGAACTGTGATACAGCGAAAAAGCTTGTATGAGAATGACGAATGCATTTATATATATATATATATATATATATATATATATAGTTCGCTATTGTATCATTTCCAGAACGAAAAAGGTTACTAAATTGAAAATAGGAGACAATGTCCGGCTGTATATACATAAGAAAATACGTTTTGAGTTCATACAAATCCGGATGAAAATAAGTACAATACTATTTCACTCGTCTTGGTTAACCCCTCATCTTATTATAAACTTCCTTTATTTAAATTCCTGTTGTGCCTTCAAAATAAAGCGTTAAATTTATAACGCGTGACGATACCCAACGGTGGAAAGCATGGTAGCGAATCGGCTGATCTTGATTTATATATATATATATATATATATATATATATATATATATATATATCGCTCATTCAGTGAAATGAATTAGAGCGCTCTAGCTATTGGGCGCGTATAATGATATGCGCTAAGAAATCCTCCTACTTCCACTGAACGCCCATAACCCAGGGGTAGAGTCGTCGACTGATGCCATTTCGGTCGGGTTTCAATCCTGGGTAAAAAAGCAATCGGTGTCAATTCGTACAGATGATCTGTGATACGGCGAAACAGATCTGTCTGCGGATGACAATATGTATATATATTGTTTTAATATTATTTTCAATGGATACTCATATTTGAGTGGATAGTTTGTTTTTTATCTTCTAACAGGATCCGATACTCCTATAAACCAGTCCTTTAGGTACTGGATGGATGTCTTACCACTCAACTATAAAAGATGTATTGGTAAAAAAAAAAAGTCTAAAATAAGTCTTTTAAATATATATTCTTGGAATCCCTACCATACTGTAAACAAACGCACCTGAACACAATATTACGAAATTATACGGAAAGTTACGAAATTGGTACTGACACATATTTATTTAATTGTATTTGTTTGAACAATATTTTCAAAGTCGTGTTTTAGTAGATATTGTTTTTTCTACAATTAAACAGGTCATTTTAATTATCCACCGCTCTATTTCTCTCTCTCTCTCTAAATATATATATATATATATATATATATATATATATATATATATATATATATATCGTTCATTCAGTGAAATGAATTAGAGCGCTCTAGCTATTGGGCGCGTATAATGATATGCGCTAAGAAATCCTCCTACTTCCACTGAACGCCCATAACCCAGGGGTAGAGTCGTCGACTGATGCCATTTCGGTCGGGTTTCAATCCTGGGTAAAAAAAGCAATCGGTGTCAGTTCGTACAGATGATCTGTGATACGGCGAAACAGATCTGTCTGTGGATGACAATATGTATATATATTGTTTTAATATTATTTTCAATGAATAGCCGTATTTGAGTGGATAGTTTGTTTTTTATCTTCTAACAGGATCCGATACTCCTATAAACCATTAGGTATAATCCCATACTCCCATGTACCTTACCACTCAACTATAAAAGATGTCTTGGTAAAAAAAAAAAAGTCATATATATATGTATGTATGTATGTATGTATATTTACACTAGCCAAATAGTGGCTAGTTGGATCAGAAAACGCTCGTTCGAAAAACAGTGCTCAATGCACAACCAACACAAATGAATAAAATAGGCCGAGCTAACAATATGTTAAAGAACAGAACACACACACCATTAACTCGACCACTTAGATCTCTTCAGGCAAGACTTGTTCTTCTTCTATGTGCCATGTGCTTTCAGGACGTAGGCGATCATGATTTTAACGTTTCCCTGTCCTTGCTGGCTCTTAGCACACTTTTTCCTGTTACTCTACCCAATCCCCGTTCTGCCATCCACCTGCTCAGGCCCTTCAAATATGTTATCTCCTGCTTTCCCCTGTCTCTTTTCCCTATATCTGACCTGTGAGTATCAGATTCTCCAAGCATTTCCTTCTCATTACATGTCTAAATTACTTCAGCTGCTTTCAGCTCAACTGAAAAGACCTGCGTGGTTAAAAACTTCTTATTAAATAAGTGTTGTGTGTTCTCTTCTTACACACACATACACACACACACACACACACACACACACATATATATATATATATATACATATATATATAGATAGATCTATAGATATATAGATAGATAGATATAAGATTGAGTTGAGTAGCGACTTCAGCTGCTTAACAACAGTCAGTTAAATGCCATACGTGATACAGTCTTGGTCGATCATGTCTCGAAAGAAACATGACTGACTGCGTAGAAGATTATCCCGCAGTAGGTTGCCATTTCTTTCTGCGGTAATCTGGCTGCTAGCCAAGACTATAGAACCCAATCTGTCCTGTTAAGGAATTAAACTGGAATTCAAACTTGGCTCCCCGATTTCTCGTTCCGAGCCGATGTCCACTGCTTCACAACGAACATCTAAATAATCCCCCCTCGCCGAGCGTGACAAAAGACATATATAGATTAATCATATACATACAACCCTGTTTCGCTGATCACAGCTCATCATTGTGGCTAGACATTCACTTGCTTCCACACGGGATCGAATCTCGACCGAGTTGGTGTTTATCTGAGTCCCTACTTCCTAAGCCACAGGCGCATGAAATAGCCACATTACTTACTCAATCCGAACAACATAAGCTACGCAGACGACACAGTGTTGATTGCAGACACGGAAAAAATTGGAGGACATCCTACAGAAGATAGCTGAAAAGAGTGACAAGAAGGGACTACAAATAAACCAAATGCATGGTCATAAGTAAAAAGAGCAGCCCAAAGTGTCAAATACAGATGGGGCATATTAAAATCAAGCAGGTACGAAAATTTAAATATCTGGGAAGTGCTAACTGAAGACGGAAAGTGCGACACAGAGATCCAAAGACGAATTGGCATAACGAAAGACGCGTTCCAGAAGCTGAGTAAAGTACTAGGACACAGGAAAATTTTACTAGAAACAAAGAAGAGAGTCCTAGATTGGTATGTGATGTCAGTTCTTCAATATGGCAGTCAATGTTGGTCAATATCAACAAAGATGAAGGGAAAAATTGAAGCAGCTGAAATGTGGTTCTACAGAAGGATGCTGCGGATATCATGGATTGAGCATGTGTTGGAAAGAATAAAAAAGAATAGGAAATTAATATTGAGCATCAGGAAGAGACAAGTGAAGTTACTGGGACATGCTATGAGGAAGGAATGCTTGGGGAACCTGATACTAACAGGCCAGATAGAGGGAAAAAGAGACAGAGGAAAGGAGGGGATAACATATTTGAAGGGCCTGAGCGGGTGGATTACAGAACGTGGGTTGCGAGGTGTTACATGAGAAAGCGTGCTAAGAGCCGCCAGGGATAGGGAAACGTGGAAGGCCATGATCGCCTACGTCCTGAAAGGACAAGATACATAGAAGAAGAAGACTCACTAGAAAAAAAAACCTGTTTAGTCGTTGATGATTCATTAAAATTAAGAAAAATTCAACGGAATAAGAAAAGACGTAAAAGAAAGCGAGAAAGTAGAAAGCTATTGAAACCCTAGATATGCAATCCGTTTGGTGGGGTTAACAGTTGCGCATTTTTTTCCCTACCGCAGGGGATCAGTGTTCCAGTTCAGTTGAAATCTAATATTTCTCCTTCACTAATTGTTCCTCATTTCGTCTTGGGCAGAGCTAAGCTACGCTTAAACAATATATCAGCAGGAGAAGAAAATATACAGACTAAATGAAGACAAAATCAGCGGCCGAGGCGAAAGGTTAGTGGAAGAAAGGTCGGGGATCGACGCGGGTGAGTGAAAAACGCAGATCATGGTAGGTGGCATAGTTGATTATATACACAGGAAATTACTTGTACCCGGCATATTGGCAATGGCTGGACAGAAACTTTCGGCACATGACGTGCGATTATTATGCCGCGTCTTTTCTTGATTATTAGCGGGAAATGAACCTTACGCTTTTTATCTCTGATGGCAATTTGCTGTGTTACTGTTCTGTTGGCTGCACTTTTCATATGTCTGGTCAAGAGACTGTTTGACTGACTGCAAATCGTTTGATAAACAGAGAATCAGGGCATATGGGTGTTTCTGGGAAGACAAGTGTGTACAGAAGTGTACATGCGTCGGCGTTAGGTTAATTGTTAGTAATATTAGTTTAGTCTGGCACAATGGTATGTGATCTCTTAGTATATATATATATATATATATATATATATATATATATATATATATATATTAATGCAGGTTTCATTGAATAATATAGACAAGTTTTATCTATTAATTTTGTGTAGGATCCGTTCATACCGTCTGATATACTTGATGGTGATGTCGTTAAAAGACAACAAAAAATCACAGTATTTGTTGAATTTTTTATCAGGTCTAAGCTTTCGGCTCACATAAGCCATTATCAAAGAGTAAATAATAACACACAGTAAACATAGAACATTTAAGCTATTACAAATGAATTAGATGTAGTGGATTTAGTGTAATATATAATGAACTTAATTCTTTTGTTAGAGTCTGTCGGAGAAATATTAGTATTTATGAGTTTTTTTAGGATGTTTTCATCTAGTTGGTAGTTGGAGTGCATCTGGCTACGGTATAATAGATTTTTTATAATGGCTATTTTGTAATAGTGGGGGCATTCACTAATATAATTGAGTGTGGAGTGATTTTTATTAGTAGGTTTTTGATACGGTGAGATAGTAAATTTATTGTTGTCAGTGTTAATTAATATATCAAGAAAAGGAATTTTGTTATCTTTGCTAAGTTCATAAGTAAATTTTAAAACTGAGTTATTTTGAAACTGTTTTTGAAGTTCTAAGATTTCATTAGTATTTTTAATTGATAGTAGGATATCATCAACATATCTTAGATATATTGATGGTTTTGTAAATTTTGCAGACATGTAGAAATTACTAAAAATCGGACCAAGCACTGAACCCATATATATATTTCATTTTCAAACTAGTTATTTCGCTACCTTGGTTTCCACCATGAATGGTTTCTTCAGGCGATTTTTAATAACTGATGTTACTTTTTACCGTTTTTCTTTTTAAGAACGCTTTTGTAACGGTGTTTTATTTCAACGTTCCCGTGGCAGAGAATTTATGAATGCGCATTTTTTAAGTTCAAACGAATTATGACGTTTTCATTCATGGTTGTATGAACCTAATAGGTATTTCTTAGTGTGGATGCATTTTGTCATAATTTCTGTTCTTTCATTTAACAGTTCGTCTTTATTATATATATATATATATATATATATATATATATATACAGTTTGGAAGCTCAGATAGAGTCACTTTCTCACCGGTGCAAGGTGGCTTCGTTGTGTATCTTCTACAAATACTTTCACGGCTTCTGCTCCGATGAACTTAGCTCACTGGTACCCCCCTATGTATGAATTAGCACAAAATTAGCAACTAGGTCCCACCCTTTTACTGTGAAATCAATAAAATGCAAATGAAAATTCTACTCCATCAGATTCTTTTCTATCACTTCCCGCCTGTGGAATTCCCTTCCGTTTACTTGCTTTCACGACAGCTACAATCTCCAATAATTCAAATATAAAGTCAATAGTCACCTCCTGTCTCAAGAACTTACATCCTCTCTCTCATGCTTTTTTCTCCGTCCATTACACTCTCATCAGTATTCTCATCCTTCTCTTACCCACTTCCTGACACCCCCTATAACCTGTCACACTTTCTCATAACTTTCCTCCTATGTAGCCCCCTGCGAAACAGTGGCAGCTTTGCTTGGGGCGATACGATTATTAAAAAAATACGAAGATTAACGAAATGTTCTTTAAACAACCGACAATTTGAAATGATTTGTTTGAACATTATTCTTGATCGATACTCGTATTTAAGTACATGTTTTCATAATCAAACAGGGTATATGTTTATTTCTACCGGTCTGATTATTTACGATGCATTTTTGTTACGAAAATATGTGTCCTTCGGCAGGATTCGAACCTGCGAAACCTATCCACATAGGGAAGCCAGCAATTGACCTGGTGCATCTTAGACATATCGAGCACGAAGGACCAACAGTATAAACGAAATTAAATCCAAATTGTGTTATATAGGCTTGACTTTCAAAGAATCATTTCATATATATATATATATATATATATATATATATATATATATATATACATACATACATATGTAATGAATTATTTTGAACATTATTTTTACAGTTACTCGTATTTAAGTAGATATTCTGTTTTTAATTAAACAGTATTTGTATATTTATATCTACCGGCCTGATTATTTACGATAAATTTTTATTACGAAAATGTGTGCTATCCAGCAGGATTCGAACCTGCGACATCTATTACATAGGGGAAGCATACCATTTGATCTGGTACCGTCTTGACCACTCGACCATGAATAGCCTCTTGATCATGCTTATATAAAACAATGTTCGATTTTACCGTAAACAAACATATCTGCTCTGAAATGTATCGTACTGTCAATAAATGTAAACATGTTACAGAAATTAACGAATTTTAACGAAACTTGGTTATAAGCAACCGACAGTTTGTAATTGTGTTATATAAGCATGATAAAAACCTCAAATTTTATACACTCATAGATAAAGACATAAGAAACGATATTGAGAAGTTTCAAAGTTGCAGTTCTTACAATAGTGCAGAAAATCGATAATATATATATATATATATATATATATATATATATATATATATATATATAAATGGCAAGGTGCTTGTGTGTGTGTCTGTTTATCTGCCTGTATGTCTGTATTTTTTTCAGCCCTTTTATTTTAGTTTTTGCTTCGGGTTTGGCTCTAAGTATGTATTATTGTAGTTCTTAGTCTCAGCCATGATACTATTTATTCAGAGGACTTATTTAGACATCAAAATTCAGTTTATGACAAAAAAACCTATTTGATATCAATACCAGGAAATCAAAATTTGACTTACATACATTCGTTTTTCTGTCAGTCTACAGTTTCGCTTTAACTGGAAACAACTATTGCTTTTCAGTCTTTCATGCCAGCATCTAAAGAGTCTGAGCTCCAGGACCATGGATTAGTTTTAAAGCTTTCATTACAACCGAGCAACGCCGGGCTATACTGCTAGTTTTATTAAAATTTTACGTTTGTATATTTTAAAATTATCATATCAAATTATTGATATCACACATACATACACATAAAATCACTTGTGCAAGGCCTACTACGAACGCTACCTTCAAATTCTTTATAATGTTTCTAATTGAACATTTATTTCTACAAATTCTTATTCTTTTCCATCAATAAATTTCTATTTTTTACACACAAAAATGTATACATCTTTTTTTCCACGAATCCGCGCATTCCAATTACCAACCTGCTGCCAACCTACTGATGATAACGAATAGATCTGTAAGTTTTAGGGAGTTCGGTCATGTATGACACAAGGCTGATTCAATAAACATTAACGATCTACCTGCAGCTTCAGGTATTTGTTGTAAATTACTGAAATTATATTAAAAGTTTATGAACGTATATCTTACAGTTAACATTATATTAACATATCAAATTACTGAACTTTATTTTCATAATAATAATAATCATAATAATAATAGTAAGTATAAAATTTAAAAATGAAATTGAAGGTCTTTGAAAAACGAAGCAAATATAAAGACAGGAGAATTAAATATTATAGCAAGGAAAAATCTAAAACTGTCCCTGTTTTGGTTAGAGCTTTGGGTGTGATAAAGAAAGTATCTCTAGAGAAAATCAGCAAAATCTTTGGTGCAAATCTCTCCAGGAAATCTAAAAAAATGACTCCAATAATTACAGCCCATATCCCGCGAAGAGCTACGTCTATTTACGTCATTTTCTTAACAGCTGTATTTTGCTTATTTATGTGGAAACAACAAAAATCCTATCCATTTTAATATTCCATGTAATTATAAAACAAATATGGCTACAAATAATAATAGTAATAAGAAAAATAAATCTGGCTCACTGCACTTAAAGGAAAGGACAAAAATGGCGGAAATTGCCTCAAGTTAAAAAAGCAAAAAAGAAAAATGCTCCATAACAATAATTCAAGATGAAAAAACAAACAAAAAATCAAAACTAAACAAAACAAAAACAAACGAACAAAAAAAAAAAAACAATGATCAATAGAAAAATATATCAAGAATAATATGGTCTCATTACATTTGAGCTCTCTAAAGAAGAAAACTTTTAAAAATAGTTTCCACTTCTGCGATATATGCATTACTCCTCTGGAATGAATTGAGTTCTTTCGTTGACTGGCGTGTGTATGCACTGCTTATATACAACACGTTAAAATTTCCCTTCTCTGATTCCATGGCGTGGGGGTAGCGACTCCGACAGACGCCAAATCGTTTGAAATTCGACCCCGACCAGAAGCAGTTTGATGTCTAGCTACAACGATGAGCTGTGATACTGCAAAACAGGCTTCTATGTAGATGACTGATACATATATATATATATATATATATATATATATATATAAAGGAAAACTCAACACGTCATTTTAAGTCGTTATAAACAATAGTTAATTTCTATGAGCTAATTAGCTTATAATATTCCTTCTATTTGATACAAAAGATTTTGCCCGTGATTCGCTCTGGATAACATCCATTGAGTTCTCTATATAGATATAACACTTAATATTTTATATTAAGTTAATCTTGTTTGATTATCCTCGCCGTTTACGGACTGGACACACACACGCACACACACACACACACACACACACACACACACACAAATATATATATATATATTATGTCAAAAATTACGGAATTTACATTCGTTGAATGGCCATTTCAGCGAGAAAATTCTCGCTTCATCAGCAACGATCGAAAACAAAAAATTATTAATTCAAATATGGTACAAAATGTTTGTACCGAAAGAAGCCCCAAAACATCCATACACAAGAAGTTTAAAAAAAATGAAGTGGAATTAAGATAGAATTTTTTTATTATTTAAATTTGTCGGCTACACATAAGAAAACGGAATATAATGACTCGATATTAGAAGAAGACTTTGCATTACCTCTGTATGAAAGAATCAAAGGGTAAAAATTAAACCGTGTCGCAGGGATATAAATGGTAGGGGGGAAAGGAAAGAAAAAACAAAAAGAGTAGACAAGGGGAAAGTTAACGAAGATACAAGATATACAAAAATTTTCTTTGCAACCAAATTAGCGACTGACGACGATTTTCGATATTGAAAGGAAAGGAAAAATATTTTCAAAAATTTATTTCTTAATCCCACGGACATTTTCTTTTCCTTTTTAAGCCCCAAACATATCCATACACGGGAAGTTAAAAAAGAAAAGAATAAAAAGTTCGGTGGAATTAGGAAAGAATTTTGTTTAAATATCTTTCCCTACCTCTCACCCGACTTCCCTCTTAGAACTGAGGCTCTTTGATCTTGACCAACATAAGGCGAGCGGAGGCGACGGAATCCCTGTCATTGTCATTGTCTTGAAGAAATGTGCCCCTGAACTCTCCTTTGTCCGCTCTAAACTCTATAATTACTGATTCTCTGCTTCCTGTTTTCCTGCCTTTTGGAAGTCCTCTTTCGTGAAACGTCTGACTCGACTAATTATTACCCTATCAGCTCCTCCCAATTTTCGGCAGTGTTCGAGGCTATCATAAATGCTGAAATACTTCAACATTTCACCGCCTATAAACTATTCTCGAACAGACAAAATGGCCTCCACCTTGACAAGTCCACTGATCATTTACTAAGGACCATCACCGAGTGCATATATACCAGTGCATATATACCAGACCCTCGATAATCTACTAAGCTATGGTATCACTGGATACTTGCTTGGTTTGATCTATTCGTTCTTCTCAAATCGCATAATGAATATTGTCTTGAACGGGCACGCTTTCAGATCCTATCACACGAACGCTGGTGTCCCCCAGGGCTGCACCCTAGGCCTGATGCTCTTTTTGATGTCATCAAATCCCAAGTAGGTATTTACGCTTAAAATACCATTTACCTCCCACTCAGCCAGTAATCTGCCCAGGCGGACAAAGATAACCTCACTGCTGATCTTGAGAAGTACCTCCAATCTGTGGTGGACTGGTGTAAGTAATGGCACGTAAACTTTAATGCTTCTAAAACGAAGCTGCTGTCCATCAATTACAATAGACAGCCCCTCCTGCCCCCTCATTACCATGGATCTAGCTAGTCACCCCGAAAGCAAGACACTGCTTCTCCTCCGCATCGATCTCTCTACCGATCTCAAATGGGACAACTAAATTGAAAAATAGCTAAATCTACTGCTATGAAGGTTAGGTCACTGTGTCGGACCAGGAAGTTATTCTCGCCCGATCCATCTTGCACATATGCAAGTCAGCGATTCGCCCATCCATTCAATATTGTTGCCATATCTGGTCAGGCGCCTCTGCTATTTATATCGTAATTCTCGACAGAATCCAGAAAATAATCTGCAATATAATCGATCCCGACCTGGCAGCTCGACTTCAGCCACTTTCTCAACGACGAGATGTAGCTTCCCTCTTTCTCCTCTACAAATATGGCTTCTGCTGCGACAATCTTAGTTGGCAACATGGGCCTTCTACAAGAATTTACTCGTGCAACCAGACTGGCAACTTGGTCCCACCCGTTTACAGTCTAAACAACTACATGCAGCAGCAAATTTACACTCAGCTTCTTTTCTCGCAGGAGTTTTTTTTTTTTTTTTTTATAAGCGTTTCACCCCGAGCAAGGCATGTCACTGCCACTACTGTGCAGGGGGCTACGTAGAGTGGAGAAAGGATGATTAAATCTAGGAAATGACAGAGGGTGGGTGATAGGCGGGTAAGGATACCGAGAATGAGGGTTGGGTAGATGAGAGTGTTGTGAGAATAGTTGGGAGTTAGTGTGATAGGAGGTGTCTACTGACCCTACATTTAAACACCTGGAGATTGTAACTGTCGGGAAAGCAGACTTGTGGAAGGGAGTTCCACAGGCGGGAAGCGCGAGAAAAGAAGCTGTTGGAGTAGAATTTACGGTTACATCTTATTTGTTTAACTGTAAAAGGGTGGGACCTAGTTGCTAATCTAGTATCTCGTGTAAATTCGTGCTTAGGCGGCACCAGTGATCTAAGCTCATCGGAGCAGAAGCTATGAAAGTACTTGTAGAAGAGGCACAGGGAAGCCACATCACGTCGGTGTGAGAGCGGCTGCAGCCGGTCTGCCAAGTCAGTATCAACCACGTTACAGATCCTCCTTTGTATTTTGTCAAGAAGCCCAAGGAGAGCAGCAGGGGCACCCGACCAGATATGGCAGCAATATTCAATACACGGGCGGATGGTAGATTTGTATATGTACAGAATAGATTCAGGTGGGAAAAATTTCCGGGCCCTGCACAGGGAGCCCACTTTCATAGCAGCAGATTTGGCAATGGATTCAATATAGTCATTCCATTTGAGGTCCGCCGAGTAAATTCAACGTCAATTGCTATTTCTTATCACCCTGACTCCCATACTTCTGTTATCCTTTCCCCAACAGCCTTGAATCGTTTTCTATTTCTTTTTCACTCTACTCTCATGCAAATCTCTTCACACTAGTATTCCCATCCTTCTCTTGCTCATTCTCTGACACCCCTAGTAACTGGTTCGTCTTTCTTTTTGCTCTCATCGTACATAACCCTTCACCCTTTTCAACCCGCTTGGAATGAGAACTAAAGCATCAATTCCACAACTTCTTCACAACCAATAAAAATAGACTAATACTTAGTCTCATCCACCATATTTTTTCTTTTAAAGTTAGAACACTACAATCACTTGACTGTATCTCTTTTCTGTATAAAAACCTTTCTCATTTTGTATATATATATATATATATATGTGTGTGTGTGTGTGTGTGTGTGTGTGTGTGTGTGTGTGTGTGTGTTAACTTTCAAATATATGAAAATAAGTGATAAGTGTAGATTTATTTCACTTTAAAGTTAAGTTTCTTTAAATCTATATTTTCATATATTTGAAAATTAACTTTCGTCTGAAAAAATTAAGTAAAACTACAATTATCAATTACAATGAATAACTTATCAGTGTGACAGTAGTGGGTGACAAAAAAAGTGAGAAGTTCAATTTTTTCTGGACGTTAACATCAAAAACGGTAGGTTTATTCATTATATAATTGTTGATTTGAGTTCCACATATACATTTGCACGGTATTAAGGCTATTTTGAAAAGATTTGAAGGGATAAAAGCCTTCAGGACGTAAAACAAAAATTTACCTTTACTTATTACTGTTTTGTGCATTTTTCGTTTGACTAGTATTATTCTGCTTTGTACTTTTTCTTTCTTTTCTTGTTTATCGAAAACTTTGTCGATAACATTTATAAAGTATTCTGTCGATTATAATTAGTCAGTCAAGTGCCACACGTTATACATGCTTGGGCGAAAGAGACATGACTGACTGGGCAGAAGATTATCCCGCAGTAGGTTGCCATTACTTTCTGCGGTAGACTGGTTGCCAGCTGAGGCTATAGAACCCAATCTGTCTTGTTATTCGACCCATAACTGAAGAGTATGCGTAAGTGAATGCAAGGAATTCAACGGGAATTCGAACTCGGCTCATCGATTTCTCGTTCCGAGCCGATATCCACTGCACCACAACGCACATACAATTATCCAAATTCAATTAATCCGTCTATTGTCATGAGCGTTTTCCATTACTTCTTCATCTGTTTTCAAGATGGCTTTTCTTTTTGTGTTTTTAGATATTTGTGTGTGTGTGTGTGTGTGTGTGTGTGTGTGTGTGTGTGTGTGTGTGTGTGTGTGTGTGTTAATTTGAGTGGGAGCGTTAATTGCAAATCGTCGTGTCTTGGGTACGCCGGGAATCCGAGTGGGCGACTTTCTGTTTTTATTTAATAGCATTCAGCAGAATCAGGGAGCCGAGTTCGAATTCCAATAGAACTCCTTGCATTCATTTACGCACAAATGCTTTTAGGAAAGACATTAATCAGTCTCTTTTCTCCAGTTATTGGTTAAATAATAAAACAAACTGGATTCTATAGCCTTCGCTGGCAACCATCTACCGCAGAAAGCAATGGTAACCTACTGAGGGATAGTTTTCTGCCCAGTCAGTCATGTCTCTTAAAAGAAATGATCGCCCAAAGCGTGTATCACGGATGACACTTAACTGACTGACTGATATGCAAGCTTACAGCACCTGGCATTCCCAAGCGGTCATCCATCTCGGTACTAACCAGTTTTGACGTTGTTTAATTACGGTGATCGTACGGGAACCAATGTTTCAACGTAACATGGCCGTAAGCAGAGAGAGAACGAGTGACCTACTGTAAAAAAAAAAAAAAAAGGAAGGAAATGAAAAGTAGAAAAATAAAAAAAACATTTTCACAGATGGAGATAGAATGGTTAAGAGCAAAAGAAAGACGTTCAAGTCGCAAGTCGTTCGACATTTTCTATCATAGGTTCCTAAAGAGAGACTTGTATCTACAGTGATGAGTTGAAAGATGAAAAAAATAATCAAAAAGACCTATAGCGAGAAAGAAAGAGAAAAAAATTCTTGGAGAGCCTGCAGGTTCTATACTGTTGCTTCCGAGTCTGACAGGATATTACAATGGCAGGGGAAGACGTTGACCAAGGATGGTCCATCCATATTGGCACTGAGCCGACATTGCAGGTTGATGTCGAAATCTGTCCGGACAGCCAGTTGGCTGTGTGCCTAACCTTCAAACCAGAACATGTAAGCTAAGCCGTTTAACACGCAGAGGAATTAATAGGGAAACTAACTCATTTATGCACACTTAATTGCTTCAGTTTTGTATAGCCAATAGACGAAAATCATACTTCACTATTGAATTGAGTTCCACTGTCTTAAGCTGTCTGTTATTTTTTCTCTCTCTTTATCTATCTATCTATCTATCTATCTATCTATCTATCTATCTATCTATCTATGTCAGTTTGTTCATATTTATTTATCTGTATATCTAGGTAACTCTATCTATCTATCTATCTATCTATCTATCTATCTATCTATCTATCTATCTATGTATCTAAGACTGGTCATATCTATCTATCTATCTATCTATCTATCTATCTATCTATTGTTTGATTGGCTTATATCTATCTATCTATCTATCTATCTATCTATCTATCTAAGACTGGTCATATCTATCTATCTATCTATCTATCTATCTATCTATCTATCTATCTATCTATGTCTGTTCATATCAATCTAGATATTTCAGTCTCTTCATATGTATGTATGTATGTATGTATGTATGTATCTATCTATCTATGTCTGTTCATATCAATCTAGATATTTCAGTCTATTCATATGTATGTATGTATGTATGTATGTATGTATGTATGTATGTATGTATGTATCTATCTATCTATCTATCTATCTATCTATCTATCTATGTTCGTATAAGTCTAAACTAGCTAATATCTATATATCTATCTATAATCATAATTCCTGGTTCTGGGAATATATGATCTCAAAAGCTATGAATAAACAATTTGGTTTTAGCTTTCTGCTTCATAAATAAACATAGCTTGGCCACCACACTGTAGAGTAATGTTTTATTAATCCAGTTTCACAACAAAATGCCTTCAAAAATCAGTGAATGCTCGACATGAAGCTATAGAAAGCTATAAAATGTTTTCAAAAGATCGTTCATATATTTTCCGATCGCCTAATTCTATCCTGACCCCACCAAATCCTTAAAACGAATAAGACACCTCTGCACAATAATTGTTGAAGTCGCAAATATTTCTGGAGTGCAATATTTCTTCTTGAATTTGTTCTTCTTTTTTGTGCCCTATACTGCCAGGACGTGTGTGATGATGACTCTCCACAGCGACCTATCTATTGTTGACCTTCCCAATTTTTGTCTATATTCCAAACTCCTCTTATTCGTTCGGACATCCATTCAAACAAACTCGTTAGGTAGGCGTCTCCTACCATTGCGATATGCCCTTTGAGTGGCAGATTATATAAGCCTTTCTGTTTCATTGGTTCCAAGAAGTTTAAGCTAATAAACAGTCCCACAGACAGACACACACACACACACACACACACACACACACACACACACACACACACACACATATATATATATATATATATATATATTATTCACTATGTACGCTGTCTCTGTCATACAAAAGTAAATTATGTAGATATACATCAAAATTATTGTAAACTGCCAAGGAAAAACATGCTAAAATATAGAAGATGCTACACGAAAACTTTGATAAGATATAGAAAGTCCTACACAAAAAAATGTGATAAATTTTAGAAGATGCTATACGGAAAAGCATGATAAAATATATAAGGTGCTATACGAAAAAACGTGATAAATATAGAAAGCGCTAAACAATAAAGACATGATAAAATCGAGAAGGTACTAAACGAAAAATCATAAAATATGGAAAGTGCTACACGAAAAAACGATAAAATATAAAAGGTGCTATAAAAACAAACATGATAAAATATAATATCTACTACACGATAAGACATAATAAAATATAGAAGGTGCTATACTAAAAAAGTGACAAAATATAGAAGGTGCTATACATAAAACATGATAAAACATAGAAGTTGCTGCACGATAAAACATGTTAAAATATAATAGCTACTACATGATAAAACATAATAAAATATAAAAACGAGTTAAACGAGAAAACATGATAAAATTAAGAAGGTGCTACACAAAAAACGATAAAATATTGAAGTTGCTGCTCTATAAAACATGATAAATTATAGAAGGTGCTATACGAAAAAAAACATGATAAAATTAAAAGGGTGCTACACAAAAAAACGATAAAATATAGAAGTTGCTGCTCGATAAAACATGTTAAAATAGAATAGCTACTACATGATAAAACATAATAAAATATAGAAGGTGCTATACTAAAAAAGCAACAAAAATATAGAAGGTGCTATACTTAAAACATGATAAAATATAGAAGGTGCTATACGAAAAAACATGATAAAATATAGAAGTTGCTGCTTGATAAAACATGATAAAATATAGAAGGTGCTGCTCGATAAAACATGATAAAATACAGAAGGTGCTCTACGAAGAAACATGTTAAAATATAATAGCTATTACACGATAAAACATAATAAAATATAGAAGGTGCTATACTTAAAACATGATAAAATATAGAAGTTACTGCTCGATAAAACGTTAAAATATAAAACGAATTAAACGAGAAAACACGATAAAATTAAGAAGGTGCTACACAAAAAACAATAAAATGTAGAAGTTGCTGCTCGATAAAACATAATAAAATATAGAAGGAGCTATACGAAGAAACATGATAAAATATAATAGCTACTACCCGATAAAACGTGATAAAATATAGAAGCTACTAAACGAAAATCCTGAAAAAACAGTAGAGCAAAAAAAATTATGATAAAATATAGACTCCTTAAAATATCAGTCAATTGGTTCGGAATCATGAAACTTTATGAATAAAAAAGCTCCAACAATTAAAAAAATATTAAGAATCCATTACAAACATTGGTTGGCCGACTCAGGCTCACACCATTTTGGACATTTTCTTTTCCAACAGCTGAACGCCAACTAAAGATTCCTCAACTGATCGATACACATTCCAAACTGCTGGACATTCTGAAGGTTGGATCAGAAAGAGAATTCGGCGAAAGGCCAACGTTAATGTCATCTCAGCTCAAGCATGATGAAAGTTGTCAACAAACTCGTTCAAATCCTTACCTACATTTGAAATCAATGTAATTACGGCTGAAAGGGGGAACAGAAGAGCAAGGCTTTTAGGTAATCACAATGAAGAATATAGATGCAGATATTTGCTGTCGTCAGCTTCACCTGACACCAACCAAAATAATAGTTATCGTCGGCATCCATTTATCTCGCAAGATAAGGGGAGCGCCATTTTGGTCAAACATTGTCCTTTTGCCAGCTGCATTTGCAGTGGCTGAACAGACGATTCTTTTCATTGCATTGTCTTCTGCAGGTGTGACAGACGAAGATGGAATGTGAAATGAAGGCCTCCATAATTCTTTTATTTTCATCTTATGGCCAACATTTGTTTTCGCCTTTTCCCGGCCTTTGTGACTACAGGAACAAAATGGCGCCAGCCACTGCGATTGACTGCTATCTGTTTCTAGCTACCAAAGACGATGGTTATGTGCTTCAGATCCCTCTTGAAACGTAGTGTAGGGTGGTCTATCGGTCTACCGGATGGTGCCCTGTGGCCAGCTCATCGTATAAGATTCATTTAGTATACGGCCGTCATTTGTTTACTGCGCGTGACTCAGCCATTGAAGACGACTTTGATAAAGGTTGAAGATGTTTTTTAATCATTTCACCCCAAGCAAGGCGGTAATGCCACTGATTCGCAGAGGACCATATCAGAGAAAAGTTAAGACGAAGATAGTGAAGAGAAGGACGGACCAGTTACCAAGAGTGTCAGAGAAAGAGCAAGAGAAGAATGGGAACACAGATGTAAAGACAATTGCGAAGGTAGAGAGAAAAAAACAAGATATACAGAGAGATGTAGAAAGGACTGGAGTCAAGTGGATAAGAGATGGAAATTGACATTGCATTTAAATTCCTGGAGGTTGCAGCCGTCAAGAAAGCAAGTATAATGAAGTGTGTTCCACAGGCAAGAAGTGCGAGAAAAGAACCTGAAGGAGTAGAACTGTCGGCTGCATTTGGTTGATCTAACTGTAAATAGGTGGGACCTTGTTGCCAGTCTGGTTGCACGAGTAAAGTCTTGTAGTTGGGGGACCAGTGACTTAAGTTCGTCAGAGGAGAAGCCATGAACATATTTGTAGAAGAGACAGAGGGAAGCCACATCCCGCCGGCGAGAAAGTGGCTGGCGTCGAACTGTCAAGTCGGAACCTATCACATTACAGATTCTCCTTTGGAGACTGCCGAGAACAATGAGTTGAACAGCAAGGGCGCCTGACCATATATGACAGCAGTATTCAATGCACGGACGGATGGTTGATTTGTATATGTGCAAGATGGATCCAGGCGGAAAAGACTCCCTAGCCCGACACAGAAACACAACATTCATAGCAGTGGATTTGTCTGTTGACGCAATATAATGATTCCCCATGAGGTCGGAAGATAGGGCACTCCAGGAGTCCGTTTGTTTCAGCGCAAAAATGCTGATAATTATGACTCTTCAAACCAATGATACGTCGTGGACAACGGAGATGAAAACATTTTTACCTGCCTGGTGTATGTATTTCTAGGTTTTGCTGCCTTAAAACAGATTACTAAGTTAACATGTTTGGAATATCTTCAGTTTTATACACAACGTCAGCTGACATGCTATATCGTATCTTTCTCACTTTTCATTGTTACTACTTTTGCGGTGTGATTGTCAATTTTAATAACAAGCGATAGACTGTTGGTGGTGGTAGAGCCAATATATATTGTGGTGATACCGAGCAAGCGAGGGACCGGATGTTTGCCCTCAGAGGTCCAGATAGCAAATGACCAAAACTGGTCTTTGCGCATCTGGGTTCCACACAGAACTTCCGGTGGTAAACCAAACATAAATAAATATCAAATTCCTTTTACAGACCCTTTTCGCGAGCCGACGTGAATTTCGTTTATTGTCCTATGGGAAGCACAGAATTAAATCTGGGTGTGAATTCCCAAATGACTTGTTCGGAGCCCCGAAGATGAAATAAAAGTACTACAAAGAAAACTATCGCCAGTTGAGAAAATACGAGCATTATTAACACGTCCCTTGACATACGTCGTATTATGCTTGCCTCTCCTTTCTCTCTCATCTTCTTCTTCGCTGTTCACAGAGCCACTTACCCGATGGACTGAGCAGAGACTTCAAAGACACTGCTAACAAACAAACGCTCACATATACATACGCACAAAATCTTTTCGGAAATTGCTGATATGAACATGTTTAACGACCTTTGTACCAACCAAAAGACATTACATTTTTTGTAAAAAAAAAACAACAAACCTTAATTGATATATATATATATATATATATATATATATATATATATATATATATGTATATAAATGTTGTTTCTGTACACAATTTGATTTTCTTGTTTTATACCCCCATTATAGTGCACTATCTTCTAACAAGGCCAAATTCAGTTAATCTGTTTCAACACACAAATACCCTTCACTATATCGTATAACCCACGATAATATCAAGTGATTTCAACCACTAATTCATTGTTGTGATTTATGCAGATATAGAAACATCTTGCCCCATGGCATTTGTATTTCTATTTTCTTATTCAGCCCAGATTTTCTACCACAGACATGTTTGAACTGACTAATCAAGTTTTGGAGATATTCAGTAAAAATAACACTAAATTCTAAATTTATTTATAAATGGAATTTTGTCTGTGCGTGTGTGTGTGTGTGTGTGTGTGTCCGTTATCTATAGACTCCGAAACTTCTTAACCGATTTTCTTGAGAATTTACACAGTTGTACTATAAGCGGCTGCGAGTGTTCTTAGCTAGGTTTTGTCTCGAGGTACTCCCGATAAATATCGAAAATCGGTAATCGAAAAAATCGGGTTATAGAAAGAGTGGTCCGATTTTAATCAAATTTGATACACTCATAGACAAAGACATAAGAAACGACATTCAGAAGTTTCAAGATTGCAGTTCTTACAATAGTGCAGAAAATCGATAATATATATATATATATATATATATATATATATATATATATATAAAAGGTAAGATGTTTGTGTGTGTGTCTGTTTATCTGCCTGTATGTCTGTATTTTTTTCAGCCCTTTTATTTTAGTTCTGTGTTGGCTCTAATAGGTATAATTGAAAGAAATTTATTTGATATCGATACCAGGAAATCAAAATTTGACTTACATCCATTCATTTTTCTTTCAGTCTACGGTTTCGCTTTGACTAGAAACAACTATTGCTTTTTAGTCTTTCGTGCCAACGTTCAAAGTGTCTGAGCTCCAGGACCATAGATTAGTTTTAAAGCTTTCATTACACCCGAGCAACGCCGAGCTATACTGCTAGTATTTTATATATTTATCCTTAATTCATTAGCCCTTTGGCCAAAGTCGGAAAACAAACGGCATATTAAAAAAGAACATCAGTCGAAACGCAGAAAGCAGGGACAGTGGAAAAATTAAACTAGAAAACTGTTTAAGACAGTGTAAGAGGCAAATTGTACACAAGTACAGTTACCATTTCCTTATTAAATCAAAATGTATTTCTATCTCATTTTTTCTTGGAATAGCAGATCTATGAAGCCGGCATTTGGGCACCCCGACGTGGTGTAATAGTTAGCAAGCTTTTTTTCTCTAGAACCTTTTACAACTGATTAGTGACTTCGATCCTCACTGGGTATCCCATACTTTCGGCCTTGTGCCACATCTAAGCTACGCCTATCTTTGAATCTGGCATATGAAACAAGATTTATACGCATATTAACATATGTACATACATATCTGTGGCATATATTCCTAAGAAGTAAGCTATTCGTTGTTCATGCAATATTTTTTTTAAATTAAAAACATCTTCATTTACTAAATTTAAAGCATTATTTATTCGAATATTATCATATCACATTTCGGGAATACTCAGTTAATTGTAATGAACAGTGGAAACATTTAGCAGACATTCGCCTTTAAAAATCTGTACTTCTGGTACTTCCGGTAGCCGAGTTCAAATTCCAGTTGAATTCCCTGCATTCACTTACGCACAAATGCCCTTGGGAAAGGTATTAATCCGTCTTTTCCCTCCAGTTATGGGTTAGGTAATAAGACAGATTGGGTTCTTTAGCCTTGGCTGGCAACCAGCCTACCACAGAAAGCAAATGCAACTACTGTGGGGTAATATTCTCCCCAGTCATTCATGTCTCTTTCGAGACATGATTATCCAACGCGTGTATCACGTATGGCACTTAACTGACTGACTTCTGGTAAGTAACATTCATTTTACAGGAATAGCTTTCCACAATAAAAAGTGAAATGTTCAGACGAAATATAGAGAAAATATGAGGAAAGACTAAATGTATGGAGTACGTAGAGGATTCAGCAATCACTAATTCAGTGAAAGAAGAATGCAAATGAACGATATTTAAATTGTTATGGTAAAGCAACAATTTACTTTGTTTAGATTGTTGAGCTAACCTTTAGTGTCACATTCATGAGATTTGGGCTGTTGTACGCTCCGGCCTTCTTAAAGTAAGAATTTAAAACCGAACCATTCATTTCGTCCACCTATGTAGATTGTTCTAGTTCTACGTGTCATGCCTTTTGTAGATATCTCAGCTTCAGCTGTTTCTCTTTATTGGACGCCACAACCTGAACAACATAAGATACGCGGACGATACTGTACTGATTGCGGACACGGAAAGGAAACTGCAAGATCTCATACAGAAAGTAGCAGTGGAGAGTGACAAGAAGGGACTACAAATAAACTTTAAGAAAACTGAGTGCATGGTCATCAGCAAAAGATACAACCCAAAATGCCAAATACAGGTGGGGGATAACAGAATCAAACAAGTCCAAGAATTTAAGTACCTAGGAAGTGTTCTAACAGGAGATGGAAAGTGCGACACGGAGATCCGAAGGCGAATTGGCATGGCAAAGGACGCGTTCCAGAAGATGAGCAAAATACTAACACACAGGAATATCTCAATAGAAACGAAGAAAAGAGTGCTAGACTGCTACGTGATGTCAGTTCTTCAGTACGGATGTGAATGCTGGACAATATAATCGAAAATGAGGAAAAAACTGGAAGCGGCCGAAATGTGGTTCTACAGAAGGATGCTACGGATATCGTGGACTGAGCATACAAGCAACGACGAAGTGTTAGAAAGAATGGCAACAAAAAGGAAATTGATGCTGAGCATCAGGAAGAGACAACTAAAGTTCCTGGAACATGCAATGAGGAAGGAGAGCCTGGAGAACCTGATACTGACTGGTCAGATAGAAGGAAGGAGAGACAGAGGAAGGCAGCGGATAACATATCTGCAGAGTCTGTTCAGGTGGATGACGGAACGGGGGTTGCCAGGAGCAACAGGAGCAAACATACTAAGAGCCACAAGGGATAGGGAGACGTGGAGATCCATGATCGCCTACGTCCTGAAGGGACAGGGCACATAGAAGAAGAAGAACTCAAGTTTTCCCTTGTTTCCATCTGATGTGTCCATGTATTGAACTCTAAACGCTTTGGCATTCTCTGTTTGAACGTATTAGCTGAATGAATGTTCTAAATAGACTACCAATACTTCTTCTTCTTGTATGTGCCCTGTCCCTTCAGGATGTAGGTGATCATGGCTTTCCACGTTTCCGTATCCCTGGTGGCTCTGAGAACGCCTTCTCCTGTTACACCCTACAATCCTCGTTCCGTCATCCACCTGATTAGGTCCTTCAAATATGTTATCCGTTGCTTTCCCTTGTCTCTTTTTCCCTCTATCTGGCCTGTTAGCACCAGGTTCTCCAAGCCCTCCTTTCTCATTGCGTGTCCCAGGAACTTTAGCTGTCTCTTCCTGATACTCAGTATTAATTTCCTTTTTGTTTCCATCATTTCCAAAATCTCATCATTGCTCACATGCTCGATCCCTGAAATTCGCAATATCCTTCTGTAGAACCACATTTCAGTTGCTTCAAGTTTTTCCTTCATCTTTGATGATACTGTTCAACATTCACTGCCATATTGAAGGACGGACATCACGTAGCAATCCAGTACTCTCTTCTTTGTAGCGAAAATGTTCTGTTTCTTAATACTTTACTCAACTTCTGGAATGCTTCTTTCGCCATGCCAATGTGCCCTCGGTTCTTTGTGTCGCACTTTCCGTCTTCTGTTATAACGCTTCCCAGTTAGTGTGCCCATAATTTGGTGTCCACAAAAAAAAAAAAAAAAAAATACCGTCGATAAATTCATTCTTACTTTACTAGTAATGATTTTCAAATGTTGTGGTCCTCTCTTAATGACAAGTGAGACAGAAGATAGATGAGGAAAGCGCGTTAATTTTGTTGGGCGCATTAAACGATGATATATTCAATGCAACAGTTAGCATAATTGCATACTCACGGTACTTTCCTCCCTAAACGTTTCGTCACTATCCACGAGATGCGATCATAGAGGAAGACAAATGCGACGATGGCTTGGAAGAAATCTCCTTTCATTCAATCAGGTAACGTAGATTTGCAAACTTTTGACAGATTGGCCATTGCAGCCGAAACTTTTTCAATAAGAATGTTCTCATCACGTCTAATGAAAGAATATATTTGAACTGATCGACTATTTTTAATGATTGGCTGAAATGGAAATTGATGAGAAACAATTTGAAAGAAACGAGGAAGTTTTAAGGAGATTTAGAAGTAAAAAGAACTTGAAATCAGAAATAGGTCTGGTGACATTTTCGCAAAATAAAATGAGGGAAGATGGTTCAGAGATTTGTACACTCCCATGGCATACTTTCATGGCAATTTGTCTGACGAGGTTTTTTCTCTTCAGGCTCTGAGTATAAAAATTTAACCGTGTTATTAGACTAATTCGTTGCATTCACTTACGCGCAAATAACCTTCAGAAAGGTATTAATCCGTCTCTTCGCTCCAGTTATGGGTTAAATAACAGGAAAACTTTGGTTGTATAGCCGTGGCTGACAACCAGAAAGTAATTTGGTCATTTGCTATCTGGACCTTTGAGGGTAAACATCCGGTCCCTCGCTTGCTCGGTATCACCACAATATATCTTGGCTCTACCATCACTAACAACCTATCGCTTGTTATGGAAATTGACAATCACACGGCAAAAGGCAGTAAGAATGATGGCCAAATTACCGCAGTTCTCTTGAGGTCATCTCTATTGGAATTTACCTGGATTGCATAACAAGTGTACTATGTTATATATCTATATATATATATATATGCATATATATTGATTGTTTAATTACTTAGTTTTTGGTTATAATGAAATTAGACAAGTACACTGTTGTATTAAAAAGTGTTCAATACAATTATATTGTATAACTTTTGAATATACTTAATTTGCAAACGAGTTATTACGCGACCTAGGTTTCTACCATGTGGTGTCTTCGGGCGATTTGCAATAACTGATTTTAACGTTTATCGATATTTTTTAAAAAATTTTTAAAAATATTTTAAAACATTTATATTTCTAATTATTTTTTAAGAAAGCTCACGTAACGGTGATTTTTTTGAACGCACATGTAACAGAAAATTTTAAAAATTACAAGAAATTATAACGTTTTCAACGTTATAATTTCTTGTAATTTTAAAAATTGCGCGTTCAAAAATATCACCGTTACGTGAGCGTTATTTAAAGAAACAAAATAAAAAGAAAATAAAAAACGGTAAACGGTAAAATCAGTTATTATAAATCACCTGAAGACACCACATGGTAGAAACCTAGGTCGCGTAATAACTTGTTTACAGATTAAGAATATATATATATATGTGTGTGTGTGTGTGTGTGTGTGTGTGTGTGTGTGTGTGTGTGTGTGAATTTTTTCCTCATCGGTAAGACGTTTAGGTGTTGAAATGATGTACGTATGTAAAAATTTATATATAACTGAATTATATGAAAAAAGACGATATAAATAAACACGAAAGGAAAACCTCTCTTTACCGGAGTGTTTCGTCCTCTAGTGGAGTCCATCAGTGAGGGAAACAAAGTTTTCCTTCTTTCTTGATTTGCACACCCACACACACGCACATAATTCTATCTATCTATCTATCTATCTATCTATCTATCTATCTATCTATCTATCTATCTATCTATCTATCTATAAATCAAATGTGGATCGGAATTCGATAGGATGATAGATAAAAGAAAATAGGTAACCTTTATATGTCTAACATATTTCCGTTTTATTTAAGATCCATCCGTGAATTAAATATGGAAATGAGTTTGACATTTTTATTTTTGTGTTGTTTGACTTTCATTGGTTGAGCAGCGTTAGTGTGTAGACTTTATATGTGTAAGTGTATCATAATTCTTATTTGTCTATGTGCGATTCAGATGATTATGTATATATGTATGTGTATGTGTGTGTGCGTGTGTGTGTGTGCGTTCGCGCGCGTGCGCGTCTAGTAGTCATTATTTATAAATGGAGGTTGTGTGCAGGTTGACGTTTTTACGTCAAAACCAGTCGGGGCAAAGTGCATTTTAGATGTCTCTTTCTAAATCTGAGTAAAAGTGTTCTTTGCGTAACCATTTTCTTTCCGGTTGTTTACATTCTGCTTCCATACAGTTCTAAGTAATCTGTAGAACCACAATTCTATTAAATCTAGTGCCTCTTCCACTGTGGAGAGACTGTCCACAGTTCATAGCCATGGAAGAGAATTGATATCACGTGGCAGTTCAGCACTCTTTTCTTTTCTAACTAAGTACTCCTTTTTCTTAAAACTTTGTTAAAATTTTTAAAGACGTCTTTTTTCTTGTCCAATTCTTCCTCTTCAGGACGTAGGCAATCATGGTTCTCCACGTCTCCCTATCCTTTGTGGCACTTAGTATGCTTGTTCTTGTTACTCCTGTCTACCCCCGTTCCGTCATCCACCTGATCAGGCCCTGCAAATATGTTATCCGCTGCCTTCCTCTGTCTCTCTTTCCTTCTATCTGGCCAGTCAGTATCAGGTTCTCCAGGCTCTCCTTCCTAATTGCGTATCCCAGGAACTTCAGTTGTCTCTTCCTGATGCTCAGTATTAATTTCCTTTTGGTTGCCATTCTTTCCAACACCTCATCGTTGCTTGCATGCTCAGTCGACAATATCCGCAGCATCCTTCTGTAGAACCACATTTCCGCTGCTTCAAGTTTTGTCCTCATTTTCGATGATATTGCCCAGCATTCACTGCAGTATTGAAGAACTGACATCACGAAGCAGCACTCTTTTCTTTGTTTTTAGTGAGATTTTCCTGTGTGTTAGTACTTTACTCAGCTTCTGGAATGCGTCCTTTGCCATGCCAATTCGCCTTCGGATCTCTGTGTCGCACTTTCCAATTCCTGTTAGAACATTTCCTAGGTATTTTTAATTTTTGTACTTGTTTGATTCTGGTATCTCCCACCTGTATTTGTCATTTTGGGTCGCACCTTTTGCTGATGACCATGCATTCAGTTTTTCTTTGTAGTCCTTTTTTGTCACTCTCCACCGCTACCTTCTGTAAGAGGTCTTGTCTCGTTCAATACACGTTCGTAATACGTTGTCGTACTTTTAGTCAGTCAGTTAATTGCCACACATAATACGCGCATGAGCGACAATATATGGAAAGAGACCTGAGTGATTAGGCAGAAGAAGCTGATAGAGTAGAAGTTGCGGTTACATTTTATTGGTTTCACTGTAAAAGGGTTTGACATAGTTGATAGTCTAGTAATTCGAGTAAATTAATACACAGGGGGCAGCAGTGAGCTAAGTTCATTGGAGCAGAAGCCGTGATAGTATTTGTAGAAGAGATACAGGAAAGCCACATTATGTCTGTGAGAGAGCATAGAGAAATCTTGTGAAAGCTTTAAAACAAATTGAAAATTAAACATTTTTTCATTTCACCCCGAGCAAGGCAAAAACGCCACTGATGTGCGGGGGGTTACATAAATGTAAAAAGATTAATTAGAAAAGAGTGAGGAGTACAAGCTAGTTAGAAAGGAACAATAGAAAGCTGAGAAAGCAGGTGCAATGACAGATACATGGGCGGAGAGAAAGTGAAGATTATACAGGGGAGGGGAGAGAGCTATAGTCCAAAGTTTAGTAGATGAGTATTGACTTTGCATTTAAATTTCTGGAGGTCGTAGCCGTCAGGAAAGCAAGAATACGGGAGTGAGTTCCACAGGCGGGAAGTGCGAGAGAGGAAGCTGCAGGAGTAGAATTGTCGTCTGCATTTGGCTAACCTGACTGTGAATGGGTTGGACCCAGTTGCCAGTCTGGTTGCACGGGTAAACACCTGTTGAAGAGGCATCAGTGACTTAAGCACATCCGAGCAGAAGCCATGAAAGTATTTATAGAAGAGACAGAGGGAGGCCACATTTCGACGATGGGAAAGTGGCTGCAGTCGAGTCGCCAGATCAGTACCTATCACATTACAGACTCTCCTTTGGAGCTTGTCAAGAACACTGAGGAGAACGGCAGGGGCACCTGACCATAAATGGCAGCAGTATAGTTAAGAATTTTTTTTTAATCATTTCACCCCAAGCAAGGCATTCCACTGCCACTATTGTGCTTGGGGCTACATAGGGGAAGGTAAATAGGAAGAGTGATTAGATATAGGAAATGTCAGAAGTGGGGTGATAGATAGTTGGGTGGGTGGAAAGAGTGTTTGAAAGAATGGAAGTTAGTTTGTTAGGAGGTGTCTATTGACCTTACATTTAAGCTCCTGGAGATTGTAGCCGTCGGGGAAGCAATCATGTGGAAGGGAATTCCACAGTCGGAAGTGCGAGAAAAGTAATTTTTGGGGTAGAAGTTGCGGTTGCATTTTATCGGTTTCACTGTAAAAGGATGGGAACTAGTTGCTAATCTAGTATCTCGTGCAAAATCGAACCTAGGGGGCACCAGTAATCTAAGTTCATCGGAGCAGAAGTCGTGAAAGTATTTATAGAAGAGACACAGGGAAGCCACGTCGCGCCGGTGAGAGAGAGACTGCAGCCGGTCTGCCAAGTCGGTATCGATCACATTACAGACTCTCCGTTGTACTTTCACAAGAAGCCCGAGGATAATAGCAGGGGCACCCGACCCGATGTGGCAGCAGTATTCAATGCACGGGCGGATGGTAGATTTATAAATGCACAGGATAGATTCAGACGGAAAAAACCTCCGGGCCCTGCACAGAGAACCGACGTTCATAGCAGCGGATTTAGCAATGGAGTCGATATAGTCATTCCACTTGAGGTCCGCTGAAAGTGTGAGACCAAGGAGGCGTAGTGGTTTACTCTCTGGGAGGCAAGCCTGGTCCATGCTAATAGGAGGTAGGTGCGATTGTCGATGATGGTTAATTGATAGTAGCTTCGTTTTAGAAGCATTAAAATTTACGAGCCATTTCTTACCCCAGTCCACTACGGATTGGAGGTTGAATATAAATATACTGGACAGCATTTACCGGATGCAGAATATTCTCGAAGTTTGAAAGGCTCATAATCGTAAATATGTTGGCTAAGCCAATAAACTCTTTCTAATAATTAATACAATAATCCTGACTTAACGGTTTAATACAATAAACCTGTCTCCATCAACTGATGCAGAAAAAATGGTTGACAAATTTGAGTATTAGCGAGCACATCTCGTTGGTATAATTTGATTACTCAAAGTTAGCTTTTCTTCTTTGTTTTCTTCTGAGGAAAATAACTATGGCTCTAAGCTGTCTATTCGACCATATCTCTCCAAGTTTTGTGTATCTCTTCCTTTCTCGGTTTATATTTTGCTAGACTGTCTCTTTCCTTTTTATCGGTTTTACTGCGTTTTTTTAGTTTGGGCTTTGCAAGTGGCAAAGCCGAAAATAAAAGCCCTTTCTGAAATTACATCTATTTTTATTCATTCATTCATTCTCTTCTGCTAATGAATTTATTTCATAATAATTTTTGTCTTTTATCAAGTACTTCTACATAGTTTTCATAATTTTCTTTAAATTATTTCAATATTTTAATAAACTATTTCATTTTTCTAATTTTCTTCTCATCAATTTCACTTCTTTTTTCGCTAGTTGTCATGTTAGATAATTTTTTTCTTTCATTCACTTGTTGGTTGGTTGGTTGGTTCATTTAACCAGCATATCAACCTTCATTAGGTCATTTAATGATGAAAATCGTTTTGATTTGTTTTATTTAGTTTATTTGTTTTATTGTTTTTGTTTTTTATATTTTTCAAAAATGGTTTTATTGGTAACATTTTTCATTCAAAAAAGGTTTTGTTGGTAACATTTTTCATTCAAAAAGGTTTTGTTGGTAACATTTTTCATTCAAAAAGGTTTTGTTGGTTTTTAACAAAAATTTTTCATTTTTCAAAAAATTGGTTTTGTTGGTAACATTTTTCATTCAAAAAGGTTTTGTTGGTAACATTTTTCATTCAAAAAGGTTTTGTTGGTAACATTTTTCATTCAAAAAATGTTTTGTTGGTAACATTTTTCATTCAAAAGATGTTTTGTTGGTAACATTTTTCATTCAAAAAAGGTTTTGTTGGTAACATTTTTCATTCAAAAAGGTTTTGTTGGTAACATTTTTCATTCAAAAAGGTTTTGTTGGTAACATTTTTCATTCAAAAAAGGTTATGTTGGTAACATTTTTCATTCAAAAAAGGTTTTGTTGGTAACATTTTTCATTCAAAAAGGTTTTGTTGGTAACATTTTTCATTCAAAAAAGGTTTTGTTGGTAACATTTTTCATTCAAAAAATGTTTTGTTGGTAACATTTTTCATTCAGAAAGGTTTTGTTGGTAACATTTTTCATTCAAAAAAGGTTTTGTTGGTAACATTTTTCATTCAAAAAAGGGTTTGTTGGTAACATTTTTCATTCAAAAAAGGTCTTGTTGGTAACATTTTTCATTCAAAAGATGTTTTGTTGGTAACATTTCTCATTCAAAAAAGGTTTTGTTGGTAACATTTTTCATTCAAAAAGGTTTTGTTGGTAACATTTTTCATTCAAAAAAGGTTTTGTTGGTAACATTTTTCATTCAAAAAAGGTTTTGTTGGTAACATTTTTCATTCAAAAAGGTTTTGTTGGTAACATTTTTCATTCAAAAAAGGTTTTGTTGGTAACATTTTTCAATTCAAAAAAGGTTTTGTTGGTAACATTTCTCATTCAAAAAAGGTTTTGTTGGTAACATTTTTCATTCAAAAAGGTTTTGTTGGTAACATTTTTCATTCAAAAATGTTTTGTCGGTAATATCTTTCATTCAAAAAAGGTTTTGATAGTAATATCTTTCATTCAAAAAAGGTTTTGTAGGTAATATTTTTCATTCAAAACATTTTTGTTGGTAAATATTTCATAGAATTTTGACCACAGTTTGGGGGTTAACAATTTAGCCATAGCTGGGATCCTAACAGGTGCTACCACTCTGGGTCAGGGTGGACCTGGGAACAACAGCAATTATGAGGTGGTTCCCCTGCTCCTCAAAAGCTCCAAATCAGAGGCCTTGCTGCCGGATGCAGTTTACGGTCATACCCAGGAACTTATGTCTTTATAATTCGGGTCAAACTTTATAAATGGCTCTTTCTTCCTTTTCACTTCGGCTCAAATATCATAAATGATTATTTAACCTTCCTCTCATTATTTACTCTTTATCTAATCTGTTTTCTTTTGTTTCACTTCGTTTCAAATTTTATAAATAATTCCTAATACTTCCTTTTATTATAGACTCTTTTTCCTATTATTTTTCTTTCTTTTCATTTTGGTTAAAACTTCATAAATGAGTCTTTATCCTTTCTCTCATTATTTGCTCTTCATCTAATCTTGTTTTACTTCTTTTCACTTCGGCTCAAAACTCATAAATAATTCGTTATCTTTTCTTTCAGTATTTATTTTTTCTCCAAAGTTTTTCTTTTTTTTCACTTCGATTCAAAATTCATAAATGATTAATTACCCTTCCTCTCAGTTTTTACTCTTCATCTAACTTTTTATTTCTTTTCACTTCGGTTCAAAATTCATAAATTATTCTTTAATTTTCCTCTCATTATTTTCTCTTCATCTAATCTGTTTTCTTTTTTTCCACTTTGGTTCAAAATTTATAAATCATTCGTAATTCTTTCTTTTATTGTAGACTGTTTTTCTTATTATTTTTCTTTCTTTTCACTTCCGTTCAAATATCGTAAGGGATTCTTTATCCTTTCTCTCATTGTTTTCTTTTCTTTCTATCCTTTCCGTTCTTTTCACTTTGGTTCAAAATTAATAAATTATTCTTTATTCTTTCTCTCATTATTTACGTCCCTTTTTATCTTTTGTTTTTTCACTTTGTTTTAAAATTTATACTAGCAGTATAGCCGGCTTTGCTCGGGTGTGATGAAAGCTTTAAAACTAATCCATGATCCCGGAGCTCAGATCCTTTGGACGTTGGCACCAAAGACTAAAAAGCAATAGTTGTTTCCAGTTAAAGCCAAACCGTAGACTGAAAGAAAAATGAATGGATGTAAGTCAAATTTTGGTTTCCTGGTATCGATATCGAATAAGTTTTTTCGTCGTAAACAGAATTTTGAAGGTTAAATAAGTCCTCTGAAAAATGGTATCATGGCTGAGACTAAGAACTACAATTATACTTACTTAGAGTCAAACCCGAAGCAAAAACTAAAATAAAAGGGCTGAAAGAAATACAGACATACAGGCAGATAAACAGACACACACACACACACAAACATCTTGCCTTTTATATATATATTATCAATTTTCTGCACTGAAACCTTGAAACTTCTGAATATCGTTTCTTATCTCTTTGTCTATGAGTGTATCATATTTGATTAAAATCGGACCCTTCCTTCTATAATCCGATTTTTTCGATTATCGATTTTCGATAATTATCGGGGGTACCTAGACACAAAACACAGCTAAGAACACTCGCACACGCTTAGTAACGTTGTAGTAACTGTGTAAATTTTCAAGAAAATCGGTTCAGCCGTTTCGGAGTCTATAGGTAACGGACACACGCACACACACAGATACACACACACACATACACACACGCAAAGTTCCATTTATAAATAAGTTTAGATGTGATTCTTTTTCTTTTCTCTTATTTAATCTTTTTCTATCTTTTTCTTTCTTTTTACTTTGAATCAAAATTATTAAAAGATCCTTTATCTTTTCATTCATTATTTCCTCCTCTTTTTATCTTTTTCGTCCTTTACTACAAATTTCTTATTTAATTTGCATTATATTTTTCTTATTTTTTGATGGCAAGTTTACTGTGTACAAATTATGAGGACGACTCGATGTAGAGCATTACAGATTGAAAGGCATAGTTTATACGGATATGTTTGAAAAAGATTACCCTTAGATATTTTAAGAGTGTAGGTTTCCGAAAAGCATCGTCTTGGAAGTCGGTTCCACAAATAGTCGTCCACTGGGGACAAGTTGCCCGAGTAGAACTTGCATCTCACCAATGAAATACGAAAAGATAGGTAGTTCATTTTAATGTGCTTGATATCAGGGGTGTTAGCTATGAAGATTTGAACTATTAGAACTAACGAATGCAATTCACCTGATCAGCTTCCATGGAATATCGATAGAGAGGATTGCAACGTTTTGTCTGGGAGAAAGCGGTTGTAGAGTGAAATGTAATTCTTTATTCACAAGTGGCGCTCTTGGACTCAATCGAGACTGTAAAGTGGCGACTGAACAGCGCCTGTCTATAGAGACAGCAATACTCTTTTTTCAGCCTGATCTGGATCTTGTAAAGGTAGAAGATATCAGGAAGGGTCAAATGCTCGCTGGCGCGGTAAAGAGAACGGACCATATCTCCTGTATTTTTAACGTTAGATCCTATGTATGCATTTCACTTGAAGAACAGATGGAATATAAGTCCCAATAAGTCTCTTTCATTTTTTAAAAAATTTCTTTCGTTTATTTGTAACTAAAAGTATAGCCCGGCGTTGCTCGGGCGTAATAAAAGTTTTAAAAGTAATCCACGGTCCTGGAGCTCAGACTCAGCCTAAAGGATATTTGTGTGAATTTTGGTGAGAATCGGATAAGAATTGCGGATTTGTATAAAGGACATACAGACAGATAAACACACACACACACACACACACACACACACACAAACATCTTGCCTTATATATATATATATATATATATATATTATCAATTTTCTGCACTATTGTAAGAACTGAAACCTTGAAAGTTCTGAATATCGTTTCTTATGTCTTTGTCTATGAGTGTATCAAATTTGATTAAAATCTGACCACTCCTTCTATAACCTGATTTTTTCGATTATCGATTTTCGATTTTTATCGGGGGTACCTCGACATAAAACCTAGCTAAGAACATTCGCAGACGCTTATAGTACAACTGTGTAAATTTTCAAGAAAATCGGTTCAGCCCTTTTGGATTCTATAGATAAGGGACACACACACACACAGACACACACACACACACGCACGCACACACACAGAGACAAAGTTCCATTTATAAATGAGTTTAGATCCTTCTTTCATTTTTACTTTCTTTTTCTGACATTTATTTGCATTCTTTTTTATTTATTTAATTCATATTCCTTTTTCTTTCAATATTTCTTTCCATTGTTTGCATTTTTTCTTTCATTTGTAGTTTTCATCTGATGCTGTTCCTTCCATTGTTTATCGTCTGTTTCTCTCTTTCGTGTCGATCACGCTTTCCAGAATTCCACTGCGTGCATTGTATCAATTCTTATCTTAAAAGTTTTATTCCAGCTCTAATCAAAAGTACTTTTTCTTTTTTAGAATTTATCAGTGCTAACACCTCTTATTTATCTTGCCACTCCTAAATATTCATTTCACGCCATCGACAGAAACCCTAATTTCATATAAATCTGAACGTCAAGGATTTTGTTTTTATTTACAGTTGTTGTCATCTCATGCAAAATTTTTTCATTTCAAAAGAGCTGTTATCATTTCAAGACTGAGAGCTACCGAAATCTTACCCAGTATTCCTCATTTTACGGCCGTTTAATTCTACAGTCTTATTCAAGTGTGTAATCATGATGTACATATTTTTCTGATAGGGCAACACAAATTATACTGACGCAAAGTTTTCAGTTTCAGCTTATATTCCAGCAGTGCACAAGATAGAAGCTGTTTCATTCTCCACCACAGGCGTAACGCCACTGAGACTCAAGGAGAATTTCTGGGAGTGAAACACATTAGTGAGGAGAACCAACAGTAAAAGAACAGGATTCAGGGTGACTGATGGCGAAACTACCCACATTCCATCCGTATTCAGTCTTTCTATCTTCATAAGTGATTCTTTTTTCTTTCTCTCATTATTTGCTCTTCGTTTCCTTTTTTTCGTCCTTTTCACTTTACTTCAAAATTCATGAATGATTTTTTATCCTTTCTATTAGGTCCTGGGTATCATGGTAAACTGCTTCCGGCAGCAAGGTCTTGTGGGGAGCATGGAACCACCTCTTAATCGCGGTTGTTTTTAGAACCACCCAGACCCGGAGTAGTAGCATCTGTTAGGGTCCCAGCTATGGGCAAGTAGTTAACCCCCCACACAGGGGTCCAAACACTTTGAAAGTATAAAAATAGAATTTTGTAGAAAAATATACATTTTAAGGGAAAAAATATTACCAGCAATACATTTTTGAATAGACATCTTCAGTTTTCTAAAATAAAATAAAATAATGATAATAATAATAATAAATTCATCAAAATTTGACTATATCAATCGAACATTTAAAAAATATTTTAAAACTCTACCTTTTTGCCATTAAATAACCCACACAAACAAATTCAAACTCAAACTGTATCAGTATTTATTGATGAAAATTTGGCTCAATCTTTCTATCTTCATAAGTGATTCTTTTTTCTTTCTCGCATTATTTTTTCTTCTTTTTCTTTTTTATTCTTTTCACTTTACCTCAAATTTCATAAATGACTTTTTATCCTTTCTATTCGAACTTTGGTCCTGTGTATCACGGTAGACTGCTTCCGGCAGCAAGGCCTCTGATTGAGAGGTTGTGAGGAGCATGGAACCACCTCTTAAATGCCGTTATTCCCATGTCCACGGCTAAGATCCACCATGCCATTTATATTAGAACTCTTATCATTTCAAGACTGGGAGCTTCTTATCTTGTATTCCTCACTTTACGGCCTTTTAATTCTACAGTCTTATTCAAATGTGTAATCAGGATGCTCCTATTTTTCTGATAGGGCAACACAAATTACACTGGCACAAAATTTTCAGTTTCAGCTTATATTCCAGCAGTGAACAAGTTAGAAGCTCTTCCATTCTACGCAACCCGCGTAAGGCCCCTGAGACTCAAGGGAAATTTCTGGGACTGGAACACATTAGTGAGGAGAAAGAACTATAAAAGAACAGAATTCAGGGTGGCAGAGGATGGCGTTGGCGTTGTATTTAAATTTTCGAAGATTATATGTGGCAGGAAATCATTAAACTAATAGTGAGTTCCACAGGTGAGAAGTGCGAGAAAAGAAACATATGGTTGAATCTAGCTATTTCAGTAGCTTATCCCCAGGAAACGACTATTTGGAGAACCGTCTTCCTAGTCGATGCTTTGCCGACCCCTACAGCTCTGGCCAAAAGTTTTGCAACACCATGTAAAAGTACATTTTCAGATATTTTTGAATACTGAAAGTGAGTGAGACCATGTATAATCAATAAATATGGTGTGTTTAATTCGCTTATACTAATTTTAAGTGATTTTCATCGGCGAGTCTTCGACTCTATGAAATGAGAAGGAATATTTTTTTCTGGGGAGAAGAAAAAAGAAGAGCATAGAGGTTAGACCGTATTTTCTTTTTGAACCGCATATTCGGCAGAGTGAAGTGAAAAGCGAATCAGAGAGAAGAGATTGGACAATAATTTTTTTTAACCACATAATTCATTCTGTACATCTAATTGTGATCCAAATGGGAAAAGGTCATTGTTCTGAATCCAAACGATCTGCAATTCTTGCTTTACACAAATCCGGTCTTAGCTTTCGTCAGAATGTCAAACAGTATCAGGTTCATGCATCAATGGTCACAAGAATAATTTAGAAGTTGAAGAAAACTAGAAAAATCTAAGATTGTGTTCGAAGTGGTCGTCCAAAAGTGTCTACAGAGCGATATGGCCCATGACTGAAAACTAGAAAAATCCAAGATTGTGTTCGAAGTGGTCGTCCAAAAGTGTCTACAGAGCGATATGGCCCATGACTGAAAACTAGAAAAATCTAAGCTTGTGTTCGGAAGTGGTCGTCCAAAAGTGTCTACAGAGCGATATGGCCCATGACTGAAAACTAGAAAAATCCAAGATTGTGTTCGAAGTGGTCGTCCAAAAGTGTCTACAGAGCGATATGGCCCATGACTGGTGCGACTTAGTTTGTCTGATCCATAAGCCAGTAGTCAGCAGTTACTGAAGGAATTCGTTCAGCGGTGGTGTGAAAGCTTCAAATCACACAGTACGGCGGCGTTTGTTAGTGAAAGGTTTGATGTTAAAAAGGCCTGCACGAAAGTCACTTTTGAGAGTTCTTCAAAACTGTCCTGGTAATTTACCTGATCTCAATCCCATCAAAAATTTATGGTCCATCCTCGGACCAAAGGTGCGTGAAGCTGCTCTAACAACAAGAATTGAACTTGAAACTGTCCTACAAAGATGCTGGTCTTCTATGGGGTCTGTCTAAAATCACTAATTGAGTCTATGCCAAAGTGAATAAAACTTTGGTCTTAAAAATAGAGGAAGGCACATAAAGTATTGAATTTGACATCAAAATTTAATATACATCATAATAAATATTTGTTTTTCTTTGAAATAGTTTAAATTATTATTTTAAATGCTAAAGCAAAAATAGTTGTCTTTTGTTATCGATAACTCGGATTGTTTTTTGTTTTTTGGCCAGAGCTGTACAATCTTAATACCAAAAATATCAATTTGCGCCCCGGTTTTGTTTTTCAAGTCTTACCTTTTCTTATGGAAATGATACTCAAACAGACTAGTATACATTCTAAAAAGTCCAGAGGGAACGGTTAAATTCCTTTTTTATTTTAACATCTCGTGACATTGCACTACATATGAAGGAGTTCTAAAACTCAAATTTCTGTTAATCGTTTTGAATGATCTGAACATTTTTTATAATTGGCAACACAGTTTTCTTTAGATACGTAATTTGGAATAAAGCTCATTTCGTATTTTTTTTTGCCTTGATAAAGTCCAACACAAGACGAAACGCGTAGTTAAATACAGTTTTCCTCTTTTTTCCTTTTTATTTAACCTTTTAGGCATATTGTCCTTAGTCTCAGATAATAACTGAGTATATTTTTACATACATACATGTGTGTGTATTAGTGTCTGTGTGTTTTTCGGGTAGAGATTGTCTCCTACTATCTTTCTATCTTCTATCTTTCTTCCATTTTGTCATGAGATTAAGCCTGTCTGATGCTGAGTATTCCCTTAGTGTTGTGTAAGCTATAAATGTCTACAAGCAATCAAGCATGCACCATCGAGTTTCAAGATGTTTAAAAGCAACTATACTTCATCCGACGTGACGGTTGCCAAGTTTATATATATATATATGTGTGTGTGTGTGTGTGTGTGTGTGTTGGATATATGGATCACAATCGGATAAGATGAATAGAATAAGTAAAAAACAGGTAGGAAAAAGTGTCCTTAATATAACCTGTTTTACTTTAGCAAGCTTATTCAAAGATTTTTTTTACATATTCTGTTCAGATATATATATATATATATATATATGTGTGTGTGTGTGTATGTGTGTGTGTGTGTGTGTGTGTGTGTGTGTGGGTGTGTGTGTGTGTGTGTGTAGAAATAAGAGTTCGTATGGATGGAATAAAATGCAGATATAAAATAAACAAAGGAACTATTCCTGAAAGAGTACTCAATGCAGAGTAAAGCAAATAATATTTACTTAATATTTATCGTATATGTATGTCATAAAATCTTATGTTTTATATATATATATGTATTTATATATATAAACTTGTAACTTTACGTATCGAGTTCCTTTTGTTTATAAAGAGAGTTAACTTTAGACTCGAAACACCTGTAGCGTCACAAATACCATTATGGGCATCTAATGTATCATAACATGTATATTAACAACAACAATAAATATACACTTTAAACAAAAGGTTCACGGCCTCTCATACTTCTTATTTTATATATATATATATATATATATATATATATATATATATATATATACTAACAGTATAACCTGGCGTTGCTCCGGTGTAATGAAAGCTTTAAAACTAATAATTGGTCCTGGAGCTCAGATCATTTGGACGTTGACACGAAAGACTAAAAAGCAATAGTTGTTTCCAGTTAAAGCGAAACCGTTGACTGAAAGAAAAATGAATGGATATAAGTCAAATTTTGATTTCCTGGTATCGATATCGAATAAGTTTTTTTGTCGTAAACTGAATTTTGAAGGCTAAATAAGTCCTCTGAGTAGATAGTATCATGGCTTAGAATAATAACTACAATTATACCTACTTAGAGCTAAACCCGAAGCTAAAACTAAAATAAAAGGGCTGAAAAACTAATTTTGATCAGACCCGATAGGATATTTGGGTAGCGATTTCCAATATCAGAGTCAAATAAGTCATCCAAGGATAAACTAACCTACGTAAGTCCATGAAAACTTATCGTACCCATCGGGAGTAAAATTGGAGAAAATGAGCCATATTGATGGCTGAATATCGGTTTTAGATCAGATTCGATAGAATATCGGGGAGGTGGGTATCGATTTCCGATATCGGGGATATTATCGATTTTCTGCATTATTGTTAGACCTGCAACGTTGAAACTTCTGAATATAGTTTCTTATATCTTTGTCTTTGAGTGTATCAAATTTGATTAAAATCGGACCACTCCTTCTAAAACCCGATTTTTCGATTATCGATTTTCGATATTTATCTGGGGTAACTCGACACAAAACCTAGCTAAGAATACTCGCAGACGCTTATAGTACAACTGTATAAATTTTCAAGAAAATCGGTTCAGCCGTTTCGGAGTCTATAGGTAACGGATACACACACACAGAGACACACACAAACACACAGACAACGTTCCATTTATAAATAAGATTATATATATATATATATATATATATATATATATATATATATTGTAAGGCAGTAAACTGAATCTTGCATCCCACAACAATCTTATATAGAAGATGAAGCAACCGAAGTACACTATAGGGACAATTTATTAATGGTATAATTTACTAGTTATTGAATTGTTACATGTGCTGATCAAAATGTCCCACGTTTTTCAAACACATTTCGCTTCTCTGCCTGCATGATTTATTAACACGTCGGAGAGTTTCCTGTCATTTTGTTGCATTAATATTTAATTCTTTTTTTTTTTAAGTTCCTCAATATTTCTTAAGCTGGTCTGATAAACAACTATCAGGTCGGTTCAAAAGTTTTTGCCGGTTTGTAAAAGGGGCATTTTAAATAATCGTAATTTATTTTAGGCATATTTTTTTTAATATGAAGAGTAAATAGTGCCGAATATGCGATTTACTTTTTGACATTATATTCAACAAAATTAACTTAAAAAAAATTATATCTTTACTGTAAAAAAAATTAAGGGCGAGGAGCATACAGGCACAGAGATATTCAGAAAACTGAATGAACTTGACAAAAATTAAAAAAAAAAGATTCCTCTAGCAATGTGCTAAAACATGTCCTTGAAAACTTTTACGTCATTTAAAAAAATGTTCAGCTGTCGTAGAATCAGTTTAGCTAGGTACACATAAAATGCTCACAAGTAAGCACACTCCCAAAGACACACATCTTCACAAATATATTTGGGCAGCAGTCTTTCATTTAAACATGTTTCATTAAAAACAACCGAAAAGACATAATTTAAATTAAATAAAAAATTAATAAAATTTTCTTTGTCAGTCGTTTTTAACGAGCCATGTTTCAATATATCAGGTCGGTGCAAAAGTATTTGCCGGTTTGTAAAAGGGGCATTTTAAACTATTGTAATTTATTTTATGCATGTTGTTATTACTTAAACATATCACCATGATTAATTTATAACTTTTTCCTTCAGATTATTAAAGCATCATTCATATTTTTCTGCAATAATCTCACCCATGGTTTACAGAGTATTTACGACAACGTGTTTCTTGTTGCGAATCTTTGCTTTCCCGACACCTTCAGACACGATTTTTGTAGGCTGCTGATGAGAATTGCCATCTTGCCCCATCCTGTATATTCTCCTGACCTATCTTCCTCAGATTATCACTTATTTCGAGGATTACAAAACGATTTATCTGACCAAAGGTTAACCACGAGAGGAGATTGAAGATGAGTTAGATTCATATTTCACATCAAAACCTAAAGAATTTTGCAAGCATGGCATTATAAGCTCGTTGACAGATGGAATCAAGTTATAGAGAGTAAATATCATTACTGTTATAAATTAAGATTTTCGAAAACAGTTTTTCGTTTTTAAGACGAAATTTTAAATCGGCAAAAACGTTTGCACCGAGCTGATAATTTGAAATGGTCCACATTAAAAAGTCCAAGTGTATGGTTACTTCACTTGCCAGTCAAGAGGGAACTCTTTGTTCTACCCATGAGCCCGTATGGTACATGACTTCACCCTGTACATAAATATACAGCTAATAAAAGGGAAAAAGTGAAGAGGAGGGTTAAATGTTTGTTATAAATATTTATAGCCGAGCTTCTAGCTTTATAGTCGACTGGCGTCTTCATTTTATTTTTACTGTTCTAAAGTAAAATTCATCAGGCTTAAAATTAAAGTGCATTTGATTTTTATATAATATGTAGATGTTAATGTTTATATTTGTGCTTGCTTCTACTAACTTTAGAAACAATTAATCTAATTTTGTGACTTTTTTTTTAATCATTTCACCCCGAGCAAGGCGGAAGTGCCACTGATGTGCGGGGGGGCTACAAAACTGTAAAAAGATTAATTAGAAAAACGTGAGGAGTACAAACTAGTTAGAAAAAAGCAATAGAAAGCTGAGAAAGCAGGTGCGATGACAGATACATAGGTGGAGAGAAAGGGAAAGTTATACGGGGGTGGGGAGAGAGCTAAAGTCCAGTGGTTAGTAGATGAGTATTGACTTTGCATTTAAATTTCTGGAGGTTGTAGCCGTTAGGAAACTAAGAATACGGGAGCGAGTTCCACAAGCGGGAAGTGCGAGAGAAGAAGCTGCAGGAGTAGAATTGTCGTCTGCATTTGGCTAACCTGACTGTGAATGGGTGGGACCTAGTTGCTTGTCTGGTTGCACGAGTAAACACCTGTTGAGGAGGCACCGCTGACTTAAGTTCGTCCGAGCAGAAGCCATGAAAGTATTTATAGAACAGACAAAGGGAGGCCACATTTCGACGGTGGGGAAGTGGCTGCAGTCGAGTCGCCAGATCAGTACCTATCACATTACAGACTCTCCTTTGGAGCTTGTCAAGAACACTGAGGAGAACGGCAGGGGCACCTGACCATAAATGGCAGCAGTACTCCATGCACGGACGGATGGTTGACTTGTATATATGCAGGATGGATTCAGGCGGAAAAAAACATCCTGGATCGACATAGTGACCCAATCTTCTTAGCAGTAGATTTTGCTATGGATTCAATATAGTGGTTCCATTTGAGGTCTGATGACAGGGTAAGTCCGAGGAGGCGTAGTGTATTGCTCTCCGGGGAAATCGCTTGGTCCATGCTTATGGGAGGCAGGAGAGGTTGCCTGTAATGGTTGACAGACAACAGCTTGGTCTTAGATGAATTGAAGTTGACAAGCCACTTCTTGCCCCAGTTCACCACAGAGTGTAGATCCCGTTCAAGGTCAGCAGTGAGATTATGTTTGACCGCCACGACAGGTTTGTTACAGGTGCGGGAGTATATTGTAGTGTCATCTGCGTAGATGCCTACTAGGGACTTGATCTCATCTGGGAGTTCGTTGATGAAAATAAGGAAGAGTGTCGGGCCCAGGATAGAGCCCTGTGAGACACCAGCATTCGTGCTGTAGGACAAAGAGGCACGCCCATTCAAAACGACCTTCATTTTGTGGTTATTTAAGAAAGATTGGATTAGGTCAAGCAGACGACCGGTAATACCGTAACTTTGAATTAGTTCAGGGACAACTTTATATTCTAATATCTGCTTCACGTTGATGAGTTCTTTAAAAGATAACAGATGAGAGAATCGATTTTTAGGATACCTATTTTATACCTAAGAGGACATTCGTTCATTATATATATATATACATGCAAAACATGAGACATTTTGTGTTGTGAAGATGTTAAATTAATTATATTTCAATAATATTTAGCTCTACTTTTGTATTGAGCAGAGCAAAATTAAAAATAAACTTTAAGGAACAGTAATTCTCTTACGATTTTTTTCACATTAATATATAGTTATACGCAAACATATCCGTTTTGTTAATTCACAGATCATTACTACGATTAAGACACCCGATTGCTTTTACCTAAGATTGAAACCCGACCGAATTAGCGTCAGGCGGCGATTCTACTTCTGCTCTATGGGCGCTGGGTAGATGGAGGCGGCCTTTCAGCGTGTGATATATCATGTATTCATACGCCAGTAGTGAGAGTGTTCTAATTCATTATTGAATGAACGATGCATAGATCCTAGAGTAGCTACTGATTTTCAACGACAGGCATTCTTCTAGAGTGCTCAATCATTGGGCAAGAGCGTATATATATATATATATATATATATATATATATATTACATTTGTAAACGAGTTATTACGCGACCTAGGTTTCTACCATGAGTGGGCTTCTTGAGAAAGTACAACGCAGAGTCTGTAATGTGATCGATACTGACTTGTCAACCGGCTGCAATCTCTCTCTCACCGGCGCGACGTGGCTTCCCTGTGTCTCTTATATAAATACTTTCACGGCTTGTGCTCTGATGAACTTAAATCACTTGTGCCGCCTAGGTACGAATTTGCACGAGATACTAGATTAGCAAATACGTCACACCCTTTCACAGTGAAAGCGATAAAATGCAACCGCAATTTCTACTCCAACAGTTTCTTTTCTCGCACTTTTCGACTGTGAAATTCCCTTCCACATGATTGCTTTCCCGACGGCTACAATCTCCAGGAGTTTAAATGTAAGGTCCATAGACACCTCCTAACACACTAACTCGCATCCATTCTTTCAAACACTCTTCCCATCTACCTAACCCCCAGCCTCGGTATCCTTACTCATCTATCACCCTCCTTCTGACATTTCCTACATCTAACTACTCTTTCTCTTTACCTTCCCCTATATAACCCCATGCGCTATAGTGGCAGTGGAATGCCTTACTTGGGGTGAAAGGATTAAAATATATATATTTTTTATTACCAAAAATAGCAAACGCAATTTAAAAATTTGTAATAATTTATAAAAAATTATCCAAATGTTGGAGAATTTTTTACTTTATTTTCACCTGAAATTAAAGTCAAAATACGATGTTTAGAACGGCTCATGGTTAAACATAATAGACATTTATTGTCTGTTATATTTAACAGTATATGTTAATATATATATATATATATATATATATATATATATAACCGCTTCAAAAATCTAAATTAAAAGAATGTGAATAAGCACTTCGATAGGGAGTGTAAACTCAAACAGAGTTTAAATTCTATGCATCGAATGGATTTTACATATTGTAGTAAGGATTAACTATTAAACTTTTAACTATTATATAAACACCGAGCATATACATATATTTCTAGGATAAGAAATTAACAGTCGATTTCACTTCAGGCGAACGCCCGTCACCATTTTGAGAAAATGTAACACAGTAAAGAGTAACAGACTTGTAAAAGCTTGTTTTATGTGCGTTATTCAAACGACATGTTACATTACAGCCCTTCACTTGTTTCGCACCATGAGATACTCTTTGTCTCGTCATCGCTTTTAGCAAGTTGAAGAAATATAAAAAATTCCCCAAGAATAGATTGAATACAAAATATGTTTTTTTTCTTTTTCTTATGGAACATATAAATTAGCTGGAATTTCGCCAGCGGTAATACTTTGATGAGTGAATAATCATGATTGACTTAATGAATTGTTTAAATATTAATAATAGAATGCAATGCACAGAAATACACACACACACACACACACACACACACACACACACACACACACACACTCACACAAAACCGACATACTCATATATATAGAAATGCTTAGGCCTCGTTCGAAAATTTCTTTAAAGCACATCCACGTACACCATGCAAGTACCTAGATACATTAACGGAAAGAGAAGGAAGGGGGAGAGAGAGAGAGGGGAAGAGAGAGAGAGAGGGGGTGAGAGAGAGAGAAAGAGAGAGATTGCAAGAATAGAGAACAACTATGCATGGGGGCTGTCAGTTTAATTCCTAAAATGAAAGCTGAAATGTTTCCTTACGAGATGCAAGAAAGAGGCTTCGGATGATGACGCTTCTCTGTCATGTTTCTTGGAACTCACCTCCTCGCTCCCTGCCTCTCTTTCATCTTCATCTTTCACTCTAATTGCACAGACACACACGCGCTTTCCACCACACACACACACACACACACACACACACACACACACACACACACACACACACATATATATATATATATATTTTCTAAACATATACTGTTAAATATAACAGACAATTAATGTCTATTATGCTTAATCATGAGCCGTTCTAAACATCGTATTAATTTTTTATTAATCATTACAAATTTTCAAATTGCGTTTGCTATTTTTGGTAACCGTCATCGTTGATTAGGAAAGATTTATGTCAACACAAGATAAAAGCATCTTTCATGCTGGATGTTTTTATATTAACGTCCTTGTAACCTCTCTGAAGATGGCTTATGTGAGCCGAAAGCTTAGAAGCAACTTAATAAAAAATTATCCAAATGTTGGAGAATTTTTGTCTCTATTTTAACCTGAAATTAAAGCCAAAATACGATATTTAGAACGGCTCATGATTAAACATACTAAACATTCATAGTCTCTTTAATTTAACAGTATATGTTTAGAAAATTATCTGCTGCCTCGGTACACTAAATATATATATAAATCTGCCTTACACACTGTAGAATACTAACGAAAAAGGAAAAAGATTTTCTTACAGACTGTGTTTCAAACACCAGCAATTTTTACAGACTTCCAAATATAAAAACCTCAAACACAATTAAAGTAGCTATCCAGTAACAAAAATCGGAATATATTCACACCCCAAAGCCTAGTGATCTTAAGTTCAGACCCATTGTAGCAAGGCAAGCCTACCCAAGAAGCAGACAGAGCAACTTAATAGATAAAATATTACAACCATACACAACAAAAATAAAAGCTACATCAGAGACAGCATATATTTCCTAAGCTTTATACCACAAAAGTAGGCCTGGGTACACTCATAGTAACATTTGACGTAAACTGTCTGTACGCCAACATACCCCATAAACTATGTAAACAGGGCATTACATTTTAGACTGAAAACTTCCTAGATATACTTTCTAGACGCTTCAAAACAGAATTTATTACACAAAGTATAGAACAAATTTTAAACAAAAATTTATTCCAATTTAACAACCAAAATTATATTCAAACTACAGATACCGTGATGAGGACAAAAACTTCACCGACATATGCAACACTCACACTATCATATCTATCACAAATATGGGAAAAACATAAAAACAGAATTCACTAAACCATGGAAGAGATATCTAGATGATTGTTTTATCTTTTGGAGATCAACATCGGGAGACACAAATATACTAAACACTACAAAACTTGCACCCAAAAATTAAGTTCACGCTATAATATAGCAATAATGAATTGCCATTCCTAGACAGACTCATAAAAAACAAAACAATTACATCATCACAGACATTAAACATAAACCCACAGATATCCAACGATACCTCCATTTCAAGATTCACCATCCTAAAATTTTTCTAAAATCTATCCCCTACTGCATAGCACGACAAATTTGCACAATAGTAGCTGACAAAACCCTTCGTAAAATACTAAAAGAGGAACTACGAAAAATACTACAAATAAAAGGATACTTCACTCCACTAATAAACAAGAGATCTAATTGGCCTAAAATTACCATTAGAATAAAAAGAAAACATGAACAATACGTCTCCACACACAAAAAATGCAACCCTGCATTATTTACATAGATGAAAAGTCACCTAGAATTACTCAACAAAAATGATAAAATCTTGAGGACTACTAAAATAATTATAAGCAAATGCCAACCAAAAATTTAAAAATATACTAACCTCATAAAAATTCGAGCAAGACACAACACAGGGGGTCACAAAATGCAACAAAAAGATGTTGGGTATGCAACATAATAATAGAAAGAAACCGCTTCAAGTTCGAAAACACATCTACATTTGAAATATGAACAAACCTCAGCTGGAATTCTAACAACGTACTATCCACCTCATTAACTGCGCAAAAATATACGTAAGCGCGACACAAGGCCTGAATAAAAGAGTAGCTCTTCACAGAAGTAACATTAAACTAGCCAATAACAGGAAATTGTACGTTTCCCAAGATTTACACGAGTGTCAGTCAGTCAGTTAAGTGCCATACGTGAAACCCGCATGGGCGATCATGTCTCGAAAGAGACATGGCTGACTGGGCAGAAGATTATCTCGCAGTAGGTTGCCATTGCTTTCTGCGGTAGACAGGTTGCCGACCAAGGCTATAGAACCCAATCTGTCCTGTTATTTAACCCATAACCGGAAGGAAGAGACGGATTAATACCTTTCCCAATGGTATTTGCGCGTAAGTGAATGCAAGGAATTCAACTGGAATTTGAACTCGGCTCCCCGATTTCTCGTTCCGAACCAATATCCACTGCACCACAACGCAGTGGAGATAAATTCTGAGTAATGTCTATCTACCAAAATGCAGATTATGACACGTTCATGATACAGGAAGAAATACTTATAAAAAGATACAAGCCTTCCCTCAACAAAAAACACTAAATTCAGACTCGACAAAAAAAAAAAAAAAAAAATTCACCAACCATTTCAAAAAATAGTATTCCGAAAATAACAAAAAGAACTAATTACCCGTAGAGTAGAACTGAATGAAAATTGCTGAAACCAATTTTGAAGTATAAAGACGAAATCAAATTGCGCCAGTCAGTACGAAAAAGTTGACTGAAGAGATTTAACGTGTGAGCGTAAAAAGAAAACAAGCAAACCAAAAAAAAAAAAAAAAATCACGTATATGAACTTTCTGACTTGCTCATCACTTATCTATATATACACGATATTTTGGCCCTCAGAAAACGAACTGATTTCGTTCTTTATAGTTATAAGTTTATTCGCCTGAAGAGAGACAACTCTAGCCTCGAAACACGTGTAGTGACACAGATAACATAATGGACACTTAATATATCATACAAAAAGCAAGTAATATTAATAACAATAATAATAACAACAATAAATCTACAATTTAAACAAAACATTCTCGGCTACTTGTACTTTTTTCTTCTACATATATATATATATATATATATATATATATATATGTTTGTGTGTGTGTGTGTGTCTGTGTCTGTGTCTGTGTGATACAAGTGTGTGGGGGGTGCGCGTGCGCTTGTGTTTTACAACTTCAAACATTATTTTGGGTGGATGCCCGTGCACTTGAAGTAATTAAAAATGTCTGATTAAAAATTAAAATTAATCGATTCCTTATATATATATATATATATATATATATATATATATATATATAAACAATACTATAAATATAGTAATATATCTACTCTACCTAAGAACATATTCTATCTTTATTGCTATCAATAGAATTGCCATATTTAATAACTTTCTCTATAATTGGATGCATCTATCTATCTATCAATCTATCTATCTATCTATCTATCTGAATTTTCCCATAATGTATCTCTTTATTTCACTCTCTATAATTTTGTAATATATATATATATATATATATATATATATATATATATATATATTCTTGGAAGAAGCGAATTAAATCCCGGTTATAACTTACAAGTTCAAAAATGTACGTATTGAAAAAAAAATACCCTAAAAATATATGGAACAAGAACTACATTAGATTTTACTTTATATGTAATTCCTGTGCACTTTTTAAAAATTAGTTCGTATACTATCTTTTTGTAGGTACTTAGAAGCTCATGTCTGTCGCGTAACGTTAAAGCAAATTATTTCCTTATTTTATTCTACTTTCAAATGACAAATGACTTCCTTTCTGTGTTTGTGCGTATTTCAACATTACTTCGCATTTGAAATTCTAGAGAGAGAGAGAGAGAGAGAGAGAGAGAGAGCGAGAGAGCGAGAGAGAGCGAGAGAGAGCGAGAGAGCGAAAGAGCATTTAGCGAACAGCCTCCATCTTTGCCTTTCAACACAACTATTAAAAAACAAAAGGAAAAGAACAAACGAGATGGTTTATAAAAAAATATGAAAAGCGAAAATCAATGAAATATTCTTTCAGAATTTTTGTTTTATTCGTAATTCCTATTTTTATTTTTTTATTTTTTGCATTTCATTTCACGTAAGAACCGCGTTCTTCCTGCTAATATTATTTTTTAAAATTTGCTTTTCAAGAACAACTAGGTGAACCATAGTATGTAGGAAGATGCCTAAAGATACTTGCTTTTTCAAGTAATTCCTTCTTTTATAAAATCATTATGGTTTTCTTTGTTTTATATTTAAAATGTGTTTTTCTTCTTTAACAATGGAGGTCATACTTGAAAGGTAGAAGACCAAATAACCTATTATTCTGGGCCTAATCTTCTAAATCTATGGATGTAAAAGCTATTAGGAACATACATGTCTCATTGTGAAAGAGCTTGGAACTTCCATCGTTAATATACTAGTCTAGAGGACTAATTCCGTAGCGAAATGTGCTTGGTCATCTCTTATTAGCTCCCAAGTTTGACCGTAAGCTAGTTAAAGCTTACATAATATTTGGTACTTTATATCGCTGCTGTGGTTCGTGATCTCGTCTGGTAGACGTAAATATTGCATATTTCAGTCTAAGGTTTGTTTTGTAAATAAATATATATCTTAACCACAACATGCGTTTGTTTTGAGTTTGAGTTTTGTTTAACGGCATAGCAACACTTCTGTGGGTTATTTAGTTCCAAAAAGATGGGGTTTTAAGGTATTTTTTTAATGTTCGTTTATAATGAGAAGATTGATTTAGTCAAATTTTAATGAAACTTTTTGGTTTTTAATCTTTTTTATTTTAGAAAACTGAAAATGTCTTCTAGTTTTGTATTAAAAAATAATTTGCTGATAATATATTTTTCCTTTAAAAATGTGTTATGGTAATAATTTTTTTCTTTCAAAAATGTATATTTTTCTATGAAAGATTATTTTTATGTATATGTTTCTATAAAAGTGTAATTTATACTTTCATGGTGTTTTGACCCCAGTCAGGGGGTTAACTATTGGCCTATAGCTGAGACCCTAAAAGGTGCTACCACTCCCGGTCAGGGTGGAACTGAGAACAACAGCAATTAAGAGGTGATTCCATGCTTCTCACAACCTTATATCAGAGGCCTTGCTGCTGGATGCAGTTTACCGTCATATCCAGGACCCCATGCGTTTGAGTCATCCTCATAGCAGTCAACTACCGAGATTGTGTGAGCAACTTTTCTCCATAACTAATAGAGGACGGTCATTCAAAAAGTGCTAAGCCTCACCCAAACTAAGTTTGAGAATTAAGAGTTTTTCAGTAATTTTTAATTTATTTCTCCTACTTTTATATCAATGCACTTGGACCAACGATCCATAAGCATTGCAATTCCATCACGGAATAATGTGGTCTTCTGTTCTTCTAAACACTCTTCAGAAGCACATATATCATCATTGTTTAAAAAATGGTAACCACGCAGGTGGGAGTTCAGTTTAGGAAACAGGAAAAAGTCACATGGGGCTAAGTCTAGTGAGTAAGGAGAATGTGGTCGTAATTCTAAGCCACAATTAGTTGCTTCGGCTGCAGTAACCTGTGTAGTGCGAAAGAGCGTGTCATCCGGCAGAAAGAGCGAACCTACGTTCGGCGTCTCTCCGCGTTTTGATTACTTCCTTCAGCTGTCTTGATTTTGATGCATAGCACTGTCTTTTGATAGTTTTGCTTTTTTCAAGAATACGCAAAATCAGAATCCATCGGCTTGTCAACAGACATCACCTGATGAGCTTTTTCGGGGCTGGAGAACCAGACACTTTTTAGAGTTTGCTTTAAATCTTTGATTCAGGTTCGAAGTGGTGAACCCAGGTTTCATGTTAAGTTACTCTTCTACTGCGGAATTTATCAATGTGAGCCGGGAAGCGAGTCAAAAATGTTCTGGAAATGTTAACCCTTCTTCAGCTTTTCAGTGTTTGCATTTTTGGGACGCATCTTGCAGACAGCTTGCTCATCCCCAAGATCCCAGTTAAAGCTTTATGGACCGAATCAAAACTAACGCCTATGCATATCCCCCTACCGTATAGAAAGACGTATGTCATGCAAAATCATACGGTGAGTTTTATCAACTTTTTGTTTATCAGGGGTCGAGGTTATTGGAATACCTGGTCGAGTGTCATCTTCTCTTCTGTTCCTGCCCTGCTTGAATTGCGCAGCCCACTTCTTCACAGTTGCATAGTAAGGAGAACCTTCAGCAAGAATCTGTAACATGTTCTTTCATAGATTTCATTTGGAGGAAGGGGCGAACGTCTTTTATTTTCAGATACTTTATAATTGCTCAGGCCTATGTTTCGTCTATTTTTTAGATTTGACGAATATATTTCACCTTTGTATGATCTTCACCAGCACAGATATTAGGACAGCAATCTTAACCATTTTGTTTTGTTTTATAAGAAGTGGTAGTATCGTGTATATCGACTCAGAACGAGAAATCAGAGAGTCAAGTTTGAAAATTCCAGTTGGATTCATTACATTTACTTACGAGCAAATACCTTTGAAAAATCCGTCACTTCTCCTTCCAGAGATAACTTAGATAACAGGGCAGTTGGATTTTATAACCTTGGTTGGCAACTAGTCTACCGCAGAAAGCAATGGCAACCTATTGCAGGGAGACTTTCTGCACAGTTATTCATGTCTCGAAAGAGACATGATCGACAAGCATGTATCACATATGGCACTTAACAGACAGACTGAATGCTTTGCCCCAAGAAAATACTCAGCTATGCTTATTCGTTCTGAGTAAGGCTTAAAACTTTTTGAAAGACCCGCCTACGCGTAGTTTCTCACTGTAAAATCAACCGTATATTAGATTTTTTGGTGTGGGTCGTTGATAAATGAACGGATGTGCGTCGTGGTGCAGTGGATATCGGCTTGGAACGAGAAATCGGGAAGAAGAGTTCAAATTCCAGTTGAATTCCTTACATTGACATCCGCGCAATAAACCTTGGGAAAGGTGTTAATCCGTCTCTTGCTTCCATCTATGGTTTAAATAACAGAACATATTGGGTTCTATAGATTTAGCTGGTAACCAGTCTACCGCAGAAAGTAATGACAACCTACTGGGGACAATCTTCTGCCCAGTCATTCATGTCTCTTTTGAGACATGATCACTCAAGCATGTATCACGTATGGCACTTTACTGACAAACTGAATGCTTTGCGCCAAGAAAAAAATTCAGTTATATCTATTCGCTCTGTGTAAAGCTTAACACTTTTTAAACAACGCGTAGATTCTCACTATAAAATCAACATTGTATTAGATCTTTGGGGGGGATTGTTGATAAATGAACAAATGTGCGTTGTGGTGCAGTAGATATCTCCTAGGGACGAAAAATCGGGGAGCCGAGTTCAAATTCCAGCTGAATTCCTTAAATTCACTTACGAGCAAATAACCTTGGGAAATCCGTCTCTTCCCTCCCGCTATGGGTAAAAAAAAACATGACAGATTGGGTTCTATAACCTTGGCTGGCAACCAATCTACAGCAAGATGTAATGGCAACCTACTGCGGGATAATCTTCTGCCAGTCATTCATGTCTCTTTCGAGACATGATCGGCCAAGCGTGTATCACGCATGGCACTTAACGGAATATATATATATATATATATATATATATATACATGGGCAGCAACATTTCTTTCAAATGTCTTTCATTAAATACAGCTGACAAAGAAGATTTGTCGATGTGTTTATTTCCATCTTTCATTTATCTGTTTCGTTAGAATTAATGAATACCAAAAATAGTTCATAATTTTTGTCGTTCTAAGCGCTTTCAGTTTCTTCTCTAGCCATTTTTAATTATGCTAATTTCTCTGGTCTTGGAATGATAAATATTATGGACAATTTTTCTATTCCTTAACTACAATAAACGATATATATATATATATATATATATATATATATATATATATGTGTGTGTGTGTGTGTGTGTGTGTGTGTGTGTGTGTGTGTGCATAAATGTATAATACATTTTGATTTATCTGCTTATTTTTTATTATTTAAGTCATTTTTGTTGACCCCCATTTTATTCAAAATGAGATAAAATTGTACTTCATTCCGTGTGTATATTCATTTTAAATTACTTCTGGGATCTACATATGTCGATCTATTTTGGTTGGATGTCAATCGTTGCTACAATTTAATCCCAACGGTCATATATTCGGTCTGAAAACGAATGACTCTGTTTAAAATTCTTTGGGACAAGAAAAATCAATAAACAATGGATCGAAATTGGAATAGGCGATAAATATAAACTGCTTACCAAACTGGAAGGCAGATTTTCGGCGTAGTCACAAAAGGAAACAACCAATTGATGTAACTTACCTAAAACATACAAAAAAAAAAAAGAAAAGAATATTAATGAAGATTTCAGAAATTAATTTTTATTTTTATTTTAAATATTTGAAAAAGAAATTGCTTCAGAATTTTTCTGGCGGCTTCTTTGCACAGGAAATTTCATAGCAGAAAAGTGGCATTGTCTTTGTTTGTTATTAGAAACATTTATAACAAAAGCAGTCAAAGACCGCAAGTCTCCGCCAAGACAAGACCCACATCATCTTAGCATTAGCAAGAGATGATTATTAAAATGAGAGTTACTGTAATGAATTTGACTGCTTCTTTTTCTTTTTTATCTTTTAAATAATAATATTAAATTTATATCATAAATAATATAGTGAGTTCAGAAATTGACTTAAAGTAATGTAGGGGAAGTAATTCAGTATTTAGCATGTGAAATATATTGGTAAAAATATTTGAAAAATAACCCAGAAATCTAATCCGTTTGTGCCAGTCATGAGGCCAATCATCCCTGACAGTTTCATCCGAATCCATATTTAAGTAACATGACTACGGACAGACAGACAAAGAAACAAACTAACGCAACCACATAAAATACTTTCGACTTATGGGGGAAGTAACCATCAGTCAGTTTTGAAAATCGTATTGTTTTCTTATTTATGAATGTATTAGTATTGGACAGGTAGAGTGATATTTATCAATCAAAATTGGAAAAATTTTGGACCAAGTTTGAATTTCAGCCGAGTTTGTTACGTTCACTTAAGCTGAAAAATACCCCCGGTAAAAATATAAATCTATCTCTGTTGCCCCAGCTATTGGCTAAATATCAAGGCTGACTGAGCTCACTTGCCTCGAAGTGAACGAGTGATGCACGTAGTCGATCTTCTCAGAATGTCAATGAAACTCTTTAGCTATCAACCACCTTTCAAGATAGCCGGATGACCGAGGTAGATCTAGCACAAGGCTATTTAAGTGGGAACGCCGAGCCCTTAAGCTCGGACAAACATTCTTGTCTGCTTTTCCCCAGACGAGACTCTATCCTTCAGCGGAGCCTCATCTGAGTTCCTCTCCGCTCGAAGGCAGAAAGCCCGAATAAGTGAACGACTGACGCACGCAATCGATGTCCTCAGAATGTCAATCATACTCCGAAATCCCAGATATTAGTCTTTATTTTTGTAGCTACTCCAGCCTACAGACCATTCTATTCTTGAAAGCGCTAGAGAGTATTTAGCCGCTCTACAACACCTCCCACTGAAGTATTTCGTCACCGAACGAGATGTCTTCTGTATGGATAGATCTCGATCGTTTCCATAGCTTTTCCTTTTCGCTTTCTTAAGTATCTTTGTTGTATTTTTGGAGGCATCGGCACACCGAACATGTCTTTTATTAATTCCATGGTTTCTTCCCTATCCTGTTTAGTAGTATACCTTACTGTTATTTGGTGTATATGTCTCTTTATAATCCACCTTTGATGTTTTATAAGGTATATAATGTGGCCAGTTCTGTTGTTTATAATGCCCCCTTCCCAAGACTCTTTGCCAAGTTTGTAATTTTTAAAATAAACCCTGTAACAAGGGTAGAAGCGTTTGCTGTCGCACTGTAACTCATATTTTTTCTATATTTGGCTTCAGTTTATCGAAAACTGATTTGATCTTCCTTGCAAACATTGCCTTTACAAGAGACATTCCTACATTAGCGTTTGCGTTTAGACAGATAAAAATCTGTAGCTCCTCATTTCTTGTTTCTATTCCTTTCGCCTTTCTTATTGCTCTTTATAACGTGTACAAAGCGTTGTAGCAACTCGTTAGATCTTGTATGGTATGGCGTGGATGTCAAATGAGTCACTATATGCATTTTGCAAAAGGTTGTGAATTTCCTCAATGTGAATTACTTCTCGTTGTCCGATACGATCTTATCCGGTATACCAAGTCTTGTAAACAATTCGTTTAGAAATTCTATTGTGATTTTTAAAATTTGTACACTTGCAGGTGCGTTGGAACACTTTTCTTTGAGTAAAAAACATGTCTCAATGGACGGTTATCTGTTTGAAAAATAAATTGTCTGCCTTGAATATATCTATAAAACATTTTACGGCAAAAATATTGCTAAAACTTGTTTTTCAATTTAGGAGTATTTTTTCGGCTGGCAGCAGCGCCCTTGAGATGTGATAAACAACTTTTAGTTTTCTATCATTTTGTTTATGAAGCAATACGGCCCCAAACATTACTAGCGTCACTTTTTACATATATTTCGTTGCTCAGGTCGTAATGCGTTAATGACAGATCAGAAATTAGATCCACTTTCAATTTCTGAAAGGATATCTCACATTCTTCAGACCATACCAATTTTCATCTTTTTTCAGCAGTTTATTCAAAGGTGCTCGGAGCTCATTCATGTTAGTAATTAAATTTTTATTGTAGTTCATTAATATTAAAAATGCTTGTAAGGATGAAATATTTGTAGGTGCTGGTAAGTTTTTATAGCACTTATTCGGATAGGATCCGGCCTTCTACTTGTCATCAATAATTTGACCCAAATACTTAATGTTTCGTAGAAAGAACTTACACTTCTCTATAATGAGCTTAAAATCGTAATCCTGTATCCTTTTAAACACATCGTCTACGGGGTTTGCCTATTCATTACGGTCTACGCTTTTAATTAACACATTGTCAAGACATGCCATAGTGTAATCCAAACAAGTTAGCACTGTGTCTATTGCTAGTTGAAAAATGGCGGGTTCTACTTTTACTGCGAACAGCTATCTGTTAAACTTAAACAGACTCTTGTGCGTATTTATAGTTAACTAGCAGTGCAATGAAAGCTTTAAAACTAATCCATGGTCCTGGAGTTCAGACTCAGCCTAAAGAATATTTGTGTGAAGTTTGGTGGGAATTGGATAAAAATTGTGGATTTGTATAAAGGACATACAGACAGATAAACAAACACACACACAAATATCTTGCCTTTTATGTATATATATATATATATATATATCATTGAATTTCTGCACTATTGTAAGAACTGAAACCTTGAAACTTCTGAATATCGTTTCTTATGTCTTTGTCGATGAGTGTATCAAATTTGATTAAAATCGAGCCACTCCTTCTATAACCCGATTTTTGATTATCGATTTTCGATATTTATCAGGGGTATCTCGACACAAAACCTAAGAACACTCGCAGACGCTTATAGTACAACTGTGTAAATTTTCAAGAAAATCGGTTCAGCCATTTTGGGGTCTATAGGTAACGAATACACACACACAGACACACACACACACACACACACACACACACACACAGACAAAGTTCCATTTATAAATAAGTTTAAATATTTTGCACACTCCTCGTCCATTGGAATTTGTACATATGCATCTGACAAGTGTAACTAGAAAATATTTTTCCTTCCTTCAGCTTTGAAAATATATTTTCTGCTGGAGATAAATAATAATTATGCTGTTTCAGGCATTCATTTAATCCTCTGGAGTAGTCGGCGCAGACTCTGATTTTATTATTTTTTTTTTTATGTAAACTGTTGGACTCGCCCATTGACAGTAATTTGCTTTTCTGTAACGCGTAATTTTTATAAACGTTCCAACTCTTTGTCTATGTCTTCTAGTATGGCAAATGATATCGGTCGCTTAGGTTGAAACACTGGAGTTACCTTGTTTTTTAACTCAAGCTTTGCTTTAACCTTTGAACAAAATCCGAGGCCTTCAGAAAAAATAAGTGGGAATCTTGCCTTTTAATTTCGTTTGAAATTTTCTGTGTAATTAAATGATTTACCAACATTGTTACAAAATGTGTTGACAGGAATCTTAAAAAAAAATCAAACTCCCCCATCGAATCAGTACCGAAGACATTATGCGTTTGCTTCCTAACATAGACTGTTAATTTTCTCTCTTTGTCGGCAAAACAAACCTTTAAATAAATTTCACCAAGAAATTCAAGTTTTTTGCCTGATATGCCTTTGGCAACTATTTTAGATTTGCATAAAATCAATCTACTAATTTTATTCCATGTATTCGCATTAATAATTGTCGGGTTTGACCCTGTGCCAATTTGAATTTTTACTTTCGTGTCAGTAAATCGGGCGTTTATGAATTTTCTTTTTCCTGCGACTTTTTTTAACTGTAGTATAACTAACCATATTTTTTGTTTTGTTTTTTAATTTTCTTTATAAAAAAAGAACTTTTATGACACTTATAATCACAATTGTAGCATTTTTTAATCTTTGAATAGACAATTGTGCAGATGTAAGTGACCGCAAATGTAGCATGGATTTATTTTTACATTCCTATTTTATGGTTTTACTTTTCTAATATATCAGTCAGTTAAGTGCCATACGTGAAACACGCTTGGGCGATCATGACTCGAAAGAGACATGGCTGACTGGGCAGAAGAGTTGGGCAGTAGGTTGCCATTGCTTTCTGCGGTAGACTGGTTGCCAGCCAAGGCTATAGAACTCAATATATCCTGTTATTTAACCCATATCTGGAAGGAAGAGACGGATTAATTCCTTTTCCAAGGGTATTTGCGCGAAAGTGAATGCAATTAATTCAACTAGAATTTGAACTCGGCTCCCCGATTTCTCGTTCCGAGCCGATATCCTCTATGCCACAACGCACATCCGCGCACCACATTCTAATATATATATCCTGTTATTCAATATTTGCAGTATCGTTTTTTTACATTTACAATTTTCTGACATTCCTCAGCCAATTTTTGTAGAGTTTTTTCCTGGACTTTGTAAAAGTTTTTTAAGAGTCCGCATCTGCGTCTGTTTTGCTTGGTAAGTTGAACCCTTGCACAAAAATTAAACCTTTGTACATATCCGTGCTTAATTCATTCAGTCGCAACTTTTCACACTCTTTATTCACTATACTTGCGTATGTTGTGTAGTCCTCATTATCATTTTTTTGATAAATTTAAACAACGCCATCGTGTGTTGAATAAAGAAGTACTATCTCCAAAAATTTTCCACAGTATCTGAATAGATTCTTTAAACATAATTTCTTCGGGTTGTTTTGGTAGAATATAATTTCTGTATTTTTCGTGTCCCGAATCACCAAACTTACTTAATAGTAAACATATTTTCTTGTCGTCTGTCAATTTCGAGCAGTATTTAATTAATTTTTCTTCAAACCTGTGATAACAAGCATCAAATGTAACCTTCACTTCAGGTTTATATGAAAAATTTCCAATTGATTTAAGTATAGCATCCCGAGAAAAACTATTTGGTTTGTCTGGACTTGTTTCTCTTTTTTTGGAGCTAATTCTTGTTGTTTAAAAATCCGAGGAAGCATTTCTGGAAGTCCTCCATTTTTTAAATTTCCTGTAGTTTCTGATTATTTTGAAATTATCATCAAACTGTTCATTTTTGTCAGTAAATCTCTACGAATGTTTTTTGGGGCAAAACTGCTATCCAAGTTTTTGACGCCAAATCTGTTATTATAGATTTGCTTGTTTGAAATCTACGTAGCAAAATCTGTTGTATATGGATTTTGTTTGTTAATATTTTCATCATCAGTCTATTCTTTCCGGCGTAACAATTTTGACGTACTGGTTTCTCTAGTCGAAAGAAACATAATTTTGTTGACCACTATTATAATAAATAGTGAATTTTCTTTGTTGCTAATGTGTTGCACCGCCAAAGTAGCGAGACGATACCCAGATGTATGCTGAATATCTACAGCACAATATTCGTGCTAATGAATATTGATACAAATAAAGCAAACACCAGAAGACAGAACAACAAATAGTAGAAGAGAGGATTTGTTAAGACATTAGAGTCGCGGAGGGCACGATCTAATACTATTGAAGTTATCAATCACTTCCCCACATGGACGGATGTCCGAGGGAACACCAAACCTTTAAGCTCGGAGAAAAATTCATGTCTGCTTTTCCTCAGATGGGACTCTACCCTTCGGTGGAGTCTCGTCTGAATTCATCTCCGAAGGCAGACAGTAAGACAAAGTAAAGGACTAACGTATTTGATCCCTCAGAAAGTCAATGACACTCCGAAATGCACCAATGCTATTAGTCTTTATTTTTAAAGCTGCTCCGTTTCACAGACCATTATACTCTTTAGAGCGTTAAAGGGGTGTTAGCTGCTCTACAACAGAATAAAGGAAAGAAAGAAAACATAAAAATTAAGGGGAAAAAGAAAAAGGGACAGAAACAAAAAATACGACAAAGATAGAAAAAAAAAGAAAAAAGAAAGAAAGAAAATGAAAATAAAACAGAAAGAAAGAAAAAGAAAAAGAAAGAACGAAAGAAAGAAAGAGAAAAGAAAAAAGATAGAGATAGAGATAAAGAAAAGAAAGATAGAAATCAGTAAATGAAGCTTTTATAAACATAATCTCTGAATGGATTAAGTCAACAGATTTGGGGATGGGAAAAAATAAAAATGAAAACACCTGAAAATGATGAAAGAAAAATGAATAATAAAAAAAGAATAATATTTAAAAGCTAAAACTAAGCCAAAAATGAATGATTTAGAAGATCTCTAATTTCAATATGTCATATCCATGAAGCGAGATACGAAACTGTTAATCGTATCAAATGCTTATTGTAGAAATTTGATATATAAAGTATATTTATCGTTGAAATGGAATGGAAAAACATAAAAATAAACATATGTATCCTTCGAAAAACATTCTTCATGAATTAATGTTCGTATTGTTAAAATTATATATACGTAGGGCAATTATACAGAGATATAGATAGAACGTCAACTATAATTATACATAGTGAGGAATGCTAAAGATTTTGGGATGCTGAACTTTAACTTTTAAATTTATATCACCTGATATTTCTAGACGGACAGCTCAGTTGACTTCACTAAACTTTACAACAAATATTTTTAGTCTTTTTTTGCTACTGTATTTAAAAATCCAACATACTAATAGGGGATGCAAATTTAAGTGGAAGACTAGGAAATCAGTGCTCTTTCTAAATATTTACGCTTATTTTTTTTAATCAAAACAGAGTTCTTTAAGTTCAATATATGGTTGTGTTTTATGGACAACTAATGCGTTCGTCTTTTGTTAATATTACTTTTCCTCATATATTCTTAAACCCCAATTTACTTATTATTAGTTATTCCTAAATGTCTACTGGCATCTCACTATAATAAATTTGAAATGATTGGGTAGGAACTGCGGTTGATTGATAAATAAGCAAAGGGCTTGAATCTGACGCCCATACAACTGAACTATTCTGAAAAATATGTTCTATATACAGTGTTGTTTTTATTCATATTAAAAATTGGATTAAAGTTTAAATAATAATTTATTATAAATAACCTGTCCAATATTATTGTTTTTAATAATTTAATCCTAAGCAAGCTGGGACAGCGACTAGAAAGAAGAAAAACTACTACGTAGAGTGGGTATTGAGGAAAGGACAAACGATAAACAGGATTAAAAACAAAAAAAAAACAAATAGAATTGGCATTGCATTTAAATCTTGGAGATTGTAGTTATCATGGAAAAGAGTAAACAAATAAAAGTTCCACAAGCGGGAAGTGCGAGAAAAAAAAAACTATAGAAGTGGATATTGCATTGAAGTATTTCAACGGTAAAAAGTGGGATCTAGAGGCCAACGCAGCAGCGCGTTCAAATTCATGCGGTTTGGGCGTTGGGAAAAAAACGAATCATAGCAGTTCCCCACATGGACGGATGTCAGAAGGAACACCAATCCTTTAAGCTTGGACAAAAGTTTATGTCTTTTCCGCAGTCGGGACTCTATCCTTCGGTAGAAAAGACAGAGGGAAGACAAAACCTGTCGATCAAAATATGAATAAAATCGAGATGTCAAGTCAAGATTGATTACATTGCAACTCTTTCTTTGGATTTTGTTAAGAACATCAAGAGGAATAGCAGTAGCACCAGGCCATATATGGTAACAGTAATCAAAGGTCGATTCTGACGAGAAAAACTTTCTGTCCTGCCACAAGTACCCAACCTTCCTAACAGTAGATGCAGCTATAAATTCGATGTCGTTTCACTTCTTCTTCTATATGCTTTGTCCTTTTTCCACGTCTCTCTATCCCTGGTGGCCTGAGCACGCTTTCTCCTGTTACAACACGCAATGCCCGTTCTGCCATCCACCTGCTCAGGCCCTTCAAATATATTATCCGCTGCTTGCCTCTGTCTCTTTTCCTCTTTATCTGGTCTGTTACTATCAGGTTCTACAAGACCTCTTTCCTCATTGCATGTCCCAGGAACTTTAGTTGGCTTTTCCTGATGCACAGTATTAATTTCCTTTTCGTTTCCATCCTTTCCAAAACCTCATCATGGGTCACATGCTCGATCCATGATATCAATAGCATTCTTCTGTAGAACCACATTTCAGTTGCTTCAAATTTTTCCTTCATCTCTGATGACATTGTTAAGCATTCACTGCCATATTGAAGAACTGACATCACTATTAATCTCTTTTTTGTTTCTAGTGAAAGTTTCCTGTCTCTTAATAATTTACTCAGCTTCTGGAATGCGTCCTTCGACATGCTGATTCGTCTTCGGATTTTTGTGTGCGCAATTTCGGTCTTCTGTTAGAACTTTTCCACTTCATGTCGGTTAAAAAAGTGAAGCTAATAAAACGCCGAGTGTTGCCCTCCAGGCGACTAGAGTCAGCCATGTTGATAGCGGTCAGGTTTGTCTGTGGTGGTTAAATGACATAAAATTAAATTCATTTAGATTGGAATTCTATCGCGTGGACGTCTAGTGATGTGTGGATGATTTAATGCATGGAATGAGAAATTGGGGAGTTGAGTTCAAATTCCAGTTGAATTCCTTGCATTCACTTACGCACAAATACCCCTGGAAAAAATATTAATCCGTCTCTTCCTTCCAGTTATGTGTTAAATAATAGGACAGATTGGATTCTATAGCCTTGGTCGGCAACCAGTCTACCGCAGAAAGCAAATGCAATCTACTGCGAGATAATCTTCTGCCCAGTCAGTCATGTCTCGAAAGAGATATGATCGGCCAAGCGTGTATTACGTATGGCACCTAACTGGCTGAGTTCAAATTCAAACCTGGTTCATTATATTCACTTACGCGCAAATACACTTGAGAAATGTATGAATCTAACATTTCCCACCAGCTGTTGCGTAACTAACAGGAACTCTATCTGAAAAAAAAATTATTCTAAAAAAAAAAGATTCTTAAAGATTCTTCCCTCGCTTTAAAAACAAACAATTTTACTTCTAATCCATAATATATTCTGATTCAAAATAACCTACAAAGGGTGAATAACAAAATGAAGCATTTATTACAATGCCATCATCTCTTCAAGGGTTTTGTTACTGACAGCTTTTGAAATCAGTTTAATATTCGTAGCTGAAACTGACATCAGGAAATACAATCTCTTGTAAGAAAAACGGACGGAGAACGAAATTGATTCAAGAATGGGCAAATGAAAAAAAAGAAAGACATCTTAGGAAGAGGCGAAGTATGAAAGGAAAAATAAAAGAAAAGACGTTGCATCTAAAGAGGAACGATAGAAGGAAGACCTGAAATATTAAAAATTATTAATTCTGCGAGGTCTAGGAAGGATAGAAAAACGCAAAAATAAAAAAAACGCTTAAAAGAAGATTCAAGAAAATTTAATAAAAAAATAAATAAAAGGTCTTATTTACATTCAACCCTCATATTTTAATCCGTCCTCATATTTGTTATTGTTATCATAACATTTCAGTCGTTGAGCGCTCTGTGTTTTTTCAGGTCGAATTAGACCCTTTAATTCATTTACAGGGTCGATAGTTCTCGGCTTGACATCATTATCTAAGCATAACTGTTCTGGTAGGGATTTAATACGGTTCACTTATTGCTTGCTCTGTTATTTAATACGGTTCACTTACTGCTTGCTCTGGGCAGGGTAGTGCAGCTGTGATTCACTAGAGTGAATCACAGCTGCACTAACCTGCCCAGAGATTAAAATTGCAATTACTATGTTTTGAAATTCCAAGATCAATGCTTAAATACACAAGACAGTTACCTGGCTCACTTTTTCTTCGATGTGCCATATCCACTTCAGGGCGTATGTGAACATAGCCCTTCACAACTTCCTATTCTTTGTAACTCCCAACACCTCTTCTTTTGTTACCACTCCCAAACCCCGCTCCCCCATCCATTTGCTCAAGTCCACTAAGTATGACACGCGTTGCATCCCCTTTTCCTTCCTCTCTTTCCGTCTCATTAGTATCAGATTCTCCAATCTTTTTTTCTTCATTTCATGCTCCCCAATTTAGCTGTTTTTTCTGATGTTAAATATTTGCTGTTCAACCTCTTTAAAACCTCGTCGTTGTTGGGGGGTTCTGTCTATTTTATTTTCAGCATGGTTGCTTCAAGGCTTTCCTTCATTTTTGATGAGAATGCCATGCATTCGCTATGAAAACAAAGTAAAGACGAACCGAGTTTAATGGAAGAAAAAAAGTTAATCTTATATTCTAGCTTTAAAGCCAAAATTTCTACCAATAAGCCGCATATTAGTCAGTTAAGTGCCATACGTGATACACGCTTGGGAGATCATGTCTCGAAAGAGACATGACTGACTGGGCAGAAGATTATCCCGCAGTAGGTTGCCATTGCTTTCTGAGGTAGACTGGTTGCCGACCAAGGCTATAGAACCCAATCTGTTCTATTATTTGACTCATAGCTAGATGGAGAAGAGATGTATTACATTATTACGTAGTAATTAATGGGGGATCAGTTTATTATTTCATACCAATAAAAAACCGATCCCCCACTTTATGACCAGTAGCCGCCTTAGTTATGCTTTTTATGCAGTCAGTCAGTTAAGTGCCATACGTGATACACGCTTGGGCGATCATGTCTCGAAAAAGACATGACTGAGTGGGCAGAAGGTTATCCCGCAGTAGGTTGCCATTGCTTTCTGCGGTAGACTGGTTGGTAGCCAAGGCTACAGAACCCAATCTGTCCTGTAATTTAACCCATAACTGGAAGGAAGAGACGAAGTAATACCTTTCCCAAGGGTATTTGCGCGTAAGTGAATGCAATAAATTCAAATGGAATTCGAACTTGGTTCTCCTATTTCTCGTTCCGAGCCGAAATCCACTGCCCCACAACGCACAACAAGCATATAATAAGGCGTAAATGAGGGAACAAATCAGATTCTCCTAGCCCTCTTTTCTTATGACATGTTCCTGAAAATTCAGCTGTCTTTTCCTGATGTTAACTATCAGTTTCCTTTTTGTTCCTATCCTTGTCGTTGCTCACATGTTCGGTCCATGGTATCCTCATCATCTTTCTGTAGAGCTACATTTCTGTTGCTTCAAGTCTCTTCTTCATCTTTCCTTTTTGTTTCCAGTTTATCGAAAACTTCATCGTTGCTCACATGTTCGGTCCATGGTATCCTCAGCATCTTTCTGTAGAACTACATTTCTGTTGCTTCAAGTCACTTCTGCATCTTTCCTTTTTGTTTCCAGTTTATCGAAAACTTCATCGTTGCTCACATGTTCAACCATGGTATCCTCATCATCTTTCTGTTGAGCTACATTTCTGTTGCTTCAAGTCTTTCTTTCGCCTTTGATGAGATTGTCCAGAATTCACTGTCATTTTGAAGGATAGACATCACATAACAAATATAGTAATATATTCTTCATTTCTAGCAACATTTTCGTGCCTCCTAATACTCTGCTTAACTTCTGGAATGCTTCTTTGGCCTTACCAATGCGCCTTCAGCTCTTAATACACTTCTGTGATAACTGACGAGGGCGAAAGTTCATATGTTTAAAAACGAATACAAATTTTAAAAGCACTAACTATACTCTCCTGTACCTGTTTCGGCATTCACCCTGGTCGGGTTGAGCCGGCTTCATCCCAAGCGATGGATAAAGATTTGTTGAGATTTGTTTAGGGGCAGAGTCCCAAGTCCTATCCTGTAACTCTACTAAAAAAATGAATGACTAATGAGACGATTAATACAAACCTGAAATTAAATAAAATATATAAAGAAATTAAACGGAACGAGAGAAAAAAAATTAAAGTTTTATTTTTTAGATAGAAGAAGTATTGATATATGAAAGACAGAGAAAGAGAGAAAGAGTGAGAGAGGTAAGAGTGAGAGAAACAGAGGGCAGGGAAATAAAGGTTAGGAAATAGGGAAGCTCGTGAGATGACTGACAAATAAAACAATCAGTTGAATGTGACATGACGTGCAGTATCCCAAGTCCGATCGTTTGATCTAAGATCAGAACAAGGGTCACTGATTCTAAATTTGCTGCCAGTAATACAATCGAAGCTATAAAATGGATACGGGGTCATTTGTTCGATCACTTACAACCTAACGTTCACTGAAAAAGAAGAAAGTATTTTAGAGACATCTTTCTCTGAATCACACCATCAACTACACTCACACTATAATAATACTTATTCCGCTAACGAATGAATTCTGTCTCTTCGTAAACAATAGGATAAATTATTTCGACATCTGAGCATTAAAAAAAGATGCGCAGGGGAGAAAAGTTTTATCAATAACTAGCAGTATAGCCCGGCGTTGCTCGGGTGTAATGAAAGCTTTAAAACTAATCCGTGGTCCTGGAGCTCAGATCATTTGGACGTTGGCACGAAAGACTAAAAAGCAATAGTTGTTTCCAGTTAAAGCGAAATCTTAGACTGAAAGAAATATGAATGGATGTAAGTCAAATTTTGATTTCCTCATATCGATATCGAATAAGATTTTTTTCGTCGTAAACAGAATTTTGAAGGCTAAATAAGTCCTCTGAGTAAATGGTATCATGGCTGAGACTAACAACTACAATTATATCTACTTAGAGCCAAACCCGAAGCAAAAAATAAAATAAAAGTGCTGCAAAAATTACAGACATACAGGCAGATAAACAGACACACACACAAACATCTTGCCTTATATATATATATCTGCACTATTGTAAGAACTGCAACCTTGAAACTTCTGAATATCGTTTCTTATGTTATTGTCTATGAGTGTATCAAATTTGATTAAAATCGGACCACTCTTTCTATAACCCGACTTTTTCGATTATCGATTTTTGATATTTATAGTACAACTGTTTAAATTTTAAAGAAAATCGGTTCAGCCATTTCGGAGTCTATATGTAACGGAAACACACACTGACAGACACACACACACAGACAAAGTTCCATTTATAAATAAGTTTACATTCTTTTTCTATAGGTCGGTGATACTAGAATTAAGGAGGTAAAATAATTTAAATACCTGGGAAGTGTTCTAACAGAAGACGGAAAGTGTGACACAGAGATCCGAAGGCGAATTGGCATGGCGAAGGAAGTATTCCAGAAGTTGAGTAAGGTATTAAAAACAGGACAATTTCGCTAGAAACAAGGAAAAGAGTACTGGATTGTTATGTCATGTTAGTTCTTCAATATGGCAGTGAATGCTGGACAATATCCTCGAAGATGAAGGAAACAATTGAAGCAAATAAAATATGGTTCCACAGAAGGGTGCTGCGAATATCATGGATCGAGCATGTGAGCAATGATGAGGTTTTGGAAATGATGCAAACAAAAAGGAAATTAATACTGAGCATCAGGAAGAGACAACTGAAGTTCCTGGGACATACAATGAGGAAGGAAGGCTTGAAGAACATGATGCTATCAGGCCAGATAGAGGGAAGAAGAGACAGAGAAAAGCAACGGATAACATATTTGAAGGACCTAATCAGGTTGATGACGGAACGAGGGTTGCATGGTGTAACAGGAGAAGACGCGCTCAGAGCCACCAGGGATAAGGAAACGTGTAAAGGCATGATCGCCTATGTCCTGAATGAACAGGGCACATAAAAGAAAAAGGTAGTATGTAGCCTAACTTTGGAATGTAGCCTACGAAATTCTGTCACTGGTACAGTCATTTAAGTGCCATACGTGATATACGCTTGGGCGAAAGAGACATGACTGACTGGGCAGAAGATTATCCCGAAGTAGGTTGACATTGCTTTCTACGGTAGAGTGGTTGCCAGCCAAGGCTATAGGACGCAATCTGTCCTGTTATTTAACCCATAACTAGAAGTGACGGATTAATAACTTTCCCAATGGTATTTGCGCGTAAGTGAATGCAGTGAATTTAACTGGAATTTGAACCGGTACAGTGTGTGGTCTATTTATGAATGTGGCCTACACTATACTGTCACTAATATGGTATGTGGCCTACGAAACTCTGTCACTAGTACAGTATGTGGCATACTTTTTGAATGTGGCCTACGAAATTTTGCCACTGGTGTAATATGTGGCCTACTTTTGAATGTGGCCGACGAAATTCTGTCACTGGTATAAGATGTGGCCGACCTTCAAAAGTATATTATGAGAAAGTATTATAACTGTCTGCATAATGGTTAGGGACAGGGAAAATATTTGTTTCAATAAATAGCCGAATGAGGATGTGTGTTGTGGCGTTGTGGTTATCGGCCTAAGAAATCGGACAGACGAGTTCGAATTCCGTTTTAATTTGTTGCATTCAGTTCCGCGCAATACCATTGGGGAAGATATTAAATCGATATTAATTCCTGCTATGGGTTAAGAAGCAGGACAGATTGGGTTCTATTGCCTTGATTGACAACGAGTCTACCACAGAAAGTATTAGCAACCTACTACGGGAAAATATTGTATATTCCTAGTCTGTTATGACTCGAAAGAGACATGATCTCCCAAGCTTGTATCACGTATGGCATTTAACTGACTGAGCGAAGTAGCCGAATACTTATATCTTTACTGAGGCAGGACACATTCAAACCGGGTAGGTCATATACTATTCTTCTTCTGTTATGTGCCATATCCTTTCAGGACGTAGGCGATCATGGCTTTCCACATCTCCCTGTCCCTGGTGGGCCTTAGCAAGTTTTCTCCTGTTGCATTATGCAACACTCGTTCCGTCATCCACCTGATCACGTTCTTCAAATATGTTATCCGCTGCTTTCCTCTGTCTCTTTTGCCCTTTATCTGTCCTGTTAGTAACAGGTTCTCCAAGCTCTTCTTCTTAATTGCATGTCCCAGGAACTTTATAGTCTCTTTCTGATGCTCAGTATTAATTTTTTTCGTTTCCATCTTTTCCAAAACCTCATCATTGTTCACATGCTCGATCCATGATACCTGCAGCATCCTTCTGTCGAACCACATTTCAGCTACTTCATGTTTTTCCGTCATCTTCGAAGATATTGTCCAACATACACTGCCATATTGAAGAACCGACATTACATAGCAATCCAGTACTCCCCTCTTTGTTTCTAGTGAAATTGTCCTGTTTCTTAATACGTTACTCAACTTCTAGAATGCTTCTTTCGCCATGCCAACTCACCTTCGGATCTCAGAGTCGCACTTTCCGTCTTCTGTTAGAACACTTCCTAGGTATTTAAATTTCTGTACCTGCTTTATTTTACAGTCCCTCACCTGTAATTGACATTTTACCAGAATCAAAAAGCTAGGCCACATACTGTACCGGCAAACATTTTTCTTTCTCTTTCTCTTTCATCGGCAAAATTCCTTCTGTTTTGAAGATTTTCTTTCTACTTATTCTGAATATATACTTTCCGTTTTTTTTTCTATTTTTCTACTTTTTTTGTAGACATTTTTTCTGATATTTATTCCTTTTCGATTCTCTTTTTTTGTCCTCAATTATGCTTTTCTTATTCTTTTACAATTTTTTATTATTTCTCAGTTTTTAGACGTTTTTCTTTTTTCTTCATTCCTTCATTTTTTTCAAGTTCTTTGTTCCTCATTTCTTTGTCAATTTTATTAGTATTTATTTCTTGTCTCGTTCTCAATTTTCCTTTTTCTTTTCTGAATTTTTCTTCTTCTTTACCTTTTCAATTTTCTTTCTTCTATTTTCAACATTTTCACTTTGTTTGTTTGCCTGTTCGTTTGTTTCTTTTTTCTTTCTTTCATGCTTTTGGTAATTTTATAACTAAAATTTTATTAGTATTTATTTCTTGTCTCGTTCTCAATTTTCCTTTTCCTTTTCTGAATTTTTCTTCTTCTTTACCTTTTCAATTTATCTTTCTTCTATTTTCAACATTTTCACTTTGTTTGTTTGCCTGTTCGTTTGTTTCTTTTTTCTTTCTTTCATGCTTTTGGTAATTTTATAACTAAAATTTTATTAGTATTTATTTCTTGTCTCGTTCTCAATTTTCCTTTTTCTTTTCTGAATTTTTCTTCTTCTTTACCTTTTCAATTTATCTTTCTTCTATTTTCAACATTTTCACTTTGTTTGTTTGCCTGTTCGTTTGTTTCTTTTTTCTTTCTTTCATGCTTTTGGTAATTTTATAACTAAAATTTGATAACCATCATGTTTTTCTGTTACTTTTCTTCTCGTTTAGAGCAATGATACCCTGCATCTTGAACGAAGACCGCACGTAAAAGAAAAAGACTTCTTCAGGTTTATTTCAAGAAGGGATTATTTCTCTTCTGTGCATCTATACAAAGAAACTATTAATATTTCAATCTTTTTCTTATTTCTTTAGTCATTGTTTATTTTGATCAAGTGTCTCTTCCGTCTCTTCCACAAATTAATGTCTTGATATAACCGTTAGACACTCTAAATAAAATGTGCGACCCTGTCAGAGAACACGACAAATCTTTGATTACTCGGATTTGTTGGTTCATAAGAAACAGGGAAATTTTTATAAATCTTATTTTGCCAAAGATAGCAATGAAGATGGTGAGATTCTAAAGGAATCAGGTATAGGGGGGGAAATTGGCGAGTAATGGTGGGAAGAGAGCCCAAAGGAAAAGAAACCAAGGATGAAATTTAAGTAAAAAACGAATGAGATTCCAAGAGAAAGAAAAAGTTGCAGTAACAAGAGAGAAATAAATGTAAATTAAAGATCGACTAAAAAAATATGTAAGAAGAAAGAAACGATCAAGAATAAAAAAAGAAGAAAGATCAAGAAAGGAAGACCGACCTAGAGAAAAAGGTAAAATTGTCTGATTGAAAGACAAACAAAAACTTAAAAATAAACACAGATCAAAAGAACAAAAAAAAAGCGAAAGAAAGAAAGAAAAAATAGAACGAACGAAAGAAAGAACGAAAAAAAGAACGAATGAAAGAATGAACAAACGAAAGAATGAACGAACGAAAAAATAAACGAACGAAAGAATGAACGAACGAAAGAATGAACTAACGAAAGAATGAACGAACGAAAGAAAGAAAGAACGAAAAAAAAAAGAACGAATGAAAGAATGAACAAACGAAAGAATGAACGAACGAAAAAATGAACGAACGAGAGAAAGAACGAACGAAAGAATGAACGAACAAACGAAAGAAAGGACGAACGGACAAAAGAAAGACCGAATAAACGAAAGAAAAAACGAACTAACGAACGAACGAAAATAAACACGAAAAAAAGAAAGAAAGAAAGAAAAGCGAAAGAACAAAAGAAAGAAAGAAAGAAAGTAAATTAAAGAGAGAGAAAAAACGGAAGGATGTTAGAAATTAAAAATTGGAGAAAGGGAGAAAGAATAGAAATTCAACCAAATTTTTTTAAAAAAGTCCAAAGAGAGAGAAAAGAGAGAAAGTCCAAAGAGAAAAGGAAGACCATTTGAAAGGAGGAAAAAAAAAAAAAAGAAAGAAAGAAAGAAAGAAAGAAAAAGATAAAAGGAAAGTTGAGCAAGAAAATAATTATTAAGGAATAACGGTCAAAAGAAGGACAAGTAGATCAACCGACTGAGAAAATAAATGTGAAAAAGTAAGGGTCAAATGAAAGAAAGACACATACAAAAAAGGACATTTTAAAGGAAAGACGGAATTTGATTAATTGAAAAGCAAAGAAAACAACAAAACAGAAAGCGAAACTAACAAAAGCGAAGAAAAGGGATTAAAAATAGGACAGAAAATACCATACAAATGTTTAAAAATATCAGAAAAAATATCAGAGAGAAAAACTTAAGAAAGCAACATAGGAAAAGGTGATAATGAAAACTGGAGGGAAGCTTTAAATTTAATAACCCGTCAAAAGATAAACAAATTCGTCCAAGTAAAAAGTATAAAAAATAAGATAAAAAATATCGGAATAATAAAAATTTAAATTAACAATAAATAAAGAAACTAACAAAACAAATATGTAAGAAGAAAATGAACTATTTCAGGTCTTTTGCTTCAGCTTCGAAAATCAATATTTAATATTTCAGAGCAAGTCAGTCAGTTAAGAGCCATACACGTGATACACGCTTTGGAGATTATATTTCGAAAGAGACATTACTGACTGGACAGAAGATTTTCCCGCAGTAGGTTGCCATAACTTTCTGCTGCAGATAGTTTGCCAACCAAGAAACCAATTTGGCCTGTAATTCGACCCATTTATGGGAGGAGACGGGTTAATACTATTCTCAAGGGTATTTGAGCGCAAGGGAATACAATAAACTCAACAGGAATTCGAACACAGTTCTCCGATTTTTTGTTGCGAGTCTATATCCCCTGCACCACAAAGCAAATAAAAAACAAACAATTCTCCCCCCGCCCCAAATACGTGCAAACGAAATAAAATTCCAGTAGATTATATATTAACTAGCAGTATAGCCCGGCGTTGCTCGGGTGTAATGAAAGCTTTAAAACTAATCCATGGTCCCGGAGCTCAGACTCTTTGGACGTTGGCACGAAAGACCAAAAAGCAATAGTTGTTTCCAGCTAAAGCGAAACCGTAGACTGAAAGAAAAATGAATGGATGTATGTCAAATTTTGATTTCCTGGTATCGATATGAAATAAGATTTTTTCATCGTAAACTGAATTTTGAAGGCTAACTAAATCTTCCGAGTAAATGGTATCATGGCTGAGACTAAGAATTACAATTATACCTACGTAGAGCCAAACCTGAAGCAAAAACAAAAATAAAAAAGGCTGAAAAAATAGACATACAGGCAGATAAAGACACACACACAAACATCTTTTATATATATATATAATCGATTTTCTGCACTATGTAAGAACTGCAACCTTGAAACTTCTGAATATCGTTTCTTATGTCTTTGTCTATGAGTGTATCAAATTTGATTAAAATCAGACCACACCTTCTATCACCCGATGTTTTCGATTATCGATTTTCGATATTTATCGGGGGTACATTATTAGGATGTGCGTTGTGGTACAATGGATATCGGCTCGGAACGAGAAACCGGGGAGCCGAGTTCGAATTCCAGTTGAATCCATTGTATTCACTTACGCGCAAATACCCTTGGGAAAGGTATTACTTCCGTCTCTTCCTTCCAGTTATGGGTTAAATTACAGGACAGATTGGGTTCTGTAGCCTTGGCTACCAACCAGTCTACCGCAGAAAGCAATGGCAACCTACTGCGGGATAACCTTCTGCCCAGTCAGTCATGTCTCTTTCGAGACATGATCGCCCAAGCGTGTATCACGTATGGCACTTTAACTGACTGACTGATCGGGGGTACCTCGACACAAAACCTAACTAAGAACATTCGTGTAAATTTTCAAGAAAATCGGTTCAGCCCTTTCCGAGTCTATAGATAACTGACACACACACACACACACACACACACACACATCCTTTCAAAATGGTCTTCCTGTTCTCTTTGGACTTTCTCTCTTTTTTCTGTCTTTGGACTTTTAAAAAAAATTTTGTTGAATTTCTATTCTTTCTCCCTTTCTCCAATTTTTAATTTCTAACACCCTTCCGTTTTTTCTCTCTCTTTAATTAACCCAAAGACGGGTTAATACTATTCTCAAGGGTATTTGAGCGCAAGGGAATACAACAAACTCAACAGGAATTCGAACTCAGTTCTCCGATTTTTTGTTCCGAGTCTATATCCATTGCACCACAAAGCAAATTAAAAACAAACAATTCTCTCCCCCACCCCCCAAAAAATTACGTGCAAACGAAATAAAATTCCAGTAGATTATATATTAACTAGCAGTATAGCCCGGCGTTGCTCGGGTGTAATGAAAGCTTTAAAACTAATCCATGGTCCTGGAGCTCAGATTCTTTGGACGTTGGCACGAAAGACTAAAAAGCAATAGTTGTTTTCAGTTAAAGCGAAACCGTAGACTGAAAGAAAAATGAATGGATATGAGTCAAACTTTGATTTCCTGGTATCGATATGAAATAAGATTTTTTCATCGTAAACTGAATTTTGAAGGGTAAATAAGTCTTCTGAGTAAATGGTATCATGGCTGAGACTAAGAATTACAATTATACCTACGTAGAGCCAAACCTGAAGCAAAAAAGACACACACACAAATATCTTTTATATATATATATATATATATATATATGTAATCGATTTTCTGCACTATGTAAGAACTGCAACCTTGAAACTTCTGAATATCGTTTCTTATGTCTTTGTCTATGAGTGTATCAAATTTGATTAAAATCAGACCACACCTTCTATAACCCGATGTTTTCGATTATCGATTTTCGATATTTATCGGGCTACCTCGACACAAGAGCTAACTAAGAACACTCGTGTAAATTTTCAAGAAAATCGGTTCAGCCGTTTCGGAGTCTATAGATAGCTGACACACGCATACACAGACACACACACACACATACACACACACATACACACACAGAGACAAAGTTCCATTTATTACATAAGTTTAGATGTATATATCTCGGAAACATACCCTGGTTAGTGGATTCAACAAATCTTCCAGACTCTCACTGATACTATAAACAACACTTATTTCTCAGAATCGTATCGTCGGCAAATCTGTCTTGGCAAGTTATGGTATATATTCGAACGGTACCGATCTCTTGGCTCGGTTGTTTTATTGTCATTATAAGTTCTTAATCATTCTGATATCCTTTTCAATCTATTCTGAATTAGATATTAGGAGCTGCTGTCAATCATCTATAAACGCATATGCTTCTATCTTGGGAAGTCGGGATATTACTGCGGGGTCACTATGATTTACGAGGAAAGTGTTTTGTTGTAAAACTCTCTTGAACCTAGATAGGGTAATTGCCACACGGCCGAGGCATTTAATAGTAGGAAAGAATATAAAAAAATAAAACCTTATAATAATTATTATATTTCCTGTGTGTGTGTGATAATATATTTTCTTGTCACGTCCGTAGTTGCAAGGGAGGTAAATCAAATTACGTCAGTAAATGTTTGATTGGTTACTTCCCTTGGTCGTTTTAATAATCTATACAAAGAAAATATTTATCTGCAGTAAGGTAACATTATTTACCGAGCAGAATGAAATGTTGAATCAATCAGTTCCTTAACTCCTAAGATTCTTATAAAACATCCTTATTTAGTCAAGACTTTCCTGTGAAGCTTTAAGATACATTTATTGATTAATTAATGGTCTTATTCAAATTAATCTAGTAATAAGTTTTGTCGAAGCCATCTTTATCGTTCTGTCGCTAAACTTTTTTTCAATGTGATATTATGTAGAGTACGTGTCTATAGTTAGATGTAATTCGCAGAAATGTTTAATAGTGTTGCCATATTTGGTCAGATTACCCTATTATCTACCTAGAGTTCCTTGACAAAACCCAACTGGTTGATCCCGATTTGACAGCCAATATACAGTTACTTTCTTACCAGTGAAATGTGGCATCTCTGTGTCTCTTCTACAAATACTTTTACGGATTTGCTCCGATGAACTTAGCTCTCTGGTCCCCTCTATGCATAAATTTGCTTGAGCCACAAGATTAGAAACTAGATCCCACTCGCTCACACGAATTCCTGCCTCGAGGTATAATCACTACTATTTTATATAGTGATTCGGATAGACCATTTCCGTGGAATGGTGGAGAGCGCCCCTACAAAAACAAACTAGAACGGAGTTGGATGAGACTAAGAAGTGGCATATTTTATTCGCTAGGAAGAAATCCCAGCATGCGACTCTGTTTTTGCTTATAAATTAGGCGGAGGAAGTAATTTGTAGTTAGTTCCACAAACGTTTGCTCATTTCGAGGTAGTGTAATGGCTAAAAATCTCGATCATGCATGGAATACTGTAGTCATATATGACCAGGCGCTCCTGCTGTTCTTCTTAGTGTTCTCGACAGGCTCCAAAGAAGAATCTGTAATGTAATTGGTCCCTACCTGGCAGCTCGACTCCAGCCACTTTCTCACCGGTGGAATGTGGCTTCCCGCTGTCTCTTCTATAAATATTTCCATGGATTCTGCTCTGAAGAACATAGATCACTGGTGCGCCCTCCACAGGAATTTACTCGGGCAACCAGACTGGCATCAATTTCCCACCATTTTACAGTTAGATCAAACAAATGCAGGTGACAATTTTACTCCAGCGGTTTCTTTTATTGTGCTTCCCGCCTGTGGAACTCCCTTCCATATACTTGCTTTCCTGACGGCTATTATTTCCAAGAATTTAAATGCAAAGTCAATGCCCATCTCTTATCCACTTAAATCCAGCCCTTTCCGCATTACCCTGGGTATCTTGATCTTTTTCTTTCTCTCTACTTTCGCAACTGTCTTCACTCCCGTGTTCACATCCTTCTCTTGCTCTTTTACTTTCTCCCCTTGTAGCTGGTTTATCTTCACTCTTTTCTTGTCTGAAACTTTAACTCTCTTATGTAGCCCCCTGCACATCAATGGCGGTACCATCATGCCTGGAGTGAAATGATTAAAAAAAATCAATTGCGACCAAATACAGAGTTCGATCCTCGCTGGGTGCCTATGCCATCTACCTTGTGCCATATCTAAGCTAACTTTATATAATCATTTGAATGTTGGATGTTTTCGTATAGTATGATCATTCCTACAGGATTTTTAATTTATTTCTGTGAATAGTATCTTGTGTTATTGCGTGAGTACAGTAAAAACAAAATGTTTTTGATGTTTGTTCTGTCCAACATGTTTGTTGTTTGCCCTTGTTTGTAATTGTTTAGTAATAATTTTTTTGGAAATGTTTGTCTTGAACTGAAGTGGCAACTCCTTCATCGTCTGGACTGGTTCCAAATAGGCCCAAGATGAGGATTAGCTAGTTTATGGCAGTATTCATGAAAATACCAGGAATATATCTCTGGCAATAAGCTGCTGTCTATACCTTCAGCTTTGAATAAAATAAACACTCCCTGCTAACAACTGATGTCGAAACGCGAAAGCCTGATTGGCGTTTGCAAGGATACCTTAGAAGCTATAAAACTTCAAAATAACACCAAAAGTGCTGGCAGAAATGAGCCACGGAATGTGGGATATTATAGTGGGGAGTCCGTTCTCGTGAAGGGTAGTTGTATGTTGTTGCAGATTAACGGAATTTGGTCTCGTTGTAGATAGCCCACTATAAGTCGTAAAAAGATTATAAATCAAGAAAAGCATATTGAGTTTAGAAACAACATTTTATATATATACACATATCAATTAAGGTTTTTACAATTAGGGCTATCCTTTGAAGATGAGTTCAACGGACGTTAAAATGTTTGTGGCAATAAAATGCTGAAAAGAGAATTAATGCTTAGGAATGTGGGAGCGTTGTAAGTAAGGAATGTCTTTGATGTATCCTCTCCTTTGGTCAGTTTAGTAATTTTGAGACAGCGAAGGATAAGATGATAGGGAAATTAGGCGAGCATAGTAATTCGCTTGATTTCGGTCAAGTGATATACTAATTAAACTCGTCTCTCTCGAGTCTCTCTGTGTCTGTCTGTCTGGGTCTGTCTGTCGATGCTTTCTGTATCGGCTTTTTATTTCGTCTTTTGGATCGCAGCAGATCATTCGGGAATTCACACCCTTCTTTGATTCTGGGCTTGCCATTAGCCGATAAAAAAATTCGCGTAGGCTCGTGAACTGGAGTTAGATATTTAATTAATTTTTAGTTTTCTACCGGAACATCTGCGCGGAGCCGGGGTGCGCACCGACCAGTTTTACTCATTTGCTTTCTGGTCGTGAGAGTGCAAACATCCGGTCTCTCGCTTTGCTCAGTATGTATCACCACAATATACTGTTAGACACTAAAGAGGAGGAAAAGCGATTGGTAGGAAACATACTAATGGGCAAAACAGTCATACTCCAGTCGGAGTATATGGGTACCAACAAAACGTGGATAACTCTGTATGAATTGCTTTTAGATATAACGGAATATCATCTGCGCGCCTTCTTTATGAAATACGTCAATGCGGGGGGTGTCTCATCAGTATTGATGAAATCGAGCTTTGTTATAGACGACGTTGCGCTGCAAGGGACCCTGAAAATATGAAGGATTCTTGAACATCCCAAATGTATGAACTAGTCAAAGTCGGTCGATCTACATTGTGCTTGAGGGCCAATGATCTCATAGTTGATCCGGTGGCGCCGCGGAGCATTTGTCGAATGCGTTCCATGTCAAGAATTTTGTGTCGATATTAATTTCAATACCAAAGGAAACATTGGGACCAGAGAAAACTAATCAGTCTCTCTGAATGAACAACCGTGGTTAGAAAAGGAGAAAATTTCGCTACCCCATCTCCCAGTATGATATCTCAGAAGAAGGCTAGATGCCCAAAGAAACCACAACAAAGTAGCAGTAACAAGAACAGTACAAACAGTGGCAGGGGTCGCAACAGAGGCAACAGCAGGGACAGCAGGTACGACATTAATTACAGAGGAAGACGCAGCAGGAAGAGGTGTAACGGTCAGTTAAGTGGCAACAGCAGAAGCAGCTGTAAGAAAACCAACAACAACAGGAGCAGCTCCAACAACAAGAACAGGAACAGGAACAGCTCTAACATCAACAGTACGAGCAGCAGCTTGAGAACCACATCCAGTTTCCACAATTTGATCTGTTCATAGAGGTGAAGAAGATAATTCCACTTGTCCTCCTCTTCCAAAAGGGTAAAACAAGAAGAACAAGAAGAGGAAAAAAATTCACAAACAGAAAAGAAATTCTGGTCGAAGTAGGACGAAAAAAACCTTGGACAAAACAAAGACACAATCTGCCCCTGATTTGCCAGCAAGAGCAGAATTACCTAGCCAAAACGCTAAAGCAAGGAGCTTCCCGTCTTCCCCTTCTAGTGCCATGTCATCTCCATCTCTTATCCCATCTACTCCCACAAAAAGGGAATAATTTATTCTGAATACCACAATGCATTTTCTGTTATATTCCTCTCGATGGGGACCTGTCCTCACTGAGAAAGCTCATTATTTAAGTGTATCTCTGTTGATGAGATGTTGACAGGGGACTTCACGAATTTTCCCCACGCGTCTTATCAGAAACACGGGAGAAAACTTGAAGGTATGAGAGCACTTAGCAAGAACCAAGGACACTTTTTCAGACATTAGGATGGTCGAAATAGGGTCGGCTTATTTAAGAATTTCTCAAAGATGTGTACGGAGAGGGTCCCAATTATATTACATTCCTCATAATATAGAGTCTTAAAACTGTATTGTCAGACAAGAAAAATGCCTAATCTGGACAATCCGATTTGTCTTGATACCCCAGATTTCCACTCAGTCTATGTCTAGGAAAACCAACTTCAAAAATGTCTATTAAGCTAGCAAAAATTTAAATGCAAGGGGCTTAAGTGATTAGAGTAAGGCAGTCCTCCCACTGTTTCGTTATCTCTTGTCCTTTGGTGTAGATGTGACTGTGAACCAAGATACAGACTGTTTTCAAAGTTGATGTTTGCGTGCTGCCTATCGACTTTCTTGCCTATTCCGTATATAAGGCCACAGTATTTGCTGGTTAAAGGTATCCTGGGTGCGAGAGTAGACCTTGTCCCTAGTCGATGAGGGTAGGGCGGTTGACTATGGCCGATATTGCTGTGAACCCTAGTTCGTAACGGATCGTTATGCACCCCACGGTCAGTCGGTGTGTGTCTATTTTTCCGTCGGTTAGGGTCGTTAATCTCAGCAATAATGAAGACAGCTTGTTCTCTTATTGACGTTGCTTTTCCATTTGTTTCCAGTCAAGAAAGAAGGACAGGTTATTGAGAAATATAAAGATTAAAATACGGAATCAAGACAATATCGCCTTCTTCATGCGCCGCGTCTCTTTAGGACATAGACGATCATGGACTTCCACTTAGCTCTGTCTCTTGTGGCTCTCAATAATTTTTCTCTTGGTATCTCTTCTAAGATCCACTCCGTCAACCATTTGCCCAGACCTAACAAGTACGTCTTGAGCTGCTTCCCCCCTGTCTCTCCTTCCATTTATTCGACCAGTGAGTATCAAGTTCTCTAGGCTTTTCTTCCTCATTACGTGTCCAGGAACTTCATTTGTCTCTGCCTGATATTTATTATCGGTCTTCTTCTCGTTTGCATCCTTTTTAACATCATTGTTGCATATGTGCTCTGTCCATGGTATCCTCAGCATCCTTCTGTAATACCACATTTCTGCTGGCTGAAGCCTCGCCTTCAATTCTGATGAGATCTTCCAGCATTCACTTTCATACAGAAGGACAGATATCACATTGTGATTAATGGAATCAGAGTATTAGGAAGACTGTCAGAGAATATTGGCCATTTGTTGAAAGCATTAGATTCAGCAATTAGTCTACGCCGTGTAGAATGTATTAGATACCTGAGGCTGCGAGAAACCGTTTGATATCCATTAATTACAAAACAAGCTAATAACGCTAAAAACCTTTTGCCAAAAGACGAATACCATTTGTTTAATTATTTTTACTTTCATTTCATTTTTGTTGAGTTGCATCGCAACATTCTGATCGTTATTACATTACCCGATTGTTAAGTAAATATTCAGTCAGTCAGTTAAATGCCATACGTGATATACGCTTTAGCCGATCATGTCTCGAAAGAGTCATGACTGACTGGGCAGAAGATTAACCCACAGTAGTTTGCTATTGCTTTCTGCGGTAGACTGGTTGTCAGCCAGTATAGAACCCACTCTGTTTTGTTATTTACAACTGGAGGGAAGAGACGGATTAATACTTTTCCCAAGAGTGTTTTTGCGCAAATGAATGTAAAGAATTCAACTGGAATTCGAACTCAGTTCCCGATTTGTCGTTCCGAATCGATATCCACTGCCCCACGACGCACATTCAAGTAAATATTACCGACTAGACAATTAATATTTGACAAATTTGAGAGGACAGAAGATGCGATACAGCGATTTTCCGTATCGCACTTTGCATGGTCAAGTATGCATTCTAGAAATTGACCAGAGTATTAGAAAACAGAAAAATTTCAATGGAAACGAAGAAGAGAGTACTGGATTGTTATGTGATCTCCGTCCTTCAATATGGCAGAGAATGCTGGACATTTTTATCAAAGATGAGGCAAAAACCTGAAGCAGCCAAAATGTGTTTCTACAGAAGGATGATGTTGATGACATGGACAGATTTTCTATTTTGATAAACAACTTGAAATGGCGGATAATTTTTACAGTAATTTTCACCCTGTACAAAAACACGGGAGCCACTCGAGGTAGAGTGTTACAGTGCAAGAGTAGCAGTCAATGTGGATATTACAGTTAACTCTAAACTTGAACACAAGTTTCCAGTGATCGGGAAAACAGAATCTTGAGATTCAGTTTCACAGAGCAGCAGTTTGCGGGATGCTTCTCAAGTGGCACTTACATCTCACAAACGGAATTCAAAAGTAACAATTGTTTTCTTCGATGGCGGGGCTTAGCCGATAAGGTTAGAGCTGGTGGCGCTAAGCAATATGAATATTGCACGGAAATATGTCGGTCATTTTTCATCGGAAATAAAGACCAAATACGAACTTTAATTCATTATTTTTATTTAAGTGATGATCACACTGTACAAGGTCTGTGAGCCATTCGAGGTAGATGTTTAAAAAATACGAGGCACAGCTTATGCAGATATGTGGGGAATGAAATGGTTAAGCTCTGGACTTGAACGGGTTCAAATTTTAGTGATTGGGAAACTCTCTTTGTGGTTCGCAAGAAGAATCTGCTCGATGGGCATTAGCTCTCACAAAAGGAATACGAAGAAAATTAGGGCAGTTTTTTTAAAATGGGCGTAGCATGGTAGGTGTGGAGGACGAAGCGTCCATTACTAATTTATATTTACGAGTCGACTCGGCGTAACTTGCGTCATGACATAACACAGGAAATAAGAAAACACGAAAAGGCGAAAGTAACCAGAACAACAATATATTAACAAAGGTTACATAGAGTTGAAAGCATGCAAATCAAATAAGGAAAGAAAATTTCTTTCCCTTTGTCTGGAGAGAAACGTAAATATTCGATAGAAGGTTAAATTGAATCAAGTTCAGTTTGAATAAAGTTAATGTACATACTGTTAATGTCTGTTTCCAATTGGAGTTTTTTTTAGCGTTGTGTGTGCATGTTGGTGAGAAATAGAAATTTGTGCGTGTGTATGTGTGAGTTAGGTAATAAACATGTCTGCTCTTGCCCGGTACAGAATCCTAACTGGCGTAACACGTGACCCTCGCCGCTATATCGGCATAGGGTTATTACGTGAATGCTGAATGACCATGTGTGTGTGTGGGTGTGAATGTATCAAACCATACAGTGGGTCTTCACTAAGAGGGTTAATACTGGTGGAACTAAAGTTCGCCTGAGCACTTTCCCTTTTAATAGCGATAGGATGGCGACGCTTTGTCCGTGAGAGAGGGGTTGCAGGGTGAAAAAAAATTTATCACCCACGACGACTCGGATACGCTTTTGGAGTCTATTGAGACTGGAAAGTATAGATGTGCCAGTTTCTTTTCATGCATGGCAGAAGGTTACATTTTAGGCGTGATCTGTCACTATTCTTTTATTTCTTCCAGGTCTTGTTACGGATTGTTTTTAATCGCTTTTCAACCATCCAGATTTTTCTACCGCCACGTTTTTGATTTTCTGATTTGCCGAGGCCAATTTCCTACCATCTTTTATTTGACACCCATGGTTTGCATTTTAACTCGTCTTTGCATCTTCTTAACACGCTTATCTGAACATAAGTAGGGAGCGATTCGATTTGTTTGACGACATACGTGATTAAATGCAACACTTGTTTAATCTTAAAGTAGAGGAAACAGCAAAAAGTTATCAGCAAATAATTATCCTTTCCTACAGACGCCAGTGCCACATTTGAGGCAAACCTCCAAGGAACAAGACTGTTTAATTAGTTTCTTGTCTCGTCCGAGAAGGAAAAAGAGAACCTCACTTAAAAGTTTGTAAGTAAATGTATTTATTTTTCGCTATTGGAGAGAAAATACGGTACAAGGTCGAGTTTAATATCGGGTGTGGTTAATTGCTAACACTTTCCAGTGAACGTAATTTGTGCTGGAAATGCATTAGGCAGACCCATGAACTTTCTGTTTTGGTACAATTGGAATTTCCTGCCCTGCGGTTGAAATAACTTGAGACGGGATTTGTTTAAATTGTGCAGTAACCCCTTGAAAGCTTAGGAACATCTCATTGTGATCTAAAGAGAGAGAGAGAGAGAGAAGCGTTATTTCAATCAGTTAAGTAGCATACGTGATACATGCTTGGGCGATCATGTCTCGAAAGAGACATGACTGACTGAGCAGAAGATTACCCCGCAGTAATTTGCCATTACTTTCTGCGGTAGACTGGTTGCCAGCAAAGGCTATAGAACCCAATCTGTCCTATTACTTGACCCATAACTGGAGGGAAATGACGGATTAATATCCAATCTGTCCTGTTATTCAAGATTATCCCGTAGTAGGTTGCTATTTCTGCGGTATCCTGGTTGCCAGCTAAGTCAGTCGAACCCAATCTGTCCTGTTATCCTGCAGTAGGTTGCCATTCCTTTTGCGCTAGACTGGTTGTCAACCAAGGCTATAGAACTAAATCTGTTCTGTTATTAAATCCATAACTGGAGGGATGAGACGGAATTAATACCTTTTGCGCGTAAGTGAATGCAGGGAATTCAACAAGAATTCCAACTCGGCTCTCCTATTTCGTGTTTCGAGCCGATATCCAACAAACCACAAAGCGTTATTTCCTTTACCCTAACCCTGCCGGTGTAGGTGAAAACAAGGTGTTAGTTAAAATTGAAATTGCACGTGTATATGCCGGTGGTAATAGGATATATGTGCGTTTACATCGGAATTTTCCTTTTTTCCTGTTGGGTCAGGTTTTAATCCTAAAGCTCCTCATTTGAGCCTTTTGTACAATAGAGTATGAGCAGATTTGGTTTGTTGCCCACACCTCAGGAAGTAGAATTTAGTTAGTTTTCGTTTCAGAGCTAACATTCCGACAAGCAAAGACAAACACAGGGTTCTTTTAGACAGACTTTAATAAACACATGACTTGATTGCACGCAATCTCCCGAGAACGTACTGCAACTACAGTGCCCATATCACTTCCATAATAATTAACAGGCTATTTAGAAAGCGTGATAAACATCTGTTTTTTTAATGAAAATAATGCGAATAATTAAACGATTTATGATGTCAATTTTTATTCGTGTTTTATTGCGTATTAATAATGTGTAGTTAATGAGTTTTGAAAGAGTTCTGAGACTCTTTACCTCATAAATATAGATTAATGCCTTGCACTTTCAAAGGTCATTACAGCCCAAACTGTATGGCCTTGTCACGTAATCGACATAAAATCATAAATGTAATAGTTCAGACGTGAGTTCGGAAATCTCGCGAGATTTTAATATTTGTCATTAGTTTTTGTCTTGGAGCGAAAAAGATTGCCTATTTATAGTCGGCATTATTAAACTGAACGGAAACTTGAGAGACTGCAATGAAAAAGAGTGGAGACTTCAGAGAAAATCGTGAACACTCGGTGTACTTGAAGAAGAAATAAAGAGACCTCACCATTTGTTGACTGGTTAGAATTTAATGGAAAAGTTGATACACGGAAAATAAAATTTTATTTAAAAATATATCTCTTTAATATAGAAGCAACTACAATACTGTGTATAAGGTTGTGCTGTTAGAGTAATGGTTGCCATCGCATAAAGATCTATCCCCTCTCCAAATAAAGATTCAGGAAGATCCAGTTGCGATCACTTTCACACTAATTTTCTTTCATTAAAGCATGGATACGTCTCTACTCTCCCTAGATCATGATGAAAAATCAGGGTAAACTGGGTTCACTACTTTTGGTAAGAGATAATGCTATGGAAATTCCGCATACACTACCGGCCATAATTATTAGGTCAACCAAGTTTTAAAAAAAGATGTATTTCATACTAATTTTAGTATTTGTTGCCAATTGGATAATTCTAGATGAAAATAGAATGTTTCTTTTGTTATTATTACTTTGCAAAATTTTACCAGGCAGCCAGGAACCCTTTCCTTCGGCCAGCCAATAAAAAGAAGAGACTAGAATTGGGAACAGATTACGAAAATTGGACAACATAATAGTTCATTTGATGCATATGTTATTGTGCAGTATTTACAAAAGAAACATTCTATTTTCATCTAGAATTATCCAATTGGCAACAAATACTAAAATTAGTATGAAATATATAATTTCTTTCAAAAAACTGGGGTGGCCTAATAATTATGACTGTAGTATATATCTCCCAGAAATATCTCCCACGTAAGAGTAAGATTTTAATGACAAAGTAATTTATCTCGCTAATATCATGCCATTATGTGGGAAGTATATCTGGGAGATATTTCTGCCGCATCCTTTAAAAGTAGCAAGTGGGCAATTCTGAGTTCAAATCAAACGAGAAATTCAAAGAGAATCTACACTACTGTGTTTTCCAAAATGACGCGGTAATTCACAGCCAGTTAAAAAATAGAAAAGTAGTTGCCTGCACCCAGAATTGAGAGAGCATTTAAACATATTGTAACTACGAATTTAAGAATTTATATTTTGGTTATTAATAATCATCAAACCTTGTTCTTGTTTATGAAGTAAAAAATATAATTAAATTGCCTTTGGGACGGAAACTTTATTTGTTACATCTATTGAATGATGTCAGCGAACGCGGTTCGAATTCCAACAGAAATTTGTACAAACGTGACGAAAAAGTAATTTTATGAATAGGTCTAGAAATAATGATCTATTTCCAACCTGTTACCAGTACTGGTCTTATTCTTTATATTTGAGTACTACTTATGACTACTACCACACTTTTCTGGCATAACTCTTCCAATATATTTCCTCAACCATCCGACCCTGCATAGTATATTGTTGTCATATCTGGTCTGGCGCCCCTGCTGTTCTTTTCAGTGTTCTCAACAGGCTCCAAAGAAAAACCTGTAATGTGATTCATGCCGACCTGGCAGCTCGACTCCAGCTAATTTCTCACCGGCGGGATGTGGCTTCTCTCTGTCTCTTCTACAAATATTTTAATGACGTCTGCTCCGACAAACTTAGATCATGGTGCCCCTGCCCACAAAAAAACTTTCTCGTGCAAACAAACTTGCAACAAGTTACAGTTAAATCAACCAAATGCAGCCGACAATTCTACTTCAACAGCTTCACTTTCTCTCTCTTCTTGCCTGTGGGACTTCCCTCTGTATGCTTTTCTGATGGTTAAAACTTCTAAGAATTTAAATGCAGTTTCCATCGCTTATCTACTTGACTTGTGTTCTTTCGATATTACCTAGAGTAACTTGTTATTTTCCTTTCTCTCTACCTTCGCAACTGACTTCACTCCTGTGTTTACATCATTCTCTTGCCCTTTCTATGACACCCCTTGTAACTAGTTCGTCTTTCTCTTCATTCTCTTCCTGACACTAACTTTTACTCTCTTATGTAGCCCCGTGCGCATCAGTGGCGGTACCACCTTGCTTGGGGTGAAACGATTAAAAGAAAAATACCCTAATCAATAAAGAAACAAGTAACATGTTTCACAACAGAGTTTACGTATTTATTCAAAATCCAGTCTCACTAGAATGTAGATATCTCTCGGAGGAAAGATTGTATCAATTACTGGTTTCTGAGGTATCTCCAAAAATGGAAATGCCGAAAGTGCTGGATTATATTTAACTTCTGGTCACATATACGCTTTGGATTATAACTTTAAATTCTGCCTTCTGTCAAATACCTTCCAAGTAGGGGGAAAGATGGAACTGTTTAAGCTGAGTATTATACATTTTAAAAGTTTAAATTACATTTAAGTTAGCCAGTAAAACATTCCAGAAAGATAGTTACCTGTATTTTTAGATTTTCAGAAGTGTCTCATGAAGTACGCCACAAAGAACTGTCGAAAGAAAGTAACCTTAACATATATGAGAAGGATATTAGAATAATATTTGGATGTACGTTGGGGTGCACTGGGTTACGGTTCGGAACGAGAAATCAGAGAACCGGGTTCTAATTCCAGTTGAATTCTTTGCATTAACTTATGCGAAAATAGCCCTTGAAAAGGGTATTTATCCGTTAGTTACCCTCCATCGATGGGTTGAACACCAGAACAGACTGGGTTCTATAACCTTGGATTGTAACCAGTCAGAAAGTACTGGCAACCTACTGCAAGAAAACCTTCTGCCCAGTCGAGACATGATCGCCTATGCGTATATCACGTATGACACTTAACTGGCTGATTAGAATAAAACAAATTTTATGCAGGCAGAAAACCGCAGACAACGGATAAAAAGAATTTAGTAACTATTGAATATCTTACATTAAGACATAAGAAAGAAAGAAATATAATAATCCAAACCTTTCAGTGTGGCAGGAGTGATATATATATATATATATATATATATATATATATATATATATATATATATATATTGCGCATTCAAAAAATAATCCCGTGACGTGAGCGTTCTTAAAAAACGGTAAAATCAATTATTAGAAATCGTCTGAAGACACCACATGGTAGGAAACTTAGGTCGCGTAATAACTCCTTTACAAATTATATATATATATATATATATATATATATATATGTATGTATATAAAGTTGCTAGTTTTTGGTCATGATTAAATTAAACCAGTACACAGTTGTATTAAAGAGTGTCCAATTTATGTAGTAGAACGTTTTGAATATTTTTCATTTGGAAATGAGTTATTTCGGCTGAAGTAACTCATTCCAGTTAAGTGCCGTACGAGGTACAAGCTTGGTCTCTTTGGATTCATTACTGACAATGCAGAATATTTTCCTGCAGTTAGTTGCCATTTCTTTCTGCAGTAGACTGGTTGCCAAATAACCCTATGGAACCAAATTTGTCCTGCTAAAAAAATAGCATATAAACAAAACCGAAAAAAACATTTTAATAACTTTTTAAAATTTTCCTACCGAGCGTTTCTCTCTTTTAACATTTGTTGCTATTTAAATTTCGAAATCAGCTCTTTCTATTTTTACAACCCTGTATTCTTTGGCTCCTGGTCATGACGATAAACTGCATCCGGCAGCAATGCCGCGGATTGGGAAAGCACTTCTTAATTCTTTTGTTTCCAGGTTTACTCTGATCCCGAGTGATCGCTCCTGTTAGTTTCCCAGCTATGGTCACATAGTTAACCCTCAAAAAGGGATCAAAACATTATGAAAATATAAAAATAAGCTTTTATAGTAAAAATTTCAGGAATATATTTTTGGAGGAGAAAATATTACCAGTAATACATTATTTGAAACGACAAACATACCAGCAATATATCTGACTATCAACATGCCCCTCTTTCTAAAGATGTAACAGTGAGGCCTGATCCACAAACTTATTTCTTTAAATAATATATATTACATTCATACACATCTATTGTAAAAAAAAACTGTCGGAATTAAATAACCCATTGAGGTTGATAGACCGTAAAGCAAAGCAAAGCAAACTAAGCCTGTATTCTTTGTAGTGAATTTTAATATATTGTTCCTGACAAGAGAAGCCATCAAATTCTAATAACAGTAGAGGATTTACAAATTATTCCGTTTTGTTTGACGACAGGGTTAAACTTGTAAATGATCAAAAGTAAAGTAAATATCGCGTAAGAAGTATAAATTATTTGCCTATTTTAGAATTAGAGAGTAATGCGCTGTATGTGAGTCTTGCGATGATATAGATTAAAGAGGCCACAATTGTAGATGAAAAAAAAATGCAAGCATTAAAAAAATGATAGGGAAGAGAAAAAAAGGGAACATAAAAATGCCGGATGGAGAATAATGTTTAAATGATAGCGGAAGAGACAGGTTAGAAAAAAGACCCAAAATAAAATACAAAGTTAAATGAAGGAAGGAAGAAAAAATTGAAAGAAATAAATGGAAAATAACAAGGAAAAGAAGGAATGAATTATTCATTAACTTTTTATTTTTTCAATCAATAAAACGCATCTTTGCGTAAAATAAAAAAAAAAAAATAAAAAAATAAAAATGCAGAAAGAAATTTCTAGAAATGCAAGTGTAAACGTTAGGATTGTCTTCCTTTTTCAGAACGATCTGTTTGAAAGCACTTCACCCCCAGCATTGCAAAAGAGCGACTAAGACACAAAGTGTTAGTGAATTTTAGAGAATATGAAAATAGAAGGCAGAAACCTTTCTCTCCAACGATTAATAGACACCTTGTTTTGGAGGCGTTAAGATTAAGCCATTAACCACTGTAGTGGAAAAATATATGAGATCTTTAGCTGCATCTTCTGATATGAAGCCTGGGTCTCTGGATCGGGCACGGAAAGTTTTTTTTCTGATCAGACTCGATCTTAAACAGATAAATTTAACATTCGCCGTGCATTGAATCCTGTTGCTGCTCTTCGTCTCAATGTTCTCGACAAAATCCAAAAAAGTATCTACAATGTACTAGGTTCTGCCTTGGCATCTCGACGTCAGTACTTTCTCACCGCTGAGATGTGGCTTATATTTGTCTTTTCTAAAAAATATTTTGATGGCAACGGCTCTGACGATTTTTTTTCATGGATCCCAGTTCATATTAATTTAAGTGTGCTATTAGATTGGTATCAAGGTTCCACCGTTTTACCGTTGAAATAGTTACATGTAACCGTCACTTCTACTCAGCCTAAAGGATATTTGTCTGAAGTTTTGTGAGAATCGGATAAAAATTGTGTATGTATATAAAATACATATAAACAGATAAACAGGCACACACACAAACATCTTGTCTTTCATATATATATATATATATATATATATATATATATATAATCAATTTTCTGCACTATTGTAAGAAGTGTAACCTTGAAACCTCTGAATATCGTTTCTTATGTCTTTGTCTATGAGTGTCTCAAATTTGATTAAAATCGGAGCACTCCTTCTATGACCCGATTTTTTCGATTATAAGGCTTTTGGGACTTGGAATTAGGTAAGAGGTCGGGATCCCCGGTTCGAGTGATACTTGCAGAAGGGAGTACGGCTAAACGAGTGAAAAGATGAGGATATTAGTGTGAATATAACCTGGAGAATCTGATACTCTTAGGATGGATCAAAGGGAAGAAGAAGCAAGAGAAAACAGGGCGAGACATATTTGACGGGCAAGTGGATGGCAGACTGGAGTTTGGGAGAGATATCAAGAGAAAAGATGTTAGGAGTGACAAGGGATAGGGACAAGCTGAAATCCATTATCGGTTAAATCTTGAAAGGACACGGCTAAAAAAGAAAACAAAAAAAGTCAGAAAGAAATGATGCTAGAAAGATTTTTTTTTAATCTGAAGTGAGAAAGAAATTGCAAAATATTCCCGACGGGCAACAAATATCGAGTGTTGGTAACTGAATCTCCTTAAGAAGTAAAGCTTTCCGCAAGACATCACTGAAAAAACACAAACGGATCCGAAAATCAATGTTCCTGGGCATGACGGTAAACTGCATCCGACAACAAGGCCTCTAATTAGAAGTTCGTGAGTAGCATGGAACCACCTCCTAATTGCTGTTGTTCTCAGGTCCACCCTGACCCGAAGTCGTAGCATCTGTTATGGTCCCAGCTATAGGCAAATAGTTAACCTCCAGACTTGGGGTCAAAGCGCCAGGAAAGTATAAAAATACTTTTATAGAAATATATACATTTATAGAAAAATATACATTTCTGAGGGAAACATAATACCAACAATAGATTTTTAAAGGAAAAATATTCTCAGCAAAGCATTTTTTTAATAGAAAACTAGAAGATGATTTAATGAATATGCATACACCTTGGTTCCCCCTCACATTAATGTGATTGGCTGGTGTCAGTCATAAATACAGACGAAGGCAAGGACGTATAGAGGTCTACAGGTCCCCGACTAGAGGTCTACGTCCATACGTGTATACGACTACAGTCTACGGTTATTGGTCTACGTCTATTCACTACGCCTACGTCTCAGGATATTGCATACGTCGAGTACATTACGTCGGCATACTAGATTGTCCTACCCGGTTACATTTGCCAGAACCGTTTAATTACCTCGAATGATATATATCCCTTTCCGGGACATATCTGAAGATATTTTCAGTTTTCTGAAAAAAAGGGGAGAATAAAAAACCTGACTAAATCAACCTTCTCACTATAACTGAAAATTTTTTTTTAAATTCCTTAAAACCCCACTTTTTTGGCATTAAATATCCCACAGAAGTTGATGTGCCGTCAAACAAAACTTAAACCCAAACCCGAAAATCAGTGGACTGTCTTTTTATCTATTGGTTTTGTGTCTTCACTTTGCCTTCCAGACATCTTTATTTGCATCCACAATTTATCTTTTACCTATATCAGGTCACACCTCTCAACTCTTCCTTAAAGCTACTTCTCATTTTCCGATGGAGAATTCCTTACTCCCCTATTTATTTATTTATTTAGCCTCTCTGCAACACTTGCCCTTCATATCTATCATTTAAACGGTTTCATTTCGATTTTTCCTTAGCAACGTTTCTATCATTATATCGGGCGCCATATTGTTTTCTCTTTTGATCATATGTCAGACTGCAATATGGAAGCGCATAAAGTCAATATTTCTTCTTTCGTTGAAATACAGCATTATCGAAAGAACCCTAGGAGAACTAGATGTCCTCCCAGCATTTATTATTAGAAGGTACCATATTAACAACAAGATATGAGAATACCGTGTTGATGACAGACACAGAGAGAACTCCGTGAGAATTTATTGACAAAGTATAAAAGAATAGCCAGAAGAAAAAACTAATATGTATTTGTAAGAAAACAATGTGTAGTTGTCATCAACGAAATAAGCACAAAGTGCGAGTGACGAATCAAACAAGTAATTTCAAAAGAAAGACGGAAAATATGGCAGCAATATCAAAAGACGCATTGTAATGGAAAAAGAAAGATGCCTTCCAAAAAAGATAAGACGCGTATTAAAAGCGAGGCAGTTTTTTTTTATGCCTAACACTTAACAATACCAGCAGTAGAGCCCGGCGTTGCTTGGGTCTAATGAAAGCTTTAAAACTAATTCATGTTCCTGGAGCTCAGACTCTTTGGACGTTGGCACGAAAGACTAAAAAGCAATAGTTGTTTCCAGTTAAAGCGAAACCGTAGACTGAAAGAAAAATGAATGGATGTAAGTCAAATTTTGATTTCCTGGCATCGATATCAAATAAGTTTTTGTTGTCGTAAACTGAATTTTGAAGGCTAAATACGTCCTCTGAGTAAATGGTATCATGGCTGAGACTAAGAACTACAATTATACCTACTTTGAGCCAAACTCGAAGCAAAAACTAAAATAAAAGGGCTGAAAAAATACAGAAATAGAAGCAGATAAACAGACACACACACAAACATCTTGACTTTTATTTATATATATTATCGATTTTCTGCATTATTCTAAAAACTGCATCCTTGAAACTTTTGAGTATCGTTTCTTATGTCTTTGTCTATGAGTGTATCAAATAGGATTAAAATCGGACCACTCTTTTTATATCGAAAATCGATATTCATCGCGGGTAGCTCAACACAAAGCCTAGCTAAGAACACTTGCAGACGCTTATAGTAGAAATGTGTAAAATTTCAAGAAAATCAGTTCAGCCGTTTCGGAGTCTATAGACACATACACACATACACATACACACACACACTTACAAAGTTCCATTTATAAATAAGTTTAGATCATCGCTTCTATATGAGGTCACCGATCAAGAAGAGACTTGTGGCAACAGGAAAATGTGGTTTTAAAAAAGAATTATGAGAAGAGGATCAATTAAACATGAGAATACTTAAGAAGTTTTAAAAATAATGGAAACAAAAAGGACGCATATAATTAGAAAAAAAATAGTTGAAAAGTTTAGAACATATAATGTGAAAACCGGACTTGGAAAATTTGACACGCACAAGACAGAGAGAAACAGCTTATTAAAAATAATTTTTATATGGAAGTAGCGAGGTACAGATGCAAATTCCACATTTGTAAACAACAATCACGTCCAGATAACTGTCATAAATCGATTTTAAACTGGTTTTATATTATTAATAGAACTACAAATTGTAGATCTATAAAAATGAATAGTTTTCGAATCTGACAAGGTTTGTTTGTTGATGAATGTATAATGAGTGCTAATCTACAAAACATTTTTTCCTGAAAAATCTTTCCACTCTTTAAGCGTGGATAAGTATTGCTTAGCGTGGCAGTGACGAGATGTTTTGGTCAAGATATTCTACAATTGGTCAGAGTGCAGTGACAGCTTGTTGCCTTTTTTAAGTGGGGTTAGTGTAAACTGATGTTAAAGAAAGCAGAGAACTGATTCTCTCATTTCAACTGTCAAGAAAATCTATCGAAAGATAAGTCTATTCATTCGTTTAGTTGCCTTGTGCCAGACTAAAAGAAAATTGATTAAGAGTCATATAGAGTTTTTTTTTTAAATTGAAGCTGCTGCTAAAGAAACGATAAATAAAGGGAGAATTCGTTGTGAGTTAACAGAATGAAGCTAGAGAGAGGGGGAGGAATTCGTAGTATAAAGATTGAAAGAAAAAAGAAACTGAACGGGCGAAAATTTAACAAACTGACTTTCTCCCCGATAGAAAATATGCTCGAACCGCCATCTTTTACGGAAATATCGATTGACATGTGATGCAAGACGCTCAAAAGGATAGAATAAAAATGCACAGACTATAAAACCACATTGATGATGAATCAAGATGGACATGTAAAGACTAACGGTTGAAAATATCATGGTCGCAGTGGGGAAGAAATGTTAAAAGGAATCTTTAAAATCAATTCTTTTATTTTTTCCCCCGATCGAATAGAACGTTAGTCATTTGGAGAAATATGTGGCTCGTGGCTCATGCATCAAATCATTTCTTCTTCTTTCTTCATTATGTACCGTGCCCTTTAAGGACGTAGGTGATCATAGCTCTCTACATCTTCCTGTTTTTGTACCGTTTGGGTTGTTATTTCTTGAAAACCCTGATCTGCCATCCATTTGCATAAGCCCATTAAGTTTTTTTTCTCTTTTTTTTTTAATCATTTCACCCCGAGCAAGGCGGAAACGCCACTGATGTGCAGGGGACTACATAAATGTAAAAAGATTAATTAGAAAAGAGTGAGGACTACAACCTAGTTAGAAAGGAACATTAGAAAGCTGAGAAAGCAGGTGCGATGACAGATACATAGGTGGAGAGAGAGGGAAGGTTATACGGGGGTGGGGAGAGAGCTAGAGTCCAGTGGTTAGTAGATGAGTATTGACTTTGCATTTAAATTTCTGGAGGTTGTAGCCGTCAGGAAAGCAAGAATACGGGAGCGAGTTCCACAGGCGGGAAGTGCGAGAGAAGAAGTATGTCACGCGCTGTTCCCCTCTGTAACTCTTTCAATCTATCCACCTTGTGAGCATTAGTCTCGCCAGGCCCCCTTTTCTCATTACGTATCCCCGAAATATCTATTTTCTCTGACGTTAAGTATAAGTTACCATTTTTTATATTCTCTCCAAAACACCGTCATGGCTCACGTGTTTTGTCCAGAGCATCCTCAGCATGATTCTGTAGAACACTGGTGCCCCCTAAATACGAATTTGCACGAGATACTAACACACTAACCTGCTCCCATTCTATCAAGCACTCTTCCCATCTGCCTAACCCTCATCCTCGCTATCCTTACTCATCTGTCACCTTCCTCCTGACATTCCCTATGTCTAACCACTCCTTCTCTTTACCTTCCCCTATGTAGCCCCATGCGCAATAGTGGCAGTGGAATGCCTTGCTTGGGGTGAGATGATTGAAAAAAAAAAAGGACCACATTTCTGTTGCATTTAGTCTCTCCTTCATCTTTGGAGAGATTTTCAAGCATTCTATGTTGTAAAAGATGACAGATATAACATTCCAGTGCTCTTTTCTTTGTTTCCAAAAAAAGATTTTCCTCTCTTTCAATACCGTGCTTAGCTTTTGAAATGCGTCATTGGCCATCCCAATACGCCTTCGAATCTCAGTGGCGCAATTTCCATCCTTTATTAAAACACTTCACAGGTATTTAAATTTCTGTATCTGATTGATTTTAACATCCACGACCTGTAGTTGCCATTTTGGGCTCCCCATTTTTTATGGTGACCATGAATTCAATTTCCTTGTAGTTTATCAATGGATCAGAAATAAAGAACAGAAATATTTTTGCAATGTTTTAGATACTTTCAGGGATGCAAGACATCCAGTAATTGATAGCGAGCTATAGTTGCTCGTATAATGAGTTCAATCCTGGCTGTGTGAACCACTACCCCGGCATCATGCTCGACTACGCGAAACCGATTTTTCTTTTCTCGATGCATATATGGATTGGCTTCTTTGTGTATTAATATTAAGAATTCATGTTTTCATCGACTCCAAAGACATGGTAGCTAAACAACCTGATCGATCAATATCACTTTCAGATACTGTAATATAATTCTTTCATTCCACTGGTTATCTTGAAGCCAGCGCGCCTTTTTACAATACGTTATTATAACAAAATGTAGACACAGTCGTAAACATTCAGACACGGCAAGACCAATTTCTAGTAGTTTCTTTATATTTTGTCTTATCTTCTTTGCTCTCTGGTCTTGTTTATTCTATTCTTCTAATTCTTTATACTCGACAAAGCTTAAAATATCTTTACGATATATTCCTATGAATTCTTCGATTCTTCTCTTTTACACGTTCGAGTCTTTGGTTTCTCTTTGTAGTCCTTGGTGATTAATTTATTCCTTTTTAGAGTAGCGTTTGTTTAGAACTCGCACTTGTTATGATCTTGTGATATTGACTTTGGCCATATTAATACTAAACAAGGTCGCGTTCGGTCAATAAAAATGTATGAAGATTGCATTGCGCCAATCTTATACAGTCTATAAATATGGACTTTCAGTATATTAATAGTCAACGAGGTCGAGCCGGGACAATAAAAGAGTATGAAGATTGCATTGCGACAAACTTCTATAGTCTATAAATATGGACTTTGGCCATATATATAATAAACGAGGTCCAGCTGGGACAATAAAAGGGTATGAAGATTGTATTGCGCCAATCTTCTATAGTCTATATATATGGACCTTGGGTATATTTATAATCAATACGGTCGAGCTGGGACAGTAAAAGAGTATGAAGATTATATTGCATCAATCTTCTATAGTATATAAATATTGACTTTGGCTATATTTATAATCAGCGAGGTCGATCTGTGACAATAGAATTGCATGAAGATTGCATTGCGACAATATTCTTTAGTCTATAAATATGGACTTTGTGTATATTAATAGTCAACGAGGTCTAGCTGGGGCAATAAAAGAGTATGAAGATTTCATTGCGCCAATCTTCTATAGTCTATCCATATGGAATTTGGCTATATTACTAATCAACGAGGTCTAGCTGGGGCAATAAAAGAGTATGAAGATTTCATTGCGCCAATCTTTCATAGTCTACAAAATCTGTATTCAAAATCCTGTTTTTTTTTAAACAGGGGTATATTCATTAGCAAGATAAACAGCTCAATATGCAAGTTAAAAATTAGCGATGTCGATATCAAACAGGTACCACAATTTAAATACCTGGGAATTGTTTAATAGGTGACGGAAAGTGTGACACTGAAACCTGAAGGAGCATTGGTAAAGGGAAAGATGCCTTCCAAAAACTAAGCAAAGTATTAAGAAACAGAAAATTTCCAAAGAAACAAATAAACGAATATTGATACGTAATATCAGTTTTCTTATATGGCAATGAATGCAGGGCAATCTCCTCGCAGACAAATAAGAAACTTGAACCCCCAGGAATGTGGTTCTAGAAAAGGATGCAAAGAATACTGTTGACCAAATGTGTAGGCAATACTGGACAAAGAAACTGGACAAAAAAAAAAAACAATAAAGAAACAAAACAAAACAACATTATCCATAACACCAGGAAGAGACAGTTAAAATTTCTAAGAGAAGCTGGCTTGGAAAATTGGATACTCTCAAGAAGTAAAGGAAGCATATCATAACGATAGAGCTTGATTGAATGGATACCAGTGCAAGGATTAGGAGAAATAACGAAAAGACAAGAGCTACACAGGACATGAATTGATATGGGGCAAAGGTCGTTTAAGTCCTGAAGACACAAGTCACATAAAAGAAGCTCACTGATATCAATCAATGGCATGGAATGCATCGTCATCAGCAACCCAAAATGGCAAATACAGGTGGGAGATACCAGAATCAAACAAGTACAAAAATTTAAATACCTAGGAAGTGTTCTAACAGGAGATGGAAAATGCGACAGAGATCCGAAGGCGAATTGGCATGGCAAAGGACGCGTTCTAGAAACTGAGTAAAGTACTAACACAGGAAAATTTCACTGGAAACAAAGAAGAGAGTGCTAGATTGCTATGTGATATCAGTTCTTCAATACGGTAGCGAATGCTGGACAATATCAACGAAAATGAGGACAAAACTTGAAGCAGCGGAAATCTGGTTCTACAGAAGGATGCTGCGGATATCATGGACTGAGCATGCAAGCAACGATTAGGTGTTGGAAAGAATGGCAACAGAAAGGAAATTAATACTGAGCATCAAGAGAAGACAACTGAAGTTCCTGGGACATGCAATAAGGAAGGAGAGCTTGGAGAACCTGATACTGACTGGCCAGATAGAAGGAAAAAGAGGCAGAGGAAGGCAGCGGATAACATATTTGCAGAGCCATGATAGCAGGATAGATTGGTGCTTTTCCTGATTTCCCTTGCCTTCATCCGGGGATAGTAAAATCAATCAATTACATAATTTTAAATACGGAATGAATTATTCCCTAGAATACAACTTTCACATGGAAGAAATGGAGCAAGCTTATCACTATCCATGGCAAATGTTAATTGACACATTTTCTTTGGATAAGAAGTATGTTCCGGCCTGAAAATATCTCAAGGACTTCTACTGTATGGCGAAAACAAAATTGTTATATAGATTCTTCTTCGAATGCAACAATCTTTACCTCTTCAGCTATAGAGACAATCTTTATTTATCTGGCATTTCTTGGTAAAATTAACCTCTTTCAGCTTTCCTCTTACGTTCATATTAAACAATTCATTAAGTAACCTAGTTTGAATGTCTTTTGGCCTTTATATTGAATGAAAATGACTACATTCCGTGCCAGAATTATATGCAAATCAATATTTTTGTTTTAACTCCGATAGTTTTTAATAAAAATTAATGTAACTTGGCACGTTATATGACAACACTAACATATGTGCAGATCTAGAATTCTAAGCTAATCTGCACAATAGTAAACAAACAGCAGCCATTTTGGTGATTTGCAGTCTGTTTCATCGTGCCAACTTTATATGCAAATCATTGCTAAAGTGTCAAATATGGTGAAGTGGTGACAGATAATTAGAACATTGATTATTTTAGGAATATGCAATTTGAGAACAACAATAATACAGAACAAACATCTTCAATATGGTTTCATGGTACAATCAATATTGTTTATAATTGCTATTTTTATTAACAAGAGAAAAAACCTTTGGTCCATTGAAGATGTCAAACTTTCGATTTCATCTGATGAAATGTTTTTGGCAGCAGTCAGTCCTTTGCCATTGACTGTGTACAACACCTGTTTATCAGTAAGAGAAATAACTGACAAATTCTGACTAGGAACCCACAACGAACGCGAAGAAAAATGGGTCTAATGGTGTAGGACAAATAACTAGGTAATAGCCAACACCTGGTTTTAAGAACATTCAGGTCAGTTATGGATAAGAGGAGAAAATTCAATGTGACTAAATAACTATAAACAAGAGATTCGGGAATACAGCTAAGTGCCGTCTAAGGAAGTAACTATCTTCCTGTTATATGCAAACTAGGATCGAAAATATGGAAACTAAAGTAGCCTAAAGCAGCACAAAAATTCTAATACAACAGACTCCTGAATGACCCGAACCCAAAAGAAAATTATATGGACAGTATGAAAAGAAGATACGAGGGATAAAATGGAAATGAATAATCAAAATGGAACGCACTCAAAGAAGCTTTAATGACATCGGCAAGCGACATCATCCCAAAGGAAAATGGACTAAGAGGAAAAAAAATGAATGAATGGATCACAAATGAGATTACCAGGAAAAAAGAAATTCTCAATAACAGACTGCATGAAATCCAAGGACATCAAACTCATATTAGAGAGTGAAAAAATTCTCCAGCGATGAAACATATATATCGGAGATATCTTCGACCACGAAAGAGATCAACCGGAAATTACGCAGAAATACCGACGGTGTACTGGCCAAATTGAACAAAAGCCAAGGATCAGGGCCAGAGTGAATTGTAGTAGAAATGCTGGCAGCCTTAGACATTTTCGGCATAGACAAGATTACAGAATAATAAATTAAATCTACAACAGTGCAGATATACTGAAAGGCCTTTACTGAACACCGGAATATCAGCCTAATGAGCCACATACGAAAATTCATCATCCGAATTCTGATTAAAAGCGCGTGCAGCAGAAAAAAACAAGACATAGGGCAAGAATTGTGCGGGTTCGTCAAAGATACTGGAACAAGGATCGTGGTATTTATGCTCAGAATGTTACCAGAAAAAGCGGAAGGATGTGTACCTTTGCTTCATAGACTAGGCTATGGCGTTCGACAAAATACGCCACAAATATCTGTTATCTGCTCAGTAAGCCTGACCTATTCGGAAAAGACATTAGAAACCGCCTGCATAGAGACAGTAAATGAGTTCAGCAGACAGACAAAAATAAAAAAAAAGGTGTAAAACAAGGATGGCTCTTCTCGACAGATTTTTTTAACCTATACAGCGGGGCAATTCTGAGAGAACTAGACATCCTTGATTCATCATTAGCGGTCACAATCTTAATATAAGATATGCAGATGACACAGTGTTGATAGTAGACATGAAAAAAAACAAAACAAAACAACAAAACCTCCTACAGAATATTTCAAAGGAAGGCGAGAAGAAAGACTAAACATTAACTACAAGAAGACAGAATACAGGGTCACCAGTAAAAAGTGGAACCCAAAATGCAACTTACAAATCAGGAATAGGAAAATCAAACAGATACATAATTTTCAATACTGAAAATGCGACACTGAGATCCGAAGACGTATGAATAGGTAAAGACGTACTTCAAAAGCGTGTGCTTTGGTGATCCATCTGAACATCTATCGCTGACGGTTTGGCTGATCTATCCAGGCTAGGTGTCCCTATATTCACACTTATCCATGGAGTAGCAATTCCCGTTGCTTTGCGCACGATCGAACGCATTAGACTACGGAAATACAATTGGGTTTATTCAGGTACGACCTAACTTCTCTGTCAATCTAGTTACGTTCTGCAAAAGCAGAGTATTAAGAATCAGGAAATTTTCGTAGGAAACAAAGAAAATGTTAATTGATATCAGTCCTTCTGAATGTCAGTGAATAGCGGAAAATCTCTTCGAGAATGAAGAAGAGACTTAAAGCAACAGAAATCTTGGTTCTATAGAAAGATGTTTAGGATAGCACGGACCTAACATGTGAAGAACGACGAGATTTTGGAGGAAATGGAAAGAAAAAAGTAAAGTTATACTTAAGATCAGGAAGAACCAGTTGAAATTTCTGGGACACACAAAGAAGGAAGGCTAAGAAAAACCTATACTCACAGGGCGGATAAAAGGGCAGCAAGAAAAACAGCATGTGACATACTTAAGGGGTTTGAGCTATTGAATGGCAGAACAGGATTTGGCAGAAATAACAGAAATACAAATGTTATTAAGAGTTACAAGAAACAGGAAGATGTGGAGGGCCATGATCGACTACGTTCTGAAAAGATATAGAATATAAAAGAAATTTTTGTAAATTATACTTAACACCAGAAAGAGACTGATGAAATTGTTAGGGCACATTATAAGAGAAGAGAGGTTTGGAAAATTTGATACTCCCAAGTAGTAAAGGAAGCATATCATACTGAGAGAGCTTGAGTGAATGGATGGCAGCGCAGGGATTAGGAGAAATAACGAAAAGATAACATCTACATTGGAAATGAATTTATATGGAGCCACAGTCGTTAATGTCCCGAAGGGACAAGGCACATAGATCACAGATATTAATCAACAGTATGAAAAATATTTAAGCTAAAGGATCTTCTTTAAAATTTACTTGTTTCGATTAGTCAGTTAAGTGCCATTTGGGATACACCCTTGGGCAAGCATGTCTCTTTCGACCATGCTAGCAGGATAGATTGGTGTTTTGTCTGATTTCACTTCCCTAAATCTGTTTTGTTATATCTTTAGTGTCCGCAAAATATTTTTCTCTTTTTAGTTTTTTTTTTTCTCGATATTCATCCAATACCATGATTTATTTCTACCTGAAAGCATCCCAAAGCGGCAACCTTTTTTGGGAGATCACTTTCTCATTCATTTTTTTTTTCTATTTTCTTGTCACAAAAAATCTCTGGCAGCATATTCAAAGATTAAGAGCTTACGCCCAGCTATCCCAAAAAATCCCTTCCCTCTACTATTCCTATTCTTCAACATTTCTAATTTTCGCATCCATCAATTCATGTCAAGCTTTCTTTGGCCTTTCTGAGACAGGCATGACCAAAGCCGGTCCTTGGCCATCTCATTCGCCTCACTTGGTTAACCTCACGATATTGGGTGGAATTTTGAGACAATGTTGGTTTTACTTTTCATAGTTGTCCCCTCCAATTTTTATTATTTTCTTGTTTACCTGTAAATATCAGAGTCACTTTTTTCAAGAATCTATTTACTTGAAACTTTCACTTGGGGAGAAACGAATGTATTAGGACTTCGCCATGATGGATTCAAATATAATGAAACACTGACTTTTATATCTGTTTAGGTCTATATTTATCCTCCTACTTTTTGTCTTCATCCGATCTGATGCAACGCTTGCATCTGTATTAATGGCTTTCTAAAATAAAGGTTGATGCTGATAACAATTCTAATGTTTGTTTATTTGTATAGCGGCATATCAACAACTCATGGGTCATTTAATTCTGAAATTTAATTTTCTTGGTAGCATTATTAATTTCTTTAACAGTAAATGTATTGCTGTTAAGTTGTATTTAACATTAGCAAAAAATTGTGTTTATTCAGATCTGTATTTTTTGTCCTGTGCTATCAAGTCATTATTCCGACATTTAAGATTTAGATACTATGACGTCTATTGAACAGGTGAAGAGGCTCATCCCTTGTTCTCTGTTTAGGATGTGGTTTCCGGCTTTCTCTTCAATCTTTTCACTCTTTTCTTTTTCTTTTTTTTTTCAATTGGAATAGATAGACTAAATTATCGCCCGGTTCACACTCCACCCACGTCTATTGAACAGGTGAAAAGGCTCATCCCTTGTTCCCTGTTTAGGATGTGGTTTTCGGCTTTCTCTTCTCCAATCTTTTCACTCTTTTCCTTTTCTTCTTTTTTTTCAATTAGAGTAGATAGACTAAACTATCGCCCGGTTCACACTCCACTCACGTCTATTGAACAGCTGAAGAGGCTCATCTCTTGTTGCCTGTTTAGGATGTGGTTTCCGGCTTTTTCTTTTCCAATCTTTTCACTTTTCCTTTTTACTTTTTTTTCAATTGGAGTAGATAGACTAAACTATCGCCTGGTTCACACTACACTTACGTCTATTGAACAGCTGAAGAGGCTCATCTCTTGTTGCCTGTTTAGGATGTGGTTTCCGGCTTTCTCTTTTCCAATCTTTTCACTTTTCCTTTTTACTTTTTTTTCAATTAGAGTAGATAGACTAAACTATCGCCTGGTTCACACTACACTTACGTCTATTGAACAGCTGAAGAGGCTCATCTCTTGTTGCCTGTTTAGGATGTGGTTTCCGGCTTTCTCTTTTCCAATCTTTTCACTTTTCCTTTTTACTTTTTTTTCAATTGGAGTAGATAGACTAAACTATCGCCTGGTTCACACTACACTTACGTCTATTGAACAGCTGAAGAGGCTCATCTCTTGTTGCCTGTTTAGGATGTGGTTTCCGGCTTTCTCTTTTCCAATCTTTTCATTTTTTCTTTTCTTTTTTTTTTCAATTGAAGTACATAGACTAAACTATCGCCCGGTTCACATTCCATCCACGTCTATTGAACAGGCGAAGAGGCTCATCCCTTGTTCCCTGTTTAGGATGTGGTTTCCGGCTTTCTCTTCTCCAATCTTTTCACTCTTACGTCGCCCCCTGCGCATCAGTAGCGTTACCGCCTTGCTCGGGGTGATATGATTAAAAAAAAATAAGATCATCATTAAGGACTTGAATAACTCGATTAGACTATTGTACAAGGTAAGGTCACTATATATGAAAAGAAGATTTCTCCGTTCTTGTTTGTCATTTGGTGTTATTCCTTTTTTTCTTAAACACAGACTAATAAGGGCAAAAGTTGACTATAGTCACCAATCGAAAAAAAAGATTTTAATATGTATGAGCTTGATAAATTAACACATTTTTTTCCTTTCAAAAATGTACCGCTGGTAAAAGTTTAACGATGAAAATATATTGGGGGTATTTTTACTATAGAAATGTATTTTCATATATTCATAGTGTTTTTGCTCTTGGTTGAAAGGTTAATTTGCCGATAGCTGTTATCTTAACAGGGGCTACCACACTAGTTTAGTGTGTACATGGAAGCGACATGAATAAAGAAATGGGTTTTGCGCTTCTCATAACTTCCAGAGCAATGCGTTTTTGCCAGACGTAGTTCATCGTCATACCCAGAACATTTTTCTTAGGTGATCAAACACAAATTGTGATCCTGAGAAGAGAATGTTCGAGTGGTGCATTTCTTCTCACTAACATTTTCTCATTTTCTTTCACACTCATTAACTGCTTGCGTCTTAGTGGCACTATTACCTTGCCTTCGAAAGAAATCATTATGTACATATACACGGTGGGGTGCGTAGTAGGATAAGAAAACAGGGAAGATTTATGAAATTAACTAATTTTATTTAAGCCACCTTTTTTATAATCATATCGCCCCAAGCAAGGCAGTTTAATGCTACTGGTGCACAGGGGGTTACATAGGAGGAAAGTTTTGATAAAGAGTGACAGGTTTTAGGGGGTGTCGGGAAGTTGGTAAGAGAAGGTTGAGAATAGTGATGAGAATGGAGTGAACGGAAAAAAGGTGCATGAGAGACAGGATGCAATTTAGTGAGATAGAAGATGACTATTGACTTTACATTTAAATTCTTGGTAATTGTAGCTGTCGGGGAAGCAAGTAAATGGAAGGGAATTCCAAAAGCACGAAGTGCAAGAAAAGAAGCTGCTGGAGTAGAATTTGTGTTTACATTTTATTGGGTTCACAGTAGAAGAGTGGGACCTAGTTGCTAATCTTGTTGCTCGAGTAAATTTATATATAAAGGGGGCACCAGTGAGCCAAGTTCATCGGAACCATTTGAAAAGGAATGTTGTTGAGAACGAAATTCTGGGAGTGTTGAATATTTTGATTGGTCAATCAGCTACAGGTAAGCTCTGCATAACCAATGAAAAAAGTTATTTTTTATTCAGCATTTCATTATATATTCACCATTTCGTGGTGCAGTGGATATCGGCTTGTAACGACAGATCGGGGAGCTGAGTTCGAATTCTAGTTGAATTTCTTGCAATCACTTGCTCGCAAATACCCTTACGAAAGGTATTAATCCGTCTCTTCCCTCCATTTATGGGTTAAATAACAGAACAGATTGAGTTTTGTAACTTTGCTGGCAACCAGTCTACCACAGGAATTAATGGCAGCCTACTAAAGGATAATCTTCTGCAGAGTCAGTCATGTTGCTTTTCGAGACATGATCACCTGAAGCGTGTATCATGTATGGCACTTGAATGACTGACTGGTAAAATCCACAATTTTGACGCCAAAAACTATTACAACTGAATATTATATGTGTGTGTGTGCGCGCCTAACTTGCAAATGGAGAGTTATGTTAATTTTCGTAATTTAAACAGGAAAAGATTTATAAATAAATATCCAATTGAAATATATTTCTGCATTGAAAGAAAAAGCAAATATTGACAAAGTGAATAAAGAATGCCGAACAATAAAATGAAATGTTCATCACTATTGTGAATGATGTAAAATCCTTCCACCGCCATATTGAACCTAATGGATGTTCGATCCGATCGATCGGTGCGCCATCTGTCGGTGACATTTTCGAATGATTTATCCAGTTCAAGAACGTAGTGATGTGGTAGGAGCTGAAATCAACTCATGGCTTTTGCATAGCGTCGAATATCACAAGAGGGGGTTCTGAATGAATTGTGAATGATGCTTTGACAATAGCGCTGAGTCTAAGTATTGGGCAGGGTGTGGAAATTTGCAGTAGATAGGATTGGCTATGTGTAAGAAAGGCAGCTGTGATACAAGTATTTTATAAAATTGATATAATGAAATAAAAAAAAAGACTTACAGAATTCAAATAATGAAGGTGGAATTAAAGTGAAGTCGCACCAAAAATATAGCGATATAAGAGAAGCCAATTAGAAAAAAAATAAATAAGTAGAGCTTCACAAACGAAGGATGAAATATATATAAACAGATAGATATGAAATGATAGATAGATAATTAACAGAATAGTATATATATATATAGTCGTCCGTAGACAGATCTGTTTCGCTGTATCACAGCTCATCAGTACGGTTAGACTCCGATTGCTTTTTAACCCAGGATTGAAACCCGACCGAATTGGCGTCAGTCGGCGATTCTAGCTCTGAGCGCTCGGTAGAAGAAAGCAGACTTTTTAGCGTATATGTTATCATTATACATGCCCAATAGCCAGAGTGCTCTCATTCATTGCTATATATATATATATATATATATATATATATATATATATATATATATATATATAGCCCAGAGGCAGAATCGCAGACTGACGCCACTTCGGTCGGGTTTCGGTCCTGGGTTAAAAGCAATCGGAGTCTAACCGTACTGATAAGCTGTGATGCAACGAAACAGACCTCTCTGCAGATAACTATATATATATACTATTCTGGACCCATATTTAAAGGATTATTTGAATTGTAAAAACCTTAATTGATATGTGCATATATAATATGTTATTTCTCAACTCAATTTGCTTTTCTTGATTTATAATATTTTTTTATCTATGGGCTATCTACATCGAGGCCAAATTCCGTTAATCTGCAACAATATACAACTACCCTTCAAAAGAACGCCGCCCCACTATAAACAGGCGACCCCGACATTCAGAAGGTTGCGTGTTCGGATCACGTCAGAATAACCTCCTATAGTGTCTTATCACTCATCTAGCGTGTGTTGCAGAAGGCTCTCTGGGTTGGCAAAAAGCACTGTGCAGTGGGGCTGGCGGTTATGCAAAAGCGAAGTACTTTGTGCACACCTTCTTTTTCTGTAGAGTCGTTTGGTAGTTGTGCTAACTGATTGAAGGCTACATGCTTCGTATCCTGGGAAGGAAGGTTTTCTCTTCGAGGCCTGTTCTAGTGCTATCAATGTCATACCGCAGACAACAATGAACACTGTGTGATCATGTGTTTACTTGACATTATAAGGTGATTATTAAAGCGCAACTTAGATGTGGCACAAGACCGAAAGTATAGGACTCCCAGTAAGGATCGAACTCACTACTCAAATGTAATGCTTCTAGTAAGACAAGCTCGCTAACCATTACACCACCTCGAGGTGTCCAACTTGACATTATAAGAATGGTGATTTCGACAACACAATTGAAGGAATTTTATGAAGGTGAAAACTTTTCCTCCTTTTAACTAATTTCGTTCTTTTATTACCAGTTAAAATACAAATTAGGTAAGAAAGGGTGTTAGAATCTTCAGTAAAATTTGGCGAAATGTAGGTGAATAATTCCTGTTTTATTCTCTTGACAGGGGCTAAATTAGAGTGGAATCTGGAGGTGACCTAGGATTAAAGATATTAGTCGCACGATTATACATTTTTCATCCCAGCCCAGTGTTAAGGTAGTGTAGGATATTTTCCGTTTGATTTAATCCACTGAATTTAACTTAACTAGGGTATGGATAGTCATCGGCACTTTTCTTTGTGACGCACATCTTCTTACCTTTGGTTTATTCTCTTTCCACTTAGTTAAAAGGGATGACAGTCCTCTCGTATCTGAGGGATGCTTTTTGTTTCAAGGGTGAGCCTTCGTAATTGCTTTTGTGTCTCAATGTGTGAGTGATAGTGTGAATGTTTGTTGAACGTGGGCATGAAACTGATTTATTAATCCCACTGTATTTTTCTTTCGGTCAACTGTCATTATTAGACTGATACTTTTAGAAACTGTTCACCAGGAAGCCCTGTCTATGTTCTGCTCAATTCTATACCTATTTAATCGATTTTACCCGTATCGAGTCGGCTGGGTGCAAGGATTTCATAACAAGGTCAGAAATCTGAGTAGTACTAAAGTTGGTTGAACAATACAAATCTCGAACTGTATTCCTTGTTTTTTTTTTACCAGTAATTATTACCTCAACGCTTCAGGTTGTTACGGAAGGACAAGATCAGTGGGGATGGGATAGATAACTTTCAGCATTCAAAGCTGTTAAACACAGAGTTTATGTTTTCGGCAATGATCTTAGGCAGCCGTTTGCAGGCTGTTCTCTCTAGTCTGATTAGCTGCGAATAGACCTGTGTTGTGAAGGGTGGGTCTGTTCAGAACAACTTTAATATGGTACGCTTTATCACCGATCAAGTCGATAGTGAAGCCGTGCTTATTAATTTACATCAGTCGAAGTTATTCGATATGGTTGAAATTGATTTCTGGAGTTTTTTTTTCTTCCGGCCGCTGGTTTTAGGTAGGACTTTTTCATCTCAATCCGATTTCTGTTTGCGTCCCCCGTTGCACGTATGGAAGACAATAGGATTCAATCGAAGCCTTTTGTATTGTCACGCTCCATTCATCAAGGTTGTCTGTTTTTGCTTTTGCTGTACGTTCTTGCATTGGAGTTTTTCCTTCACAAGTTAAGGACGAATCTAGTCATATTCGGAATATCCCTACTTCCGCAAGGCACACCGCCTATGCTGATGATGTATCTTTTCAAAGCAGAGATTGACGAAGTCAGCAAACAAATCACAGAATACGAAACATGAATAAGAGCCAGGATCAACCGCTATAAGTCTGTTGGTTTGAGTTTGGGTACGTGGAGGAGAGTTTCTCTTCCTTGACTTTTCCTCTGAACGGACAGGCCAGTCAAGATACTACGCTTCTGGTTCGGTTCTAATCTCATTTTGGAAATGAATTGGTCGGAGGTGCGAGAGAAGACCAAGGTAGCACTTCGTCTGTCGTCTCGGGGGAAACTTTCCTGAAAGGAGAGGGTGATAGTATGTGTCTAGCACATTTACCCCATTCTCCTTTATGACTTTTAATTTCGTGTACTGCATTAATGATAATAATAAGGATCTTGTTCTCCTAATTTTGGGGAGACAACTCTCCAAGCTAGCTTGAGGGATCTGTTACCGCCATCCTTCTGAAAGTGGCGTGTGTATGCCTAGAGTTGAGATTTCTCAGCCTACACTTCGCGTCACATTCCTAGATGGAATGCACCTCTTATAGGCAATAAACAGCCTCTCCAACGTCAAAGTCTTGTCTCGTAAGGCTGTATATAATGTGCGGGAGAGGGAGCCAGTTCAGGATGATTTGATAGGCGAGCTGGGTCTTACGAAGCAGGAAGTTTTCTCTATATGACCTTAGGGGCCTGGGTTGAAATTCCTCACTAACGAGGAGACATCACCTAACTGGCTGAAGATTCGAAGGTCTCTCTAATTCGGCAAAATACTTTTTCCTGCGTTCAATGTGATGGAGCTGTGGAGACACTGGATCACACTTTCTTTTATTGCAGTGCTGAAGTCCCGGTGGACAAGTTTTTCGAAGATATCATGGGTCACATGATGCGCAGAATGTTTTCGTCCTCGCGGTTAGTTTTGTCTGTAAGAATGTGGCGCCGCCGTTGACGAAGGTTGAACACTGGGTTCTTTTGTTTACTAGACGTTATGAGAGCCGTGATGTGAACAAAAAAGCCAGAAGGAATTCTATAAGAGCGAGAAGTTCATCTCTTTCGAACTGATCTTGTTCCTTAGTGTTATAACCAAAGGAGCATAAAAAGATAACACGGACTCGGATATAAGGTTTCAACCTTATATCCGAGTCCGTGTTATCTTTTTATATATATTAGTATATTCTCGGGAAACGTAGTACAAAGGACTGGAGATTACTTTCTCCTCGCAGGCGTCCTGACTCACTAATTCACTCTGAGGCTATATTTAGCTGTCCCTCCCAGTAAGGGCAACATGTGACACGTGGTCAGTTTTTATAACTGGGATTTCCGGGCTATATGGCCCGGCCAAAATATATCTTTTTATTTTTGCCCAGTCGTGCTTCTACCTTTCGGCGGAACCACGACTGGGTTAGTACTCTCTGCTCGGAAGCAGAGAGCGCCCTCTGCCCGAAGGCAGAGTGCTGACAGCGAGAAATGCTGTCGCAGCGAGAAAACACTCTGTAACGAGCACTAATTCACTCTGAGTGCAGTAGCCTCAGAGTTGGTAGCCATATTATAAAGGTGTGGACGAGTTCATATTTAGGTAGGTCCCCACACTTAGGCATCAGCTTAAAGTCAAGATTAAGCCGGAAAAGCGGATGCTCTTTCTATCAAAATTTTGCAAAAGGTAGGTGTGTCTTGCCAGTCTCTGTCGAGTGAAAAGGGCCTAATTATAGTGGTATTTTTATGTCAGTTAAACATTAGGATATTGCTCTAACTGGCCACATATTTAGGGTTGTTTTTGTTTCTGTTTTACTTCGCTAGAGGATGCAAGCTTATTAGCCACTTTTTTTTATGTACCAAACTTCGTTAGTTTAATTCTCCCAACAAACTTTCCCGTTTTGTGTCTAGAGTTGTCAACTCTCTCGTAGATATGGTAGGCCTTTAGTGTTTCTGGTGTGTCCTTTTTGTATTTGATGATGTGTTCAGATGATTGTGTGTTTGAGTGAGTGGTTGGACGAATGAGTGTTTTATATTATTAAGATATCGCATTGAGTTCGTCCAGTTAACTGAGGTTTCTACCACAATTATGGATTGCCTTCCTTTTTTTAATAACTAACGCTATTTGTATTTAGTTTTGTGTAAATAGTTTACCGTATTGAGCATCCACTTGTGTGAAATTTTTATAATGTAATTTTTATATCAAAGGAAAGTGGGATGGATCTGCTTATCATTTAACACTCATTGGAATTGAAAAATAATGTGTTTCCCTGTTAAATATATAAATATCAAAGACGGTGTAGACTTTTGTAAGCCACTGTACGCTTTTCTGCTTCCCTGATAGCGACAATCTCCGAAGTTTAAATGAAACGTCAACTGTCTCTTCTGTTTCCGCGATTATCATGCTACTCGTATCTTTTTTTTCATGTCCTCTATACCTTACTTTTCTCTCAAAGTGATCCTCTGAGCACCAGTGGCGGTCTTGCCTTGCTTGGGGTGAAATAATTATAAAAAAGTACTTGAAAGATCGATAACACTTACTGGACATGAGAAACTTATTTTCCTGAAAAACTGTTTTAAGAGAAATATTTTATAATATCTAGTCGGCAGCAATACAAGTTTCTTAGTCTATGAATACCGCATGTTTCTTTATAAGAAACGGTTAATATTACCGTTACAGTATTCATTAAAATAACTATTGTAAAAACTTCATGAATACAAAATACTAAGTCGCAATAATGTCGAATTGTGTTTTTTAACTTTATTCTTAAAGTCATAAAGTAAAATTTTATTTTCTTGGTATCTCAACTTCAGTCACTTTCTCGCCGAGGCGAAATAGGTTCCTTCTGTCTGTTCTACAAATATTTTCATGGCAAAGGCTCGCTCCTCTGTCAAGCTTTTATCGCTGGTTTTCTGACCACATGAATTAACGTGTGATGATAGATTGGTATTTAGGTTCCACCCTTTTACCGTCGAAATAGTTAAATTTAACCCTCACTTCTGCTCTAACAGTTTTTTTTCTCGCACTTCCCGCCTGTTGAACTCCCTTTTGTTTATTTGGTTTTCTGACAGCTACAATCACCAAAAGTTTAAATGTAACGCCAGTTTCCATCTTTTATCTCTTTGAATGCTATCTATTTCTTTTCCTTTCTTCGACACCCCTGTCCCTTAATGTTTTACTCTCTCATTTGAACTTCGTGCACATTCGTGGTGGTCCCGCCTCCTTAGGGTTAAATTTATAAAAAAAAAAAAGTTATATATTTACCATTATTTTATATAATGTTTTGGCCTATATCAGATTGTTCTTCAATACGTTTCGATTTAAATTCCGCAGATTTTGACATGGAAAGTTTCGTGATGAATCCTTGAAGCTGGTTTTCATTACAAAAAGATTTCTTCATGTTAGCATTTTGCACGAGTGAAAAAAGCTAACCATCGGTTGATGGAAGAATCTGCGAATATGGTTCTTAGATTAGAGCAGACCGACTGAGTTGGAATTTTTTGTTTCCTAGGTTATTCTTTTAGGAGCAGGATTTGTGTTATCACAGAGGATAACAAGATTTCTTTTCTTATTGACAACCGTTGGGCGCTTTTCGACCAGATGTTTGTGACCAAATTACAGCTGCGGACACCTTTTAACCGACCACACGCACAGTGTGATCTTTCTTTCAGTATTTCAACTGTTCAGTTCGGATGTGCTGACTTATTCTTTTGAAGTCTGTCTTTTGCGCTGAACATTCTGGAATTGACATGTACACAAAAATGTATTCTTAACTGTAATGTAAGATTCGTTATTAGAACGATACTTTTCTAATTAGTGTTGATCCTCCAAGAAAAGAAATTATGACTCAACCTGATAGAAGTAAATATTAATTTAGTTTAATTATAGTAAAAGATTTATTATGCTGAGTCGGATAAAATGAAACAGACAAAACAAAACGAAGAACATTATGAAAGAAGTAGAGAGACAGAAAGCGAGCAGGAAAAAAAGAGACAGAGAAAAACTCGACTTGATGCAAGGTAGCCAATACCTTTGTATTGATCTTCGCTACAAATCGAACGAGGATTTGCTTTTCTATAGCATTGATCTTTACATCTTCCCGACAGCTTTCCAGTGATGTTCTCTTTAATCTCTTCTTTTACTTGTTGTTAATCCCTCTCAGTGTTTTTGACTTAACCCATCAAAAGCAGAAGCGTCCATAGATCTTATTTTGACCCTACGGGAGGCGTACAAATCCCCAACCCATGACTCTACTCGACGATACTTTCCTGTCTTGAGACATGTGATCTTAATTCCTGTACGAAAAGCGTTTCACATCGTAAAATCTGCAGTTGGTTTACTTGTGAAAAACGATGTGCAGGAAAAAAAAAATCAGGGAATTCCGTTTCAGCATTTTTTGTAAGTTTATTGTTTTGATGGATTTCGTATGTATTTTTTGATAAAATACAACAGACCTTTAATCTGTTTATAGGTATTTATCTACATTGACTGCCTACCAAGCATTTGTGTTGTTTTCTTAAAATATTTTTCAGTCTGTTCGTATATTTCCAATTATGTTTTTACCATTATCTATCTATCTATCTATCTATCTATCTATCTATCTATCTATCTATCTATCTATCTATCTCATACTGTTCATATCTATCTATCTATCTATCTATCTCATACTGTTCATATCTATCTATCTATCTATCTATCTATCTATCTATCTATCTATCTATCTATCTATCTACTGTTCATATCTATCTATCTATCTATCTATCTATCTATCTATCTATCTATCTATCTATAACTGTTCATATCTATCTATCTATCTCATACTGTTCATATCTATCTATCTATCTATCTATCTATCTATCGCATACTGTTAATATCTATCTATCTATCTATCTATCTATCTATCTATCTATCTATCTATCTATACGCATACTGTTCATATCTATCTATCTATCTATCTATCTATCTATCTCATACTGTTCATATCTATCTATCTATCTATCTATCTATCTATCTATCTATCTATCTATCTATCTATCTATCTATCTAATACTGTTCATATCTATCTATCTATCTATCTATCTATCTATCTATCTATCTATCTCATACTGTTCATATCTATCTATCTATCTATCTATCTATCTATCTATCTATCTATCTATCTCCTTACTGTTCCATATCTATCTATCTATCTATCTATCTATCTATCTATCTATCTCATACTGTTCATATCTATCTATCTATCTCATACTGTTCATATCTATCTATCTATCTATCTATCTATCTATCTATCTATCTATCTCATACTGTTCTATCTATCTATCTATCTATCTATCTATCTATCTATCTATCTATCTATCTATCTATCTCATACTGTTCATATCTATCTATCTATCTATCTATCTATCTATCTATCTATCTCATACTGTTCATATCTATCTATCTATCTATCTATCTATCTATCTATCTATCTATCTATCGCATACTGTTCTATCTATCTATCTATCTATCTATCTATCTATCTATCTATCTATCTATCTATCTATCGCATACTGTTCCATATCTATCTATCTATCTATCTATCTATCTATCTCATACTGTTCATATCTATCTATCTATCTATCTATCTATCTATCTCTCCTTACTATTTCTATCTATCTATCTATCTATCTCTGCTAGCTATCTATCTATCTATCTATCTATCTATCTATCTATCTATCTATCTCCTGCTGTTCCATCTATCTATCTATCTATCTATCTATCTATCTATCTATCTCATACAATCATATCTATCTATCTATCTATCTATCTATCTATCTATCTATCTATCTATCTATCTATCTATCTATCTCACTTACTGTTCATATCTATCTATCTATCTGTATTTATCTATGTATCTATCTCATACTGTTCATATCTATCTATCTATCTATCTATCTATCTATCTATCTATCTATCTATCTATCTATCTATCTCATACTGTTCATATCTATCTATCTATCTATCTATCTATCTCATACTGTTCATATCTATCTATCTATCTATCTCATACTGTTCATATCTATCTATCTATCTATCTATCTATCTATCTATCTATCTATACTGTTCATATCTATCTATCTATCTATCTATCTATCTATCTATCTATCTATCTATCTATCTCATACTGTTCATATCTATCTATCTATCTATCTATCTATCTATCTATCTATCTATCTATCTATCTATCATCTCATACTGTTCATATCTATCTATCTATCTATCTATCTATCTATCTATCTATCTATCTATCTATCTTATACTGTTCATATCTATCTATCTATCTATCTATCTATCTATCTATCTATCTATTCTATCTATCTATCTATCTATTCTATCTATCTATCTATCTATCTATCTATCTATCTATCTGTCTGTCCAGAAAGACGTATTAAGAACTGTGTGCTGATCGATAAACATTACTAAACAAACGCACACGCTTAAAATCTTACACATTTCGAATCGGCATTATGCTCAACTTCTGATTTTATCACCAACAGGCGTGCGTGAATTTCTGCTAATACGTCACACACACACACACACACACACACACACACACACACACACACACACACACACACCACACACACTCACACACGAAATAGCTAAGAAATAGGTAAGAAATAGCTCGTAAATTTTAATGCTTCCAAAACGAAGCTGCTATCAATTAACCATGATAGATACTCGCACCTACCTCCCATTAGCATAGAACTGGCTTGCCTCCCAGAGAGTAAAACACTACGCCTCCTTGGCCTCACACTCTCAGTGGACCTCAAGTGGAATGACTATATCGAATCCATTGCTAAATCCGCAGCTATGAAAGTCGGTTCTTTGTACAGGGCCCGGAAGTTTTTCCCGTCTGAATCTATACTGACATATATAAATCTACCATCCGCCCGTGTATTGAATACAGCTGCCACATCTGGTCGGGCGCCCCCTGCTATTCTCCTCTGGGTTCTTGACAAAATCCAACGAAGAATCTCTAATGTGACCGATAACGACTTGACAGACCATCTGCAGTCTTCTCTCACCGGGGTGACGTGACTTCCCTGTGCCTCTTCTATAAATACTTTCACGGTTTCTACTCCGATGAACTTAAATAGGTACGAATTTGCACGAGATACTAGATTAGCAACTAAGTCCCACCCTTTTACAGTGAAGCCGATAAAATATAACCGCAATTTCTACGACAATAGCTTCTTTTATCGCTTCTTTTATCGCCTGTGGAATTCATGTCCACATAATTGCTTGCCCGACAGCTACACTCTCCAGGAGTTTAAATGTAAGATCAATAGACACCTCCTAAAACACTAACTCGCATCCATTCTTTTAAAAACTCTTCCCATCTACCCAACCCCCATCCTCGGTATCCTTACCTGTCTATTACCCTCCTTCTGGCATTTCCTATATCTAACCACTCTTTCTCATCATGATCTTCACAACCTCCCAATCAGAGGCCGAGCTGCCGGATGCAGTTTACCGTCATGTCCACGACCAAACAGTTAACTCGCTGAACATTAAACATTGAAGGCAAACTAACCACAAATTTACACTAATGACAAATGTAATCTAGTCTACATAATAATACAGCTTTAAGCTTAATAACTCAATAACGAAGGATTTGTGAACATATGAGTATATGGACTTTTGTCGTTAGTTTAGAGTGAGGAATTCACCCCAAAATTTTATAAAATATTTTTGATACACTCTGTTTATGTATGGAGAGAGAGAAGAGAGTTAAACAGAAATACAGAGGTAGATTACGTTTCTGCATTATTTGTAAATTGCCATAATTGTTTTTAAAACTAAACATTTCTCGTTGTTTTCACCACAGTTTTGAATTCAAAACAGTTCTACTTCTGTATTGACTATCTCCAATGGCCAAAAATTCTTTGTCGACCTTGATATTAGCTCTACCCATTAGGGTTGGGAAGGTGTAGATTTATATCCTTCCCATTGGTATTTGGCAAAAAACAAAAAAAAACAAAAAACAAAAACAAAAAACAAAACAAAAAACAAAAAACACTTCAGTCCGAATTTCAATTCGGTTTGCTGTTTTTATCTGGCACCGATAACATACGCTACACGTGCATCAGTCATTTAAGTGCCATACGTGATACACGCTTGGGCGATCATGTCCAGAAAGAGTCATGACTGACTGGGCAGAAGATTTTTCCACTACTTTTTATAGTATATTGGTTGCCAGCCAAGGCTATAGAGCCCAACCATACTTGCTATTTAACCCATATATAGAAGGATAAGAAACAAATTGATCAGTCAGTCATTTAAGTGCCATACGTGATACACGCTTGGGCGATCATGTCCCGAAAGAGACATGACTGACTGGGCAGAAGATTTTTCCACTACTTTCTATAGTAGATTGGTTGCCAGCCTAGGCTATAGAACCCAACCATACTTGCTATTTAACCTATATATGGAAGGATAAGAGACGAATTGATCAGTCAGTCAGTTAAGTGCCATACGTGATACACGCTTGGGCGATCATATGCCGAAAGAGACATGACTGACTGGGCAGAAGATTATCCCGCAGTATGTCACCATTGCTTTCTGTGGTAGACTGGTTGTCAGCCAAGGTTATAGAACCCAATCTGTCCTGTTATTTAACCAATAACTGGCGGGAAGAGACGGATTAATACCTTTCCCAAGTGTATTTGCGCGTAAATGAATGCAACGAATTGAAATAGAATTCGAACACACACAGCCCAGGATATAGAACCTAATCTGTCCTGTTATTTAACCCATAACTGGAGGGAAGAGACGGATTAATACCTTTCCCAAGTGTATTTGCGCGTAAATGAATGCAACGAATTGAAATAGAATTCGAACTCGGCTCACCAATTTCTCGTTCCGAGTCGAAATCAACTGCACCACAACGCACATCTTAGACGAATTTTCCAAAAGTGAAAACGAAATGGAACGAATTCAACTAGAATTCGAACTCGACTCTCCTAGTTGACGTTCCGCGCTAATATCCACTGCCCCACAACATATATCCGCGTGCATAGTACCCATTAAAATAACGTTGATGCTGATGCCAAATTCAATATATTCGCTATAAAGACCTTGCTTCGTTTTCTTGTGGATATGTAGATGAGTTATAAGTATATTAAAATTATGTTTGTGTTCAGAGTAAAACTCCTTGACATTGTTACTCATTTTTTAATTTTTTCCCTAACATCCGTCTGTGCCACATATGCTTTTGGACAAAGACCGATTGTCTTATTTATGAATAAAGAGTCAATGAATAATATATGGAAAAAAAAAATCAGTGGCTTGGCTCTTAGCCAGGGCGATTATCGTTTGCTCTTTTGCCATACATAGATACTGAAAACGGAGGGAGCGTTCTTTGATTTCTTACATCGCACACGGCAATGTAAATGATTTACGACAAGAAGAAATACAATAGACGAAATGCAAACAAAAAAGGCAAATAAATTATGAAATCAACAAATAAACACCCTGACGTACACTCTAAAGTAATTTATTGATACTTCATAGGAACATATTCATATCTCTCTATCTATGTTGGAACAGTATATTTCTTAGATTATTTAAGCATAAGTTTATAACATCTGGTGATGTAATAAAGTGCGCCTGACGTGTGTTAATAGATGGTAAAATATTCCTAAGAATTCTCTCCAAGTAATTCTTGGGTAAATAACTATATTCTTATTTTGTATTTAGGGCGGTCCTTACAAAATATAAAAAAAATATATATCCTGAGTATTACGAGTGAGATTTTAAAGGGTTTTCCTAACTCTAATCTTCGTGTTGAGTTTAACGAATTGAAGAATCTTTATATATTAGGTAAAATGAATAAAATAGTTCATATAAATGACCAGTGCTGTGCTTAGCAACATCGCACTCCAGAAGAATACGCCTTGTGTCCCCTTTACCCTTTACGCCTTGTGTCTCCTTTACCCTTTTCGCCTTGTGTCCCCTTTACCCGCAGAATTTTACATATTGTTTCTACACTTAAAGAAAAATATGCCATCAGGTAGAATCGTTGCTAACTACCTTATATATAGGTGTTCTTTCAATGTCAAAAGAAAATGTACAATTTTTTAATAGTTTGTATTTCTACATGTTTTAGCGTAATAATCAATTACATACATACATATGTATATATATATATATATATATATATATATATATATATATGTGTGTGTGTGTGTGTGTGTGTGTGTGTGTGTGTGTGTGTGCGTGTGTGTATATATGTTACGGAAATTAACGAAATTGGTTATAAACAGCTGAAAACTTAAAATTATTTGTTTGAACATAATTTTTGAAAGATATTCGTATTTAAGTAGATATTCTGTTTATAACCAGTATATATATATATATATATATATATATATACCGGCCTGATAATTTACGATGAATTTATGTTACGAAAATGTGTGTCAGTCGGCATGATTCGAACCTGCGACTCCTATCTACATACGGGAAGCTACCAATTGACCTGGCGCGTCTAATACCTCTCGACCACGAATGACCAACAGTCTAAACGAAGTCAAATCAAGCCTATATAAAGCAATTTTCGATTAACACAAATAATCATATCCGCACTGAAATGTATCGTAATGTCAACAAATGTAAACATGTTACGGAAATTAACGAAGATTATCGAAATTGATTATAAACAACAGATATCAGGCCGGTAGATATAAATATATATACTGTTTGATTATAAACAGAATATCTACTTAAATACGAGTATTGATACAAAATATTGTTCAAACAAAACATTTCAAATATATTTATATGTATACATATATACATAGAGAGACAGAGAGTGAGAGAATTTATATATATACATATATACATAGAGAGACAGAGAGTGAGAGAATTATGTAGAGTTAGATAGAGAGAGGAAGAAGAATAGACAGAATGAGCAGATCAGGCAATAACACACACACACACTTACATATATATATATATATATATATATATAGAGAGAGAGAGAGAGAGAGAGAGAGACAGAGACGGAGGAGTGAAAGGAGTGCTCATGAAAGAGTGAGATTATAAATAACGAACCAAAGTACTTATTATGGTCCAAACCGATGCTGCTAGCTACGGGTTTTTTTGCTGACCAGTTAAGTTATCTAATGGGGAGTGATTCATCCTGGTGAGTGAGTCCCCAGTTTGTTTTCCATACCGAAAATCGTTACCGTTAAATACAATTTCGTGTTTTTTTTTATTTATTTATTTTTTAGGAATAACGTTAATATTATTTTGTAGAAGGCCTTTGACAATTATTTTATATTTCAGTTTTTACAGAGCAAGTGTTTTCCTGACAGCAACCAGAAAAGTGAAACGAAGTAGAGAGGAAGTAAACAAAGAGAAAAGAAGTGAAAAAGAGAAAAGAGTGTTTTATAAATATGAAGTTGTTTACGTTTACGAAAAACAAATATTACTTAGTGGGAAATCGAAATTTTCAGATCAACCACCGGCAGAAAGACAGCAGTCAAACGATGATGTTGCAATATATATATATATATATATATATATATATATATATATATATATATATATATATAAAAGTGAATAAAGAACGAAGAAAGTATTAACAACGTTCAAAACATTAATTTATAACAGTGCTCAATATAGAAAGAGAGCAATGAATATTTATTTAATTGGAGTAGATAGACTAAACTATCGCCGGGTTTACACTCCACCCACGTCTATTGAACGGGGGAAGAGGCATATCCCTTGTTTCCTGTTTAGGATGTGTTTTCCGGCTTTCTCTTTTCCAATCTTTTCAGTCCTATGTAGCCCCCTGCACATCAGTGGCGTTACCACCTTGTTCGAGGTGATATGATTGAAAAAAAAAATTTTAAAAAAGTTTATATTTTTTGGGAATGCATGATTTCCTGATGATGAAGTAGAAATCTCGAAACATAGAAATTTCCATGTCGCATTGTAATTTTAATTAAATATAATCGGAGTCTAACCGTACGGATGAGCTGTGATACAGCGAAACAGATCTGTCTGTGGATGACTATTTCCGCTGTCATACCCTGATTGAGCGCTCTGGAAGAAGGGTAGACTTTAATAAACAATAGCTACTCTCGCATGTACGCATCGCTAAAGCACTCTGGCTATTGGGCGTGCATAATGATAATATACACGCTAAAAAGTATGCCTTCTTCTACCGAGCGCCCATAGCCCATAGCTAGAATCGCCGACTGACGCCATGTCGGTCGGGTTTCAATCCTGGGTTAAAAGCAATCGCAGTCTAACCGTACTGATGAGCAGTGATACTGCGAAACAGTTCTCTCTGGGGATGACTATATATATATATATATATATATATATATATATGTATTAAACTAATAAGGAAAAAATGTCGCTAATGTGAGCAGAATTATACCGACTTCGAAGTTTTCGGAGGTTTTACTCTGATGCGTTATTCAGAAGAAAAAACTCCCTGAATAGTGAAGGCATGAATTTACTCGAGCTACTAGACTAGCAACTAGGTACCACCGTTTTCCGGTGAAACCAATCCAATGTAACCGCAATTTCTACTCTAACAGCTTCTTTGCTCGAACTTCCCGCTTGTAGAATTTCCTTCCGTTTATTTACTTCCCTGAAAACTACAATTTGGAAGAATTTAAATGCAAAGTCAATTTCTATCTTTTATCTTCTTGACTCACATCCTTTCCATGTCAACCCTTGTATCATGTTCTTCCTTTCTAATCCACTCTCATGCAGCCCTCTTCACATCTGTATTCTCATCCTGTTTTTACTCATTCTCTGACTTCCTGTAACTTGTTCCGCTTTCTCATCTGACATCTTCTTTAACCCGCAGCGCACCAGTGTCAGTTCTGCCTTGCTTGGGGTGAAATGAATAAAAAAGCATGGAGTCGGAATGGAATTTCACAAGAGAGAAATGCAAGCAACTGTTTGCGTAGAATTTACGGTTACATATAGCCAGATTAAATATAAATTAATAAGCAATTTTCAATCATGGACGAATGGTAAACTTATAGATATGCAAGATATATATATATATATATATATATATATATATATATATATATATAAATGAAAACTCAACACCTCATTTCAAGTGGTTATAAACTGTAGTTCATCTCTATGAGCTAATTAGCTCATTTCATCAGACCTTAAAATATTCCTTCCATTTGGTACAAAAAGATTTAACGGAATGTTCCAAATGGAAGGAATATTTTAAGGTCTGATGAAATGAACTAATTAGTGCATAGAAATGAACTATAATTTATAACCACTTCAAATGACGTATTGAATTTTCCTTTATAAATATAATTTACTCTGGATAGCATCCATTGATCTCTCTATATAGATATAACTCATAATATTTTATATTAAGTTATCTTCTTAGATTATCATCACCGTTTACGGACTGGACATATATACCTATAGATATATATATATACTAGCAGGCTAGCATGGTTTCAAGCGGGCAGTTTAAGGAATAATAAGAATAAAAACATCTGATGAATTTAGATAGCAAATACTTACACCACATCCACCCTCATCACTTTTATAGATAACAATGTAGAATGTTCCTATTAGATTAGGGTGGGAGAGGGAGGATCAACATATATGAATATAGATACTATAAAGTGTGGTGATCGATTCTATATTATAATCAATACATAAACTGATCCCTGACTTTGTGGAGTGATATTATATATTTTTCTACCCCTAATTTTGGCTTTCTGAAAAATTTTAAGGTGTCGTTAGTGTTCTAAAATTTATATATATATATATATATATATATATATATATATATATATATATTTATTATATCGAGGCAGCTAGTAATTTTCTAAACATATACTGTTAAATATAAGAGACAATGAATGTCTATTATGTTTAATCATGAGCCGTTCTAAACGTCGTATTTTTGCTTTAATTTCAGTTGAAAATAAAGACAAAAATTCTCCAACATTTGGATAATTATTTATTGGTTTTCTTCTAAGCTTTCGGCTCACATGAGCCATCTTCAGAGAGGTTGTTTAAACTGAAATATTATAAAATCCACCACCACCGACGATTTTATTTTGTGTTGACATAAAACTCCGCTTGGCAACGGCAATATTTACCATAAATAATAAACGCAGTTCTTAAGTTTGCGATGCGGTTTTATGACGTCACACCGCGTGATAGTGCGAAATGACAACAAAACCATGTAGTCAAATACAATGTAATATGTTATTTCCTGTTTTAAAGTTGATTTTATTGAGTGTTGGTTGTTTCGATTTGATGTACATGGCCACCAATATCTGCAGGTTCCTCTTACTGTGTGTATGAGTAAGGATCACCGTATTGTTGACCAAAATCTGTCTGATATTACCTACATGTTTATGTTTTTCAGAGAAATGTTGTTTAATAGTACTCTGATCAGAAAGATAACATGTAAGTCTACTGGAGAGCGTAGTTGTAGTAAAAAAAAAAAGCTTAGAAGAAAACCAAAAATAATTATCCAAATGTTGGAGAAGTTTTGTCTTTATTTTCAACTGAAATTAAAGCAAAAATACGACATTTAGAACGGCTCATGATTAAACATAATTGACATTCATTGTCTCTTATATTTAACAGCATATGTTTAGAATATATATATATATATATATATATATATATATATATGAATTTGCGAAATGATATGGTTTTCCATTTTCATATAAATGAATAAGGAACGGAAAATTAAGGATATCAAAGCTCAATTATAAATGAAATAATAAATATATACAAAATTATATTTATTAAGAGTATTGGGATTGAATTTTGCAGCGCAGTCGACTGCGACATGATAGAGAAATCTTAAACGTGCTCTTGAAGTCTAGTCAGCTAAAAACAGTCTAGTTGATGTACTTAAATCTTGACCTTAACATCATAGAAAAATTAATGTTACCATATAGTCATTAGAGTTTGGATTTTGTTTAATGGCGTATAAACCTCTCTGGATTTAATGTCAAAATGCTGGGGTTTTAAGGTATTTTTTAATGTTCAGGTATAGTGAGAAGGTTGATTTAGTCAGATTTTAATGAAAATTTTTTGTTTTTATTCTTTTTTATTTTAGAAAACTGAAAATGTCTTCTAGTGATGTATTAAAAATGTTTTGCTAAGAATTTTTTTCTTCAAAAATGTGTTAGGGTAATAATTTTTTCTCAAAAATGTATTGTTGATAATATTTTTTCTTCAGAAATGTATATTTTTCTATAAAAGTGTATTTTTATACTTTTATAGTAATTTGATCCCGGTTTGGGAGTTAACTATTTGCCAATAGCTGGGACCCTAACAGATGCTACCACTCCGGGTCAGGATGGATTTAGGCAAAACAGGAAATAAGAGGTGGTTCCGTGTTCTTCACAAGCTCCCATTCAGAGGCCTTTCTGCCAGATGCAGTTTATCGTCATGCCGAGGACCCATATACTAATTAGACACAACTCGTGAGGAGGTGTCTCAGAAAATGTATGCTCAACTTTACAGTTTATAGCTGAAGTCGACTAATTGGTTTTAATAATATCATCCATTCTTAATTCTAAACAAAGACAGCTCATGCTTAAATACTGCTGGAAGTACAAAAATGAGGTTGAACTTCAAATACGGTATAAAACGGCATTTTATCCTGATTCACCCACGCGGCTTACGATCTCACAAATTCTAGATAAGTCTGGAGCAGATGGTGCCTGTACACAATGTGCAGAGGAAAGGTTCCGGAAGACCACAGACATCAACCACGCCATGTGAAGTAAGAAAAGTGATAACAACTCTTAGTAGAAATCCAAGAAACATATCTAAATATGGATTGCTTCTTGTGGGTTCATAGAATGTACATTGTGATGCTGTGGACATCGGCTCGGAATAAAACATAGAGCGCCAAGTTCGAATTCCAATTGACTATTTTAAAATAACTTGCGCGCAAAAACCCTTGAGAAAGGTATTATGGGATTATGGGATCAGATTAACAAACTGGAATCAACAACCGACATATTTAATTTATTTGTTTGAACATTATATTTAATCGATACTCGTATTTATGTAGATATTCAGTTTTCAATTAAACAATATATATATATATATATATATATATATATATAAATTAAAAAAGGATTAATTCAATGATGTTGAATGACCATTTCGATGCGAAAATCCCCACGGGGGATAACAAATCACCTCAGCAACCGAAAAATCCTTTCAGAAACTGGAGAAAAATCAGTCTAATTTTCCTTTTTAAATAGATTTGCAAAGAAATTAAAAAAGAAAATAAAAAAGAAAAAAGAAAGAAAAATATAAAACAAAATAAAAACAAATAAACAAGAAAAGGAAAAATTGACATCGTCTGGGTTCACAAAAAAAGAAAACAGAATTGTAACTTAAAAATAATTAACAGACGGCCGTGTTGAATTGTGTATTTTTAATATTAATTAGGATCGGGTTTTTGGAATTTACCTTCCTGCTTTTTTCACTTGGATTAAAGTATCTGAATTATATATATATATATATATATATATATATATATATATATATATATATATATATATCTGCCGGCCCTATTATTTACGAGAATTTTTTAACAAAAGGGTGAAGGTTGTCAATACTTTCTGAGTTTGACTGGTTGCCATCCAAGGCAAAAAAACTCAATTTGTCCTGCTAATCAAGTACAGGTTGAGGGAGAAGAGATGAGTTATTACCTTTCCTAATCGTATTTGTACATAAGTGAATGAAACGGCTTCAACTGGAATTTGAACTCGACTCTCCCATTTCTCAGTCGGAACCGATATCTATTACATCATAATGCACATCCAGGTTTAAAAGGGCATCGTACAAATGCATTCACTTACGCGCAAATACCCTTGAGAAACGTATTAATCCTTCTCTTCCTTCCAGGTATGGGTTAAATAACAGGACAGATTGAGTTCTATAGCTTTGGCTGGCAACCAGTCTACCACAGAAAGCAATGGCAACCTACTGCGGGATAATCTTCTGCCCAGTCAGTCATGTCTCTTTCGAGACATGATCACCCAAGCGGCTTTCACGTATGGCACTTAACTGACTGACAGATGGGTAGAGAGAGAGAGAGAGAGAGACAAAGAGAGAGAGAGAGAGAGAAAGGAGAGAGAGGAAAGGAGGAGTACACTTGGGAAAGGTATTAATCCGTCTCTTCCCGCCAGTTATGGGTTAAATAACAGGACAGATTGGGTTCTATAGCCTTGGCTGACAACCAGTCTACCACAGAAAGCAGTGTCAACCTACTGCGGGATAATCTTCTGCCCAGTCAGTCATGTCTCTTTCGAGACATGATCACCCAAGCGGCTTTCACGTATGGCACTTAACTGACTGACAGATGAGAGAGAGAGAGGAAAGGAGGAGTAAGAGAGGGAGAGAGAGGTTAACAAATAATAAATAAATAAAGAGTAAAGAAGAAGCATTATTTATGAAGCCGAAAGCTGATAACATATCTCGTCACCGATTCTCTTTACAGGCCACTGTAACATTGAAGAAAGGATCAACTATGGTGGGTAGAAAAGAATTATTTACGGTTGGTTCGAGAGACTATCAATCAAAATGCACGACTGGCTCTACCTTAAATATCTTTGAAGTTCTCTTGTTTTCTTCTGTTGTTCGCCAAAATCGCACAAAGCAAGAAAAACAAAGAATGATAAGCGAAGATATATTAACATTTATATCTATTGCAGATCAAAAAAAAAAAAATGAAATAAAAGGGGGACTAAAGCAAGAACAACGATTCTGATAAAAATAAAACGAATACATTGATTTATTATTCTTAAGATAGGGATCACCTGAGTTTAGCGATATGTATAGTCTGGTAAAGATTTTTCTCGTTTAAACTGCTGGTGCTTAAAAAAAAATGAAATACTGCATAAATTTAAGTTCTAGCGACGCACACAAACAAAAAAAGAAAGAAGCAACTAATTTTGCGTGAATAAACTTTAGTTACAGGTGATCTTTTTTTAGATAAAGCGAAACGAACTCCGGTTAATTGGAGCTGAACGGGAATAGAACAATTTGAGCGTATTGGCTGTCCCTTTTATGCGACGGATCATGAATATTAGACTAAATTGAAAGCATGATAATGTATCTGCTATTTATTTCCAGGGAAAATAAAACAGATATAGGAGCTACGTAACGCTATTGAATACGGCACTTATTCGTTTCATTCTTTCTACATCACACTGTAAATCTTTTCCTTTCTCTCTACCTTTACAACTGTCATCACACCTGTATTCCCATCCTTCTCTTGCTTATTTTCTGACACCTCCTGTAAATGGTTCGTCTTTCACTTTGCTCTGCTCCTAGCTAATCTTTTTCTCTTATGTAGCCCTTTGCGCATCACTAGAATTATCGCCTTTGTTTGGGGTGAAATGATATAAAAAAAACAAAACTTTTCCGTTACACCCAATGGTGTGTAGGGCAGCGTTTTTGCTGTTTCCGTAACAAACTGTTTTTTTTATAGGGCAGGGTTGTTAGCCCTTCACCAACCCTAGAAGAATGTGATTTTCCAAGCGTAGCTTAGACGTGACACACAGCTGAAAGTAGGGGGTACCCAGTGAGGATCGAACTCACTACTCATTATGATTCTAGCGAGACGAGCTTGCTAACCATTATACCACGCCGAGGTGCCTTAAAAATCAGCTGAAAATTTTATAAACCAACAAAGATGTTCCTATAGAATATGCACTAGTGAGATTTAATTTTTCCATATAGTTTCCCTGATGATACACGCACTACTTCCATCAGTGTTGCAGTCCTTAGATCTCATTGGTGAAGAAGCTTTCATCCTATTGATCAAAACAACTGCAGATATGACGTCATCATCTCTTCGATACTGGTGACCAGCTAAGTAAAACAGTGACATGATCAAACATTTTATAACTGCAGACACACACAACAGCCATTAAAACCAAGAACAGGGTGATTTTCCAAGCGCATCTAAGATGTGAGACTAGACAATAAATATGAGTCACCCAGTCACTACTCTTTTCTATGTGCCATGTCCCTTCAGGACGTAGGCGATCATGGCTCTCCATGCCTCTGTATCCCTTGTGGCTCTTACTATGTTTGCTCCTGTTGCTCCTGGCAACCCCCGTTCCGTCATCCACCTGATCAGGCCCTGCAAATATGTTATCCGCTGTCTTCCTCTGTCTCTCCTTCCTTCTATCTGTCCAGTCAGTATCAGGTTCTCCAGGCTCTCCTTCCTCATTGCATGTCCCAGGAACTTCAGTTGTCTCTTCCTGATGCTCAGCATTCACTACAACCATTAACTACTCAGTAGTAATGATCATAGCGAGAAAGGGTCAATGTACTGGAAATTATGTACTGGAGTATCGTCCTCATTCGTTAATTTTCCATAGCGGTTGATCTTGATAGCCTTTCATATCTACCTCAGTGTGTTGGAATAGCACTAGCCCTTGAGTGTTTCACCTTTTCAAAAATATTGAATATATGTGTAGGGAAAAAAAAACTATAATGAGGCTGGGGTCGAAAGTGCACTGCGACGCTCGCCGGCGGGCTAGCTATTTTCTCTCTCTTTTTTTTTTCTTCTTAGTTCGCATCAAAGAAATGGATTGCATGGTACCCTTTCTCGGCCGTTACACTGGGCAGTTGTGAAATAGACGCCGCGCCTATTTCAACTTCCTCCTTCTCAGTCTGATTGTCAATCCGTACCTTCAACTCTAACACACGCAGTCCGCCGAATGACGTTCTTCCTCGGTGCTAGTAGCACCCCGCTTTCTATGTCATTCCAAGACGGCCACAATTTACATGTCAGCGAGTATCGTCGCGTTTTGGACGAGATAGACGCGCATAAATTGTGTTTTTATTAGCGGCCATATTTCTTTTTTGTCATTACTTTGCAAACTCGTTCTTGCTCGTTTGGAATTCCGTGGTAAGGCATGTCTTTCGTTACAATAAGCAAAACTCTTAGCATAAAAAACTGAGGCCATCACCTTCACTTCAGATGAAATAAGCTTGGCTTACTTTTGAGTAAGAGGGAAGCGATGTTTTCAATGCATACTGTAGTGGATCTTCGTCGCCAATTTGTTGTGGAGTTGTTGGTGAAAATTCGTTGCAAAGTTGTAGTGACCGGTTTGTGCCGGAGGTAAGACACGGAACAACAGTGTATTAGCATAACAAGAAACAAGATATCCAAAAGAAGTGTTCATAATAAGTAAAATAGAAATAATTCCGAAGGTATTATTACGCTGCCTGACAAGTAGCTGCCGTTAACTGATTTCGTTAACTGCTCCATTAAACTGATGTACTTCACTACTTGTAATTACTACTGTTGACTGCTTTCTGAAAGTCTCGCAGGTAATCTATATGTAGAAAGACGAAGAGTTCATTCCTCGTAGGAGAAGGAAAACTACGAACAGCAACTCGCAATATAATGTGTTAATTGTGACTGCTGTGTTATGAGGTCGTCATCAATCTGATTAACAAGAGCAGTAGCAACAAAAGTAAAAAAGGTAAAAAAGAAGAGGAAATAAAAAATAAAAAGATTACACACATTTTACCTGTTTAAAGCTCTTCGTAATTGTACTTGTGAGTATAATTTCTATTTTTCTAAGGCATGAACTACCAGGAATCCCTTCAATGAGTCTATCGGAACCTATTTCAATCATTCCAAGGGCTTTAACGACAGATAGAATTACTGATGTCCTCATGTACAACAGGTTTGAGTTTTTGAAGATCTTGAAAGATATATGACAATCGGTAGATTGTTATGTATCTTTCTTATTGCCATGTTCTTTCTTATTGCTACGTTCTTTCTTATTGCCACGTTCTTTCTTATTGCCATGTTCTTTCTTATTGCCATGTTCTTTCTTATTGCTACGTTCTTTCTTATTGCCATGTTCTTTCTTATTGCCATGTTCTTTCTTATTGCCATGTTCTTTCTTATTGCTACGTTTTTTCTTATTGCCACGTTCTTTCTTATTGCCACGTTCTTTCTTACTGCCACGTTCTTTCTTATTACTACGTTCTTTCTTATTGCCATGTTCTTTCTTATTGCTACGTTCTTTCTTATTGCTACGTTCTTTCTTATTGCTACGTTCTTTCTTATTACTACGTTCTTTCTTATTGCCATGTTCTTTCTTATTGCTACGTTCTTTTTTATTGCATGTTCTTTCTTATTGCTACGTTCTTTCTTATTGCCATGTTCTTTCTTATTGCTACGTTTTTTCTTATTGCCACGTTTTTTCTTATTGCCATGTTCTTTCTTATTGCCACGTTCTTTCTTATTGCCACGTTCTTTCTTATTGCCATGTTCTTTCTTATTGCTACGTTCTTTCTTATTGCCATGTTCTTTCTTATTGCTACGTTTTTTCTTATTGCCACGTTCTTTCTTATTGCCACGTTCTTTCTTATTGCCATGTTCTTTCTTATTGCTACGTTCTTTCTTATTGCTACGTTCTTTCTTATTGCCACGTTCTTTCTTATTGCCATGTTCTTTCTTATTGCCATGTTCTTTCTTATTGCTACGTTTTTTCTTATTGCCACGTTCTTTCATATTGCCACGTTCTTTCTTACTGCCACGTTCTTTCTTATTACTACGTTCTTTCTTATTGCCATGTTCTTTCTTATTGCTACGTTCTTTCTTATTGCCATGTTCTTTCTTATTGCTACGTTCTTTCTTATTGCTACGTTCTTTCTTATTGCCATGTTCTTTCTTATTGCCATGTTTTTTCTTATTGCCACGTTCTTTCTTATTGCCACGTTCTTTCTTATTGCCACGTTCTTTCTTATTGCCATGTTCTTTCTTATTGCTACGTTCTTCTCTATTGCCATGTTCTTTCTTATTGCTACGTTTTTTCTTATTGCCACGTTCTTTCTATTGCCACGTTCTTTCTTATTGCCATGTTCTTTCTTATTGCTACGTTCTTTCTTATTGCTACGTTCTTTCTTATTGCCACGTTCTTTCTTATTGCCATGTTTTTTCTTATTGCCACGTTCTTTCTTATTGCCACGTTCTTTCTTATTGCCATGTTCTTTTCTTATTGCTACGTTCTTTCTATTGCCATGTTCTTTCTTATTGCTACGTTTTACGTTTTTTATTGCCACGTTCTTTCTTATTGCCATGTTCTTCTCTATTGCTACGTTCTTTCTTATTGCTACGTTCTTTCTTATTGCTACGTTCTTCTTATTGCCACGTTCTTTCTTATTGCTACGTTTTTTCTTATTGCCACGTTTTTTCTTATTGCCATGTTCTTTCTTATTGCTACGTTCTTTCTTATTGCCACGTTCTTTCTTATTGCCATGTTCTTTCTTATTGCCACGTTCTTTTTATTGCCATGTTCTTTCTTATTGCTACGTTCTTTCTTATTACTACGTTCTTTTCTTGTATTGCCATGTTCTTTCTTATTGCTACGTTCTTTCTTATTGCCATGTTCTTTCTTATTGCTACGTTTTTTCTTATTGCAACGTTCTTTCTTATTGCCACGTTCTTTCTTATTGCCATGTTCTTTCTTATTGCTACGTTCTTTCTTATTGCTACGTTCTTTCTTATTGCCACGTTCTTTCTTATTGCCACGTTCTTTCTTATTGCTACGTTCTTTCTTATTGCCATGTTCTTTCTTATTGCTACGTTTTTTTCTTATTGCCACGTTCTTTCTTATTGCCACGTTCTTTCTTATTGCCACGTTCTTTCTTATTACTACGTTCTTCTTATTGCCATGTTCTTTCTTATTGCTACGTTCTTTCTTATTGCAATGTTCTTTCTTATTGCTACGTTTTTTCTTGCTTTTCGCTACGTTCTTTCTATTGCTACGTTCTTTCTTATTGCCATGTTCTTTCTTATTGCCATGTTTTTTCTTATTGCCACGTTCTTTTTCATTGCCACGTTCTTTCTTATTGCCACGTTCTTTCTTATTGCCATGTTCTTTCTTATTGCTACGTTCTTTCTTATTGCCATGTTCTTTCTTATTGCTGTTTTTTCTTATTGCCACGTTCTTTTTCTTATTGCCACGTTCTTTCTTATTGCCATGTTTTTTCTTATTGCTACGTTCTTTCTTATTGCTACGTTCTTCTTTATTGCTACGTTCTTTTCTTATTGCCACGTTCTTTCTTATTGCTACGTTTTTTTCTTATTGCCACGTTTTTCTTATTGCCATGTTCTTTCTTATTGCTACGTTCTTTCTTATTGCCACGTTCTTTCTTATTGCCATGTTCTTTCTTATTGCCACGTTCCTTTTTATTGCCATGTTCTTTCTTATTGCTACGTTCTTTCTTATTACTACGTTCTTTCTTATTGCCATGTTCTTTCTTATTGCTACGTTCTTTTTATTGCCATGTTCTTTCTTATTGCCACGTTCTTTCTTATTGCCATGTTTTCTTATTGCCAAGTTTTTTCTTATTGCCACCTTCTTTCTTATTGCCACGTTCTTTCTTATTGCCACGTTCTTTCTTATTGCCATGTTCTTTCTTATTGCTACGTTCTTTCTTATTGCCATGTTCTTTCTTATTGTTACGTTTTTTCTTATTGCCACGTTCTTTCTTATTGCCACGTTCTTTCTTATTGCTACGTTCTTTCTTATTGCTACGTTCTTTCTTATTGCCACGTTCTTTCTTATTGCCACGTTCTTTCTTATTGCCATGTTCTTTCTTATTGCTACGTTCTTTCTTATTGCCATGTTCTTTCTTATTGCCACGTTCTTTCTTATTGCCACGTTCTTTCTTATTGCCACGTTCTTTCTTATTGCCATGTTCTTTCTTATTGCTACGTTCTTTCTTATTGCCATGTTCTTTCTTATTGCTACGTTCTTTCTTATTGCTACGTTCTTCTATTGCTACGTTCTTTCTTATTGCCATGTTTTTTCTTATTGCCATGTTTTTTCTTATTGCCATGTTCTTTCTTATTGCTACGTTCTTTCTTATTGCTACGTTCTTTCTTATTGCTACGTTCTTTCTTATTACTACGTTCTTTCTTATTGCCATGTTCTTTCTTATTGCTACGTTCTTTTTTATTGCATGTTCTTTCTTATTGCTACGTTCTTTCTTATTGCCATGTTCTTTCTTATTGCTACGTTTTTTCTTATTGCCACGTTTTTTCTTATTGCCATGTTCTTTCTTATTGCCACGTTCTTTCTTATTGCCACGTTCTTTCTTATTGCCATGTTCTTTCTTATTGCTACGTTCTTTCTTATTGCCATGTTCTTTCTTATTGCTACGTTTTTTCTTATTGCCACGTTCTTTCTTATTGCCACGTTCTTTCTTATTGCCATGTTCTTTCTTATTGCTACGTTCTTCTATTGCTACGTTCTTTCTTATTGCCACGTTCTTTCTTATTGCCATGTTCTTTTTCTTATTGCCATGTTCTTTCTCTTATTGCTACGTTTTTTCTTATTGCCACGTTCTTTCTTATTGCCACGTTCTTTCTTACTGCCACGTTCTTTCTTATTACTACGTTCTTTCTTATTGCCATGTTCTTTCTTATTGCTACGTTCTTTCTTATTGCCATGTTCTTTCTTATTGCTACGTTCTTTCTTATTGCTACGTTCTTTCTTATTGCCATGTTCTTTCTTATTGCCACGTTTTTTCTTATTGCCACGTTCTTTCTTATTGCCACGTTCTTTCTTATTGCCATGTTCTTTCTTATTGCTACGTTCTTTCTTATTGCCATGTTCTTTCTTATTGCTACGTTTTTTCTTATTGCCACGTTCTTTCTTATTGCCACGTTCTTTCTTATTGCCATGTTCTTTCTTATTGCTACGTTCTTTCTTATTGCTACGTTCTTTCTTATTGCTACGTTCTTTCTTATTGCCACGTTCTTTCTTATTGCTACGTTTTTTCTTATTGCCACGTTTTTTTCATTGTCATGTTCTTCTATTGCTACCGTTCTTTCTTATTGCCACGTTCTTTCTTATTGCCATGTTCTTTCTTATTGCCACGTTCTTTTTTATTGCCATGTTCTTTCTTATTGCTACGTTCTTTCTTATTACTACGTTCTTTTTCTTATTGCCATGTTCTTTCTTATTGCTACGTTCTTTCTTATTGCCATGTTCTTCTTTATTGCTACGTTTTTTCTTATTGCAACGTTCTTTCTTATTGCCACGTTCTTTCTTATTGCCATGTTCTTTCTTATTGCTACGTTCTTTCTTATTGCTACGTTCTTTCTTATTGCCACGTTCTTTCTTATTGCCACGTTCTTTCTTATTGCTACGTTTTCTTATTGCCATGTTCTTTCTTATTGCTACGTTTTTTCTTATTGCCACGTTCTTTCTTATTGCCACGTTCTTTCTTATTGCCACGTTCTTTCTTATTACTACGTTCTTTCTTATTGCCATGTTCTTTCTTATTGCTACGTTCTTTCTTATTGCAATGTTCTTTCTTATTGCTACGTTTTTTCTTGTTGCTACGTTCTTTCTTATTGCCACGTTCTTTCTTATTGCCATGTTCTTCTATTGCCACGTTCTTTCTTATTGCCACGTTCTTTCTTATTGCCACGTTCTTTCTTATTGCCATGTTCTTTCTTATTGCTACGTTCTTTCTTATTGCCATGTTCTTTCTTATTGCTACGTTTTTTCTTATTGCCACGTTCTTTCTTATTGCCACGTTCTTTCTTATTGCCATGTTTTTTCTTATTGCTACGTTCTTTCTTATTGCTACGTTCTTTCTTATTGCTACGTTCTTTCTTATTGCCACGTTCTTTCTATTGCTACGTTTTTTCTTATTGCCACGTTTTTTCTTATTGCCATGTTCTTTCTTATTGCTACGTTCTTTCTTATTGCCACGTTCTTTCTTATTGCCATGTTCTTTCTTATTGCCACGTTCTTTTTTATTGCCATGTTCTTTCTTATTGCTACGTTCTTTCTTATTACTACGTTCTTTCTTATTGCCATGTTCTTTCTTATTGCTACGTTCTTTTTTATTGCCATGTTCTTTCTTATTGCCACGTTCTTTCTTATTGCCATGTTCTTCTTATTGCCAAGTTTTTTCTTATTGCCACGTTCTTTCTTATTGCCACGTTCTTTCTTATTGCCACGTTCTTTCTTATTGCCATGTTCTTTCTTATTGCTACGTTCTTTCTTATTGCCATGTTCTTTCTTATTGTTACGTTTTTTCTTATTGCCACGTTCTTTCTTATTGCCACGTTCTTTCTTATTGCTACGTTCTTTCTTATTGCTACGTTCTTTCTTATTGCCACGTTCTTTCTTATTGCCACGTTCTTTCTTATTGCCATGTTCTTTCTTATTGCTACGTTCTTTCTTATTGCCATGTTCTTTCTTATTGCCACGTTCTTTCTTATTGCCACGTTCTTTCTTATTGCCACGTTCTTTCTTATTGCCATGTTCTTTCTTATTGCTACGTTCTTTCTTATTGCCATGTTCTTTCTTATTGCTACGTTTTTTCTTATTGCTACGTTCTTTCTTATTGCTACGTTCTTTCTTATTGCCATGTTCTTTCTTATTGCCATGTTTTTTCTTATTGCCACGTTCTTTCTTATTGCCACGTTCTTTCTTATTGCCACGTTCTTTCTTATTGCCATGTTCTTTCTTATTGCTACGTTCTTTCTTATTGCCATGTTCTTTCTTATTGCTACGTTTTTTCTTATTGCCACGTTCTTTCTTATTGCCACGTTCTTTCTTATTGCCTTGTTCTTTCTTATTGCTACGTTCTTTCTTATTGCTACGTTCTTTCTTATTGCTACGTTCTTTCTTATTGCCACGTTCTTTCTTATTGCTACGTTTTTTCTTATTGCCACGTTTTTTCTTATTGCCATGTTCTTTCTTATTGCTACGTTCTTTCTTATTGCCACGTTCTTTCTTATTGCCATGTTCTTTCTTATTGCTACGTTTTTTCTTATTGCCACGTTCTTTCTTATTGCCATGTTCTTTCTTATTGCCACGTTCTTTCTTATTGCCACGTTCTTTCTTATTGCCACGTTCTTTCTTATTCATTCTGCTCTTCGGCTCTCTGATCTGGGTGATTAACTTTGATTGTTCTGTCTGTGTGTATTGCAAAGTCCCATAACACATAGATTAACCCTGGCTGAGAGGTAATGATTTAACACTCATTGTGGATTACAAAACTTTCAAAATTAGCTGGAACTGCCTCAAACAATGTCAAATTTCCTTGTTTTTTTTTATATCAGACAGCGCCGAGTTTCATCCGGTGTCAGAAGACGTGGCACACATTGAGTCATCCCAAATTAATTTTGCAGAACATTCTCGAACCTCTCACTGTATAAAGTGTTGACTATTTGATATTTATATTCAATCTGATGTCACCCATCAATATGTGATAAATACGATAAATATTTTTTTCCTTTTTCGGTGGAGGCAGGTGCAGGACATTCGAGCATTAGGTTATCTTCAAGACAATTTCGTCCGCTCCTAAATTCAGCTGCCCGCATTTGCGTTGTTGATAATACTGGAGAGTCATGCAGCAACTATGCTAGCACAAATGTTCTTGGGGGAAAAATTTTTTTCTGAAGGCTCTTGATGACAGCACGATGACATATATTGTCCCTTTCTAAGAGAAGTTGCTAGTACTTACTTTTGAAATTCTCCTTAAATAGTAGGATGTTAGTTTATTTAAGGAGTAACAAAGCAGTTATTGATAAGTAAAGTTGAAATTAAAAAAAGAAATATTTCACAGTTCTCGTATCATTCCTTTAGCGTATCAACTTTTCAATTCACCGTCGTAGTGAACATTATTGGTGATAAATCTTCGATGAACAAGAGACGGCTTAAAGAAAATTAAAATGGAATCAAGACAAATTTACAGCAGCAAGGTAACTTTGCTGTTTTCATAGATACAGAGAGTTCGTGCTAATAAACTGATTAAATAGCATCTGTGCGCACATTTACGTTTTGCAGCCCAAATTAAACATGCATAAATCGTTGAAAGAACACAGCCGGTAAATTTTTTATTTTATTTTATTTTATTTGTGGATGCGAGATAAATCAGACATTTCAGATTGGTATGTTTTGCCATGGCTGATGCCGGATAATCTTATGCCTTCACACACTCACACGCCGAGACACACACACGGATAGATAGATAGATAGATAGATAGATAGATAGATAGATAGATAGATAGATAGATAGATAGAACTGGAAAAATTGATAACTAGGAAAAATAGATAGATAGATAGATAGATAGATAGATAGATAGATATTACAACAGGCAAAGATATATATATATATATATATATATATATATATAGATAGATAGATAGATAGATAGATAGATAGATAGATAGATAGATAGATATAAAGTGACAATGATAAATAGATAGATAGATACATAGATAGAGAGATATGGCAACAGGCAAAGATAGATAGATAGATAGATAGATAGATAGATAGATAGATAGATAGATAGATATAAAGTGACTATGATAGATAGATAGATAGATGTGGCAACAGGCAAAGATAGATAGATATGGCAACAGGCATAGATAGATAGATAGATAGATAGAGAGATAGATAGATAGATAGATAGATAGATAGATAGATAGACATTGCAACAGGAATATATAGATATATAAATAGATAGATAGATAGATAGATAGATAGATAGATAGATAGATAGATAGATTTAGTCATAATAAAATTAAACCAGTACACAGCTGTATTAAAATGTGTTTAATATAATTATATTGTAGAACTTTTGAAAATTCTTCATTTGTAAACGAGTTATTACTCGACCTAGGTATTACTGAATTAAAGAACAGAGATTATGACTAAGTGTAACCATATCATAAAATACTTAGCATCAGACAACCATGGATGAAAAGGTTATAATTTTGAAAATTGCGCCTTCAAAAAATCCCCGTTACGTGAGTGTTCTTAAAAAAAGGTAAAATCACTTATTGCAAATCGCCTGAAGACAACACATGGTAGAAACATAGGGCGCGTAATAATTAGTTAACATATATATATATAGATATATATATATATGTGTGTGGGGGGGGTGCGTGTGTGTGTGTGTGTGTGTGTGTGTGTGTGGGTGTGTGTGTGAGTGTGCGTGTGCATGTGTGTAGGTAGATACGAACAGACTGAGATGGCTAGGTATATATCAAGATAGTCAATGAATAGAGAATTAGAAACGCAATAAAAAGAAAACTATATAGAAGAAATCAAATACTAAAAGAAAAATGATTGAACCAAATTGTGCATGACGGAACTCATGTGATAATTTTCGCCTGAGAAATGTTTCAGATTCAATCAATCAATCATTGAATCGACTGATAAAACGCGCTTGCTTCGTACGTTACGTGTGAAAACTTGGAGAATATTTAAGCAAGAAATTATTGTTCGGAAGATCAACGAGGAAGACATCCGCTGCCGTTACACGTGCAATCGACCTTATTTATAGATGTGATTCTATAAATGAAGTTGAAATTTGCCCGTTTCCTACAGTTCAGAAAATGTAACCAGGACACAAATAGACGTTCACGAATTCGAAGATACGAAACACACTTAAATAGGGATTCAGTCATTGTTTATCTATACACATTGACAATTTTTTTTTTAATCGTATCACCCCGACCAAGGCGGTAATGCCACTGATGTACAGGGGGCTACATAAGAGTAAAAGATTAGATAGGAGGAGAGTGAAAAGAAAGACGAACCCGTTAGAAAGGAGCAAGAGAAGGATGAGAATACAGGTGTGATGACAGTTGCAAAGGTAGAGAGAAAGGAAAAGATATACAGGGTGGTGTGGAAAGAACTAGAGTCAAGTGGTTAAGAGATGAGTATTGACATTGCATTTAAATTCCTGGAGGTTGTAGCTGTCAGCAAAGCAAGAATATGGAAGCAATTTCCACAGGCGGGAAATGCGAGAAAAGAAGCTGAAGGAGTAGAATTGTCATCCGCATTTGGTTGGTCTAATTGTGAATGGATGAGATCCAGTTGCCGGTCTGGTTGCACGACTAAACACCATTGACTTAAATTCTTTGGAGCAAAAGCCATGATAGTATTAATAAATCAGACAGAGGGAAGCCACATCCCGTCATTGGGGAATTGGCTGGAGTCGAGCTGCCATGTCGGTACCTATCACATTACTGATTCTCCTTTGGAGCCTGTCAAGAACACTGAGATGAACAGCAGGGGCGCCTGACCATATATGACAGCATGTGTATTAGTCAGTCGATATTCAAACTCAGTTAAATACCAATTATATATTTGTTCCTTAAAATGGTACTATCCTACCTAAAAAAATATTCAAATATATTATCTACTAGCAGTATACTTAGGGCCAAACCCGAAGCAAAAACTAAAATAAAAGGCCTGAAAAAATACAGACATACAGGCAGATAAACAGACACACACAAAAACATCGATTTTCTGCACTATTATAAGAACTGCAATTTTGAAACTTCTGAATATCGTTTCTTGTGTCTTTGTCTGTGAGTGTATCACATTTGATTAAAATCGGACCACTCCTTCTATAACCCGATTTTTTTGATTATCGAAATTCGATATTTATCGGGGGTACCTAGACACAAAACCTAGCTAAGAACACTCGCAGATGCTTATAGTACAACTGTGTAAATTTTCAAGAAAATCGGTTCAGCCGTTTCGGAGTCTATAGGTAACGGACACACACACACACAGTCACATACAGACACACATACACACACGGAGACAACGTTCCATTTATAAATAAGTTTAGATATCGATATCTGTGACTAGATCCATATTCTCAAATAATGAATCTATCAGCAAAACTCTGCTGATAGTAAAAGTTTACTTAAGCACTGACCTGACTGGACTCTGAATTCGAGTGGAGAGGAACTGAGATGAGCCTCTGCCGAAGGGCAGAGTTACGTTTGGGGTAAATAGACGAAAGCTTGGCTCCGCGTATGCAGTTTCTACTGGGAGTTTTTTGCCCGAACGTATGCCCTTAGAATGCGCTACGGTAAAATTGGCTTTGTGCCACATTTCAACTTTGTTGTCACTTTGGGTAAATAGAATTAAACTTCTGACCTTGCCGGACTCCCTACTTTCAGGCAGAGAGTAACCGAGACAAACCTATGCCGACAGCAGAGTCTTGTCTGGGGTAAATGAACGGGATCCCGATTCCGCGTATTCGGAGCCTATGGGGAATTTTTACCCGAGCGTACCTGCTTGGAATGTCCTACCATAAATCTAGCCTTCTGCTACATCCCGATAAATAGCGAGTTCATTAAAGATTTCATTAAAACTGATACAATTTAATGAACTCTCGTAGTTAACCATTTTGATAATGACTCATGTACTCTGTCCACGGAAGCTTATTATTGACCTCAACGTGTCCGAAGCCAAACTAGAATATCGTCACTAGAGAAGAACTTTCATAAATTTCTTAAGTACCTACTAAAAGTTCTAAAACGCCGCATTAGTTCCCGAAATATGTTTCAGCACAAGTTTTTGAGTATTTCACAGACGGATCTTCATATAAAATGCCTTTACAAACCCTGGACAAGATCTACATAAAAAAGAGAAATGAAATGGACACTTATTGGCTTCGAAGTGTCAACTATCCTTAGATTCAATTGATAGATTCTGTCAAGCCTTAGTACAACTAAGTAGATTGCTCATTTTCTTCACTCTACTTGAAAAAAGCAGTTTAACATTAACAACAGGCCTTTCGTCAGGCAAGAGTACTAGATTTAGAGAAACAAATTGCTAAATCCATCTCTTATCATTTCTTCGATATACTCTGTGCATTGCTCTCACAAATGCAGTAACGTCAGAAACCACATTATCCATTTTAACCCCCACCTAACTAACCTGAACTACCCACTTTCGGCCTTGTGCCACATTTACTGTAATATAACGGTAATAAATATAATTGAAGCATACGTTTAAACCAATACGAATTGTCTCTAACAATTTTACTTCAATTTAATGAACACATGTTGTTAACCATTTTGATAATGCCTCATGTACTCTGTCCACGGAAGCTTATTATTGACCTCAACGTGACCGAATCCAAACTAGAATATCGTAACTGGAGAAGAATCTTTATAAAGTTGTAATTTTGGGTAAATAAAATTTAAGTTCTGACCTTGTCAGACTGCCTAACTTCAGGCTGAGAGGAACCAAGACGAATCTATGCCGAGGGCAGAATCTTGTCTGGGATAAATAAACGGGATCGCGACCCAGCGTATGCGGAGCCTATGGGGAATTTTTACCCGAGTGTATGCGCTTGGAATGCCCTCCGGTAAAAGTAGCCTTCTGCCACATCCCGCCTTTGTGTTTAGGCTCGGATAAATAGCGAGTTCATTACAGATTACATTAAAGCCGATACAATTTAATGAATTCTCGTAGTTAACAATTTTGATAGTGGCTAATGTACTCTGTCCAGAGAAACTTATAATTGACCCTAACGACTCTGAAGCCAAACTAGAATGTCATTGCTGGAAAAAAACTTTCATAAACTTCTTAAGTACCTACTAAAAGTTCTAATAAGCTGTACTACTTCATAAAATACGTCTCAACACAAGGTTTTGAGTATTTCTCAGACGGACCTACATATGAAGAGTCTTTAAAAACCTTGAACAGGTAACGTCAGAGACCACTTCATCCATTTTAACCCCCACCTAACTAACCTGAGCTACGCACTTTCGGCCTTGATCCACATATACTGTAATATAACGGCAATAAATATAATTGAAGCTTACATTTAAGAAAATACGAATTGTCTCTAACAATTTTACTTCAATTTAATGAACTCACGTTGTTAACCATTTTGATAATGACTCATGTACTCTGTCCACGGAAGCTTATTATTGACCTCAACGTATCCGAATCCAAACTAGAATATCGTCACTAGAGAAGAACTTTCATAAATTTCTTAAGTACCTACTAAAAGTTCTAAAACGCCGCATTAGTTCCCGAAATATGTTTCAGCAAAAGTTTTCAGGTACTTAGCAGATGCACCTTCCTACGAACAGGGTTTAATAACCGTGGACAAAATCTATATACAAAGAAAAGCTCTCTAGAAGCTTATTGGTGACGAGGCGTCAATTGCTATAAGATTCAATTGATGGATACAAAGTAAGGACTATTTATTTTCTTCGGTATCAGTGTAACAATATCAAGCCAGACTGATACGAGATTTCTTTTATAATCGTTACGCCCCAAGCAAGCCATTTTAATACCACAGCTTAGCAGGCGTTTACATAGGAGGTAGGTTATGAGAAAGAGTGACAGGTTATAGGGGTGTCAGGAAGAGGGTAGGAGAAGAACGAGAATACCGATAAGAGTGGTGTTGACGAAGAAAATAGTATGAGAGCAAGAGAGGACGCAAGTTAGTGAGATAGGACTTTACATTTGAATTCTTGAAGATTGTAGCTGTCGGGAAAGCAAGTAAATGGAAAAAAATTTCACAGGCGGGACGTGCGAGAGAAAAAGCTGATGAAGTAAAATTTGCGTTTACAATTTATTGGTTCCACTGAAAAAGATCGGACCTAGTTGCTAATCTTGTGGCTCGAGTAACTTCATGTATGGGGAGTACCGGTGAGCTAGGTTCATCTGAAAGTATTTGTAAAAGACAGGGAAGCCATATTGTGCCGGTGAGAAAGTAACTGTATCCAAGCTGCTAAGTCGGGATAGATGCCATTACAGATTCTCCGTTGGATTTTGTCGAGTACCCCTAGTTGGATAGCAGGGCCACCCGACCAGATATAGCACAGGCGGATGATAGATTTGTATATGTGCAGAATTGTTACAGAAAAAAACTTCCTGGCCCTGCATAGAGAATCGATTTTTTTGCGGCGGATTTAGCTATGGATTCTATGTAGTCATTCCAGTTGAGGTCTTTTGTGAGAGTTAACCAGAGGAGGCGCAGTGTTTTACTTTCACGGAGACTAGACTGATCCATGCTAATGGGGGGTAGAAGTGAATGTCTGTGGTGGTTAATATATAGCAGCTTCGTTTTGGAAGCATAGAAATTCACGAGCCATTTCTTACCCCAGTTCACCACAGATTGGAGGTCCTTTTCAAGCTCTGCAGCGAGGTTTGCTTTGTCAGCATCGGCAGATTTTTGATCGAGGCGAGAGTAGGCCTTCTTAAACTGGCTTCAGTCCACGGATATTCGACAAAAAATACTCGAAAATAACACATTAACGTTACAGTAGGCCTATGACCAAGCCTGAATACTAGATTTAGCGAAGCAAAATGCTAAAATGTACGATACAAATTCAGTAACGGTAGAGATATCTTCACCTATTGTGCCTCCCCTTATCGTATGAAAACGCAGAGTCTAACAAAAACAGTCCTAATTAAACGAACATTTTTTTAGGCGAAAGCAAGATAAATCAAAGACATCATGCCCTGCAAAAAATAAAAAATAAAAAGTTGTAAATGCGGAAAGCAGGGACATTGAGCTAAAGTTTGCAGATGTCTGTCAGTCAGTTACGTGCCATACGTGATACACGTTTGGGCGATCATGTCTCAAAAGAGACCTGACTGACTGGACAGAAGGTTATCTCACAGTAGGTTGCCATTGCTTTCTGTGTTAGACTGGTTGCCAGCCAGTCTATAGAACCCGATCTCTCCTGCTATTTGACTCATAGCTATAGGGAGAAGAGATGTATTATACTAGTAATTATATGGGGGGGGGGGGTCAGTTTATTACTTCATAACGATAGAAAACCGATCCTCCATTTTATGACTAGTAAAAGCCTTAATCATGATTCCGACTATTATATTCAGTCAGACAATTAAGTGCCATACTTGTTACACGCTTTAGGTGATCATGTCTCAAAAGAGACCTGACTGACTGGACAGAAGATTATCCCGCAGTAGGCTGCCAATGCTTTCTACGGTAGACTGGTTGCTGACCAAGGCCTTAGAACCCAATCTGGCCTATTATTTAACCCACAGCTGGAGGGAAGTAGACGGATTAATATCTTTCCCACGGGTATTTGCGCGTAAGTGAATGCAAAGAAATTCAACTTGAATTCGAAGTCGGCACCCCGATTTTCTTGTTCCGAGCTGATATCCATTGCACCACAATGCACATCTCTCCTTGTACATTGCAGATGTAGAAAGAGAGAAATGGTATTTTGTGCAGCATCAGCGAATACACTGGGCTGTCTATCAACAACAATGATAAAGATCACGGCTAACGAACAACCACTAAAAGCATTGCTTTATATCGGGTGCACGGAAAATTTTCATTGATGCAAGCAGTTTGAAAGAAAATTCATAGAGAACCTACTCCATATCTAAACTTATTTATAAATGGAAATTTGTGTGTGTGTGTCCGTTACCTATAAACTCCGAAACGGCTGAACTGATTTTCTTGAGAATTTACACAGTTGTACAATAAGCATATGCGAGTGTTCTTAGCTAGGTTTTGTGTCGAGGTACCCCCGATAAATATAATAAATCGATAATCAAAAAAATTGGGTTATAGAAGGTTTGGTTCGATTTTAATCAAATTTGATACACTCAAAGACAAAGACATAAAAAACGGTATTCAGAAGTTTCAAGGTTGCAGTTCTTATAATAGTGCAGAAAATCGATAATATATATATATATATATATATATATATATATAAGGCAAGATGTTTGTGTCTTTGTTTATCTGTGTGTATGTCCTTTATACAAATCCACAAGTTTTATTCTATTTTCACCAAACTTCACACAAATATTCTTTCGGCTGAGTCTGAGCTTCAGGACTATGGATTAGTTTTAAAACTTTCGTTACATCCGAGTAACGCCGGGCTATACTGCTAGTTAACAATATTCTTATACCCACTGAAATTTGTTGATTTCACATGTAAACAATCTTTTTAAGCTGTTGGATACGACTTAATCGAAAATAAGTTTTGTTTTCGTATACGACAGTTCTGCCCCACCCCTAACCATCCCATCGAAAATATGCTTTTTTATCAGCATATATTCGTTTCTTCCATGAGGTTAATAAGAATGAATTATGATGCAGTTAAATCTACGTTCTACAACACATATTCACACCGTACACTTGCCATGTCTTTTTCTATCCGTTTTGAGAAAGTAAAGAAGGTTGAATGAATGAATAGGTGAATTGTAGGAAGAGAACATACTGCTTACAAGGTATCCTTTAAATACCGCACCAAGTGTTTAAAGCTTATTTTTCTTTATATATTTTTTCTTTTTATGACCTTGATGTATTTGAGCAAGTATGATCCAATCCAGATAATTCTATTCATAGGAAATCGAAGTCAAAGGAAAACTGCTTTTGAATAAAAGGTAGATTTTCTTTTGAAATTTTCTTTCTTTTTTTTTTTTTTTTTTTTGGCCTCGGGTGCTGGACTAATGGGACACCATGTCGATGCATGTAAACTTACCAATAGATTCCCAAATATCGATCGAATAAATAAACACCATCACAGGCAGCGACATCAAGCTTCCGTCGGAATATTCGGAAGTTAATCTTTATTATGTAAGGGCAAAAGTACCCAGAACGTTTTTGTGTACTATTAAGGGAATCTTAGAAATGTCTTCAGATTTTTTTGAGTTTTAAATTCTCTGTGCAATCAATCAACATTATTAAGTCATGCGGAAGCTGAAACTACAAAACCTCTTAGAGACGGTAGTAACGGAAAGCAAGAAGAAATGATTAAACACCAACTGCAAAAAGATAATGCATGGTTGTTAGCTAAAGAATGAACCCAAAATGTAAATTATAAAATAGTAGTACCAAAATCAAGTTAAAAACTAAATATCTGGGAAGTGATTTAACACAGGACGGAAAGTGCCACATTCATATTCAAAGACAGATCATGATAGCCAACGATTGCATTCCAACAGCTAAACAGGATATTCACTTAGTTAAGTGCCATACATGATATACGTTTGCGCGATCATGTCTCTTTCGAGACATGACTGACTGGACAGAAGATTATCCCGCAGTAGGTTGCCAATGCTTTCTGCGGTAGATTGGTTGCTGACCAAGACTATAGAACCCAATCTGTCCTGTTGTTTAACCCATAACTGGAGGGAAGAGACGGATTAATACCTTCTCCAAGGATATTTGTGCGCAAGTGATTGTAAAGAATTCAAGTGGAATTCGAACTCGCCTCCTCGATTTGTTGTTCCAAGTCGATATCCACTGCACCACAAGCAGGATATCAAGTTACAAAGAAAACTTTTCTTAGAAACAAAGAAAAGAACGTGGAACTGTTCCGTGACATCTGTCCTCCTTTATGGCAGTACGATCTCTTCAAAAATGAAGAAGTGACTTCAAGCAGAAGAAATGTGGATGTTGACTATAAAATAAACTGGATATATTAGCAACGAAAAATTCTTATTAAGAAAATAGAAATAAAATGGAAACTTATAACTAATCCAACCACCCAAAAAATCACCTCTGGAAACTTAAATCTTATAAAATAAATTTTGATAGACGATTGTTTCTCTTCACAGTTGTAGAAATAATTTTATCTTCCATTGTTTTTCCTGAAATATTTCTTCACGTATATGTACCATGTCCTTTCAGGACGTAAGCGATCATGGCTTCTCTCAAATTTTTGTCCTTCGTAGCTCTTTTAAAATGTTCTTATTTTGTTGCTTCTCCTATATCTTGTCCCACCATCCATTCACTCAAACTCCTCTTTTTTTTCTGCGTTCTCTGTTTCTTCAGGATGATGGCGAGAACAGTTCTCCACATCTTTTCTGTCCTTCGAAGCTCTTATTAATTCTTTTTGTGTTATTTCTCCAATATATTGTCTCGCCATCCATTTACCTAAGCTCACTCTTTTTTTTTTAATATGCCCTGTCCTTTCAGGACGATGGTGAGAAAGGCTCTTCATATCATCCTGCCCGTTGTGGTTTTTATTAAATGTTGTCTTTTCGTTGTTTCTCTGATATCTTCTTCCACCAGCCATTCTTTCAAGCTCATTCTTTTTTTCTTCTTCTTATATGTATCCTGACTATAGTGAAAAAGGTTCTCTTGCCCTTCGTAGCTGTTAATAAAAGTTTGTCATTTTGTTGTTTCTTCTATATCTTGTTGCACCATCCATGCACTGAAGATCACTATGTATGTTATGAGTTGTTTTCCTCCGCGTCTCTTGCTCTGATTATTCAGGCCATCTTTCCTCACTATATGCTTTTGTGATATTTTTTTTATAATCATTTCACCCTAAGGAAGGAATGACCGCTACTTGTACACAAAAAGTTACAGTGAAGAAGAAGAAAAAGAAGAAGAAGAAGAAGAAGAAGAAGAGAGAGAGAAAGAGACTGAGAGAGAGAGTTAGTGAGAGCGAGAGCAATGCACAGAGTATATCGAAGAAATGATAAGAGATGGATGGGAATCAAGTAGATAGAAGATGACAACTGACGTTACATTTAAACTTTTGGCAATTGTATATATTAGAGAATCAAGTAAACAGAAGCGTGTCCCATAAACGCGAAGCAGATCTTTCCTTAGTAACGTAGACAAAGGTGGTTAGTGGGTCCGAAATGAAAGTATTTGGTATAATTATTGAAAGCTCAGTAGAGTTGAGGAAAACATTAATCAGCTAAGTGACAAATTTTAATTTAATTATATATATATATATTAGTTACCTTCAATAATTCGTTGAAAAGAGAACATTACCTGATGAAAATTCCTGACAACTGATAAAAAAGATGTTTTATTATGTTATTATTAACAGGAAAGACCGAACTAGTTTGTCTTATGTAACTGTATTTTTAAAATCCTTTAAAGAACGTTCGTAATTTTGGTAAAAAATATTCTTGTTTCAGCGAATGGACTATAAATTAGCATAGCAAATTTTAGCCTCTTTTTTGCGGTGAAAAAAATACATTAAATTGCAAATTCTTTTAAAAGTCAAAGAATTGTAATGAAGCTTTCAGAACATATTCCCAAGTGAATTACATTATTCTAGAAACGTCCTTGTTTTTAAAATCTTCGTAAATATTTTCGTTTTAAAATTTTCTAAATAACTCTTACTCTACATCTTTTAAAGCACACTTATTTAATTTTATGAAAATTCGAGAAATTCATTGGTGTAACACAACGCTTATTCTTTTTCTTCTTCTTCTTTTTTTCTTCTTCTTCTTCAGCATCTTAAGTGTTTTTACCTCTTTTGTAGTTCTTCATCTTCTTTTTCATGTTTTTACTTCGGCTTCTTAATTGGTTCTACCCGTATTTCTTCTTTTTCTTCTTCTTCTTCGGCATCTGAAGTACTTCTGCTACGAACGTATTTCCTTTTCTTCATCTTTTTCGGTATCTTATATGCTTCTAGCTCATTTGTGTTTCTTCTTCTTCTTCTTCTTCTTCTTCTTCTTCTTCTTCTTCTTCTTCTATAATCTATATCTAAGTCGAACAAACCGTAGAAGAAAAATATGTTTTTAAAAGACGCTTTTGTAATAATCATATTTTTGGGTGCTATTTTATATTTGAACTCACTTTATATTTATACCCTGCGCAGTAATATTTTCATTCTTCTTCTTCTTCTTCTTCTTCTTCTTCTTCTTCTTCTTCTTCTTCTTCTACTTCTTCTATACGCCATATCTCCTCAGGATGTCTCCTTATCTTTGGTGGCTCTTAGCGTTCTCCTGTTATCCTATGCAAACCCCGCTCTGTCATCCACTTTCTCAAGCTCGTCAAGTATGTTACTCGCTGCTTTCTCCTGTCTCTTTTTCTCTCTATCTGACATGTGAGTATCAGATTCTCTAAGCCCTTTTTTTCGTTACATGTCCCAGACACTTTAGCTGTCTTTTCCTGATTCTCAGTATTAATTTCCTTTTCGTTTCCTTCTTTTCCAAACATCAACACTTCTCACATGCTCGATCACTGATATCCGCAGCACCTTTTGTAGAACCACATTTCAGTGGCTTCAAGTTTTTGAAAGCAGAACTCCTTGGAGATTTTAAATCATCAATTCCTGTTTGTATAATAGGAACTCTACTTATCGAAAATCTGCTCTAATCAGTAAAATATAAAATGCAGTATAACGAAGATATTATTTAATTAGAAAAGCTTTATTTGGTTATTTGTCGGTTGTTGTCGAACCCTTACCTGTCAGTGAAGGTGTGAACGAATTTTCGGCGCTCTACACCCTCTACAACGTAATGTTGAAAATTCGTTCACAATTTCACTGACAACAACCAAAAATAACCAAATAATTCAACAATCATGCTCAAAAGGAATATGAATACGTTGAAGAAAATCTTTAATATCTCTTATGGATAAGATCTATTAAGAATCGCCGACTGACGCCAATTCGGTCGGGTTTCAATCCTGGGTTAAAAAGCAATCGGAGTCTAACCGTACTTATTAGCTGTGATACAACGAAACAGACCTGTCTGCGGATGACTATATATATATATTCTTTGTGCGGATGTGTGTTGTGGTGCAGTGGATATCGGCTCGGAACGAGAAATGGGGGAGCCGAGTTCAAATTACAGTTGAATCCATTGCATTTACGCACAAATACCCTTGGGAAAGGTATTAATCCGTCTCTTCCCTCCAGTTATGGGTTAAATAGCAGGACAGTTTGGGTTCTATAGACTTGGCTGGCAACCAATCTACCGCAGAAAGGAATGGCAAACTAATGCGGGATAATCTTCTGCCCAGTCAGTCATGTCTCGAAAGAGACATGATCGTTCAAGCGTGTTTCACGTATGGCACTTAACTGACTGACTATTAAGAAATGTGCGTTGTGGTGCACTGGATATCAGCTCGGAACGTGGAATCGGTGAGTCAGGTTCTAATTCTAATTGAATCCGTTGCATTCACTTACGCACAAATACCCTAAGGAAAGGTAATAATTCGTCATTTCTCCCTCAAGCTATGAGTTAAATAGCAGGACAGATCGGGTTCTTTGACTTTGGTTGACATGTATTTATCTTTAGAAATGCCTGACATCTTTAAATTGGAGAGGTTCGGGCTCTGTCAGAAAGGAACGCCAATGCCGCTGCAAGATTTAAATTATTTTAAGAAATTACACTAACGAATCTGTACACACCATCACACAGACGCCTATAACTCCACAAATACCTAATCTAAATGAAACTGGAGCGATGCTTTAAACTTTCAAAAGCCGCAACATGTTCACGGCGACTATTAAACTTTTCAAATCATAAATCACTTCGTTGGGGACCACTCAATCCGACCTCTTCACAACAATCAGTTTCACATAATCATTTCATAATTTTCTTCATCTCTCTTTCGTCGTCACCGTCAGCAGCAACAAATTCCAATACGACCAGACCCATACATAAAATAAAATATAAAATATATTTTTTCTTTTTCATATAAAGACATCTTCAATGACATGCCATCGAGTAAGAGATTGTTTGGTCAGAGTTGCCAGCACCCCCATCTGTGAGACCCCGGTTTTACTCATTCGTACACTTCAACAGTTGTGTTCACGCTCTTCAAATAAAAATAAAAATTACTACTAAATATTTTCTATCAGCTTGACGTCAGTTCTGTGCCATTGACAGCTATCTTCCGCTACAAACCGAAATGTGGGACACAAACGTTTGACCTCGCTAGACAAAACAAAAATTCAAATGCGAAATATTTTCTTTTTTGTGCATCTGACTGACCTTTTTCAACAAAATATATTTCACTCAATCACCAAGCGCAAACACACTTAATTGAAAAAAAATTAATGACTCTCAAAAATATCGTCTAACGAATATTTAACAGAATAAAGTTTATCTATCTATCTATCTATCTATCTATCTATCTATCTATCTAGCTAGCTAGCTAGCTAGCTAGCTAGCTAGCTAGCAAGCTCCAAAAAGCTTGTCTCTTTAATAGATCAGATTCATGCCAATTTCGAAGTTTCGTGAGGACAACGTTATGATATTCCCACTTATCAGGGCTGTTTGCTGTTAGGTCCTGTTTCTTCTTGCTTATATTTAATATGGTGTGATATTGCTGGAGTGATCTTGTTTGTGATTGGTAGGTTATAATTCATTTTTTTGTTCATGATTGATTGATTTGATTTTTCTTTATTTTGTTATTGTGTAGTCGTTTAATATATATATATATATATATATATATATATATATATATATATAGTGTTAAATATAACAGACAATAATTGGCTATGATGTTTAATCCTAACCCGTTCTAAACATCGTATTTTTGTTTTAATTTCAGGTGACAAAAAAGACAAAAATTTTCCAACATTTGGATATTTTTTATTATGTTGGCTTTAAGCTTTCAGCTCACATGAGCCATCATCAAAGAGGGTACAGGGACGTTAATATAAATACGTCCACCATCAAAAATGATTTTATCTTGTGTTGACATAAAACATTGCTTAGCAATGATGGTAGATGTATTTATGTTAACCTCCGTGTAACCTTTCTGAAGCTGGCTCATTTGAACCGAAAGCTTAAAACCAACATAATAAAATGTATCCAAATTTTAGACAATATTTTCCATATTTTCACCTGAAATTAAAGCCAAAATACGATGTTTAGAACGGTTCATGATAAAACATAATAAACATTCATTGTCTGTTTTATTTAACAGTATATGTTTAGAAAATTATCTGCTGCCGGGACACATATATATATATTTTTATCAAGCCTATATAACACAATTTTCGATTCATCGCAAACAACCATATCTGCTCTGAAATGTATCTTAATGTCAACAAATGTAAACATGTTACGGAAATTAGCGAATTTTAACGAAACTTGATTATAAACAACCTACAATTTGAAATGAATTGTTTGAATATTATTTTTTATCGATACTTGTATTTAAGTAGATATTCTCTTTTTTAATTAAACGGTATAATATATTTACATCTATTCATTTCAAATTGTCGGTTGTTTATAAGCAAATTTCGTTAAAATTAAAAAGTTCCGTAACATGTTTACATTTGTTGACATTGCGATACATTTCAGAGCAGATATGGTTGTTTGCGATGAATCGAAAATTGTGTTATATAGGCTTGATAAAACCTCATTTAGACTGGAGGGTATCCGTGCTCGAGAGGTCTAAGACGTTGCCAGATCAAATGGTAGATTCCCGTTTGTAAATAGGTGTCGCAGGTTCGAATCCTGCCGAATGGCACACATTTTCGTAATAACAATTTATCGTAAATAATCAGGCCGGTAGATATAAATATATAATACTGTTTAATTAAAAAACAGAATATCTACTTAAATACGAGTATCGACAAAAAAAATAATGTTCAAACAATTCATTTCAAACTGTCGGTTGTTTATAACGAAGTTTCGTTAAAATTCGTTAATTTCTGTTATATATATGTGTCTATTCGTATCTATCTATTTCAGTCTATTCGTATCTGTCTATCGATCTCAGTTTATCTATCTATCTATCTATCTATCTATCTATCTATCTATCTATCTATCTGTCTCAGTCTGTTCATATCTATCTATCTATCTATCTATCTATCTATCTATCTATCTACGTGTATGTGTATATGTGCGTGTGTACAAAAAAGCATCAGGCATGAAGTCCCATATCAAACAGAAGTATGTATGATTTCACCCTCCAACCCCTAAAGAATAAAAAGAAAAGAAAAGATATTGTACTTGCTGTAATCCTTCGACAGTCTACGAATGCTTAAGGACGGTAAAACGTGGATGTGTGCACAGATCCCGTGTAATTCGTTCATAGTACCAACGCTGTGTGTCATTGTAAACATCAGAGTTGCCTTGCTGCTGCAGATTTGAGTTAATTTCATTTGATTTTTCCTCGGGCAGTGTCTTGTTCATCGCCAGCAAAGACGTTTCCCCAATGGCAGTGACAACCTGGTTGCTAAGTAGAATTCGGACAAAAGTGGAGAAATAAGTATAGGCAATGTGTTTCGCGAAAACGCCTTGTCAAGAAGATGTTCGCAATTTTCTATCTATCTATCTATCTATCTATCTATCTATCTATCTATCTATCTATCTATCTATCTATCTATCTATCTAGCTCAGTCCGTTCATATCTATCTATCTATCTATCTATCTCAGTCTGCTCATATCTATCTATCTATCTATCTATCTATCTATCTATCTATCTATCTATCTATCTATCTATCTATCTCTGTCTGTTAATATCTAAAGAAATTTATATTCTTACCTTTCCCCGTTAGCATGTATAGTAACGCTAGCATAAACATTATTTTAGTCCAATTGATTCATAAAGATCAACATCTTATATATATATATATATATATATATATATATATATATATATATAAATTTTTGTTTTGATTAAAAATACATTGCGACTCGGAAATGACCACGTTGGAAGATTTCTACCTCGTCATCAGGCAATATGTGATCATTGTTAGATCATTTCCTGATGACGAGGTAGAAATCTCGAAACGTAAAAAATTCCGTGGCGCAATGTATTTTTAATTAAAATACAAATTTAATTATATGATTATATTATGCCCAACAATGTCTTTATAAAAATAAAGTAAACGCCGGAGAAATCTAAATTGTAAAACTGTTGGTTCTTATATATATATATATATATATATATATATATATATATATATATATGTGTGTGTGTGTGTGTGTGTGTGTGTGTGTGTGTGTGTGTGTGTGTGTGTGCGTGTGCGTTTGTGTGTGTGGACAGCAATCTTCCATTTAAACATGTTTCGTTAAAAACGACCGACAAGGAAGATTTTATTAATTTTGTTTTAATTTTTCCAGTATTTTTACATGTTCTTTTTTGTTAGAGATACAGGGATGTATCAAAGGCAACCTCGCTATTAGAGAGGTACTATATATTATAACTGTAATATAATTCGACGAACATTTGTTAAAACATAATGAAGAAAGGTTTAATTCAATTTACTTAAAACATATCACCCCCACACTAGTAATTTTTAAAACTGGATAAACTATGACCTTCCAACCCCTATAGAACGTTCTGGAAACTTGAAAAACATTTAAAACCATCAAGCATTTTTTATTTGTAAAGCTGCTTGTTATGATATAGCTATAAACTGTTAAATGCTTAAAAATACATACCTACAATTACATCATTAGCAAATTGAGAATAAAGCTTCTGAAATATTTAGATCTTTGCCCTTATTGCATATACATTATAATTGAATTTTCAGGTTTGGGGCGACCTTTTTAAGAACTAAAACAAATTAATGGTTTTTACATTACTTTTGAATAAAAGTTTATAGATTTATGTTCCAGGAACACAGGAATAAAAAATCATTACCATAATATATATATATATATATATATATATATATATATATATATATATAGATAGATAGATAGATACAAATGTTTGTTTATTCATTTTACTCAGATTTTTACTTGTAAAGCAAAGTTTTCTCGAAAAATATTTTGATCTTTGACCCTTAAATATCGACAACTTCTAATTTTATCAACCGATTCTATTTAAACAAGTAAAATCAAAGAAACTACTGACTTGAACTAGTCTATACTGTTTTCTTCTCCTCCGACGCCCAAACTTGAACTTACGAGGTAAAAAAGATATAAAAAATAACAACACAACAACAACAAAACATCTTTGACTTTTATGAGTAATGTTCGAGGTAAACAATGTCAACTCATTCCATTTGAAAGGTCTGCTATGTACCGTGTTCCATCAGGATCTTCCTATTCCCGGTAGCTCTTAACACGCTTTCTCCTGCTGCCCCACCCAAACTCTTCTCTGAAAAAAATAAACTCTTTATAGATGAATTCTAACGATAAATTCGAAGCAGGCTTCTAGGGACCTCGGCTATGCTTGTCAAATTGGCCTTGTGCCTAACACGATCGAAGTCTCCACAATTTAAATATCTGAAGGCTGAAAGTTGGATGTTGAAATATGGAAGGATAAACTCTTTTCTACATTATGCAACAGTTATTTAAACTAGGCTCACCGTCTTCCCGTTGGTATTAACAATGCTGAGTATCAGTCAGTTAAGTGCCATACGTGAAACACGCTTGGACGATCATGTCTTTTTCGAGACATGACTGACTGGGCAGAAGATTATCCCGCAGTTGGTTGCCAATGCTTTCTGCGGTAGACTGGTTGCCGACCAAGGCTATAGAACCCAATCTGTCCTGGTATTTAACCCATAACTGGAGGGAAGAGACGGATTAATACCTTTCCCAAGGGTATTTGTGCGTAAGTGAATGCAACGGATTCAACTGGAATTCGAACTCAGCACTCCAATCTTTCGTTCCGAGTCGATATCCACTACACCACAACGCACATCCGGCAATGCTGAGTATACCATGAACAAAATATCTAAGCAATAAGGCAGGTTTAAAGAACATTAAAACGAAAAACAAATGTATATTTACATATATGTTTTGTTTTTGTTAGTTGTGGAAACCCAATGTGATATTGTTATGGCGTTGTGCATATATATGTATCAATTTTTCTTTTGACATCTATTTTTTAACTCATGACGCTTATATGTGTGTTTAACTGTTGATATGTTAGAGTAATTTAAGTGTGCATTAAAAGAGAGTTATGATGAAAATATGATGTTGTAAATTAATGTATAATACCATTTTAAATTTTCTACAAATATTTCTTTCAATATAGATTAAACTTATATCTAATATTCATCATCGCTCTGTCTGTCTGTCTCTCTCTCTCTCTCTCTATATATATATATATTTATACGCCGTAATACGATGTAGGATAATATGTATATTTACTAATATATAATTAACATCTCTGTTCATACTACATTGAACACTGTTTTATTTACGAATGAATAATATTTTCATACATGTGTGTATTCCCCTATGTATATATATTAATTCACACACACACACACACACACACAGACGCACACATCACACACACACACACACACACACACACACACACACACACACACATATATATATATATATATATATATATATATACATACATATATTCTAAATATATACTGTTAAATATAAGAGACAATGAATGTCTATTATGTTTAACCATGAGCCGTTCTAAACATCGTATTTCGGCTTTAATTTCAGGTGAGAATAAAGACAAAAATTCTCCAGCATTTGGATATTTTTTTATTAAGTTGGTTTTAAGCTTTCGGCACGCATGAGCTATCTTCATTGAGGTTACAAAGACGTTAACATGAAAACATTCACCATGAAAGACGATTTTATATTTGTGTTGACATAAAACTTTGCTAAACAACAAAAACAGTTGTAAAATAGCAAACGCTGTCCGTAAATTTGTAATGCGGTTCTATGACGTCACACCGCGTGAGAGCTCGAAATGTTAACAGAACCATATATTTAAATGTAATGTAATGTGTCATGACCAGATTTAAATGTGATTTTATTATGGATGTTTTCATGTTAACGTCTTTTAAAATACCGTGCAATAATAGGACTTTTATACAATGTATCTTCTGAAGTCAGCGCTTGCAATAGAGTAGTCATTGATTGGCAGTCATTGATAGATATTTTTTTTTTTAATCATTTCACCCCGAGCAAGGCAGAAACGCCACTGATGTGCAGGGGGTTACACAAATGTAGAAAGATTAATTAGAAAAGAGTGAGGAGTACAAGCTAGTTAGAAAGGAACAATAGAAAGCTGAGAAAGCAGGTGCGATGACAGATACATGGGCGGAGAGAAAGTGAAGATTATACAGGGGAAGGGAGAGAGCTAGAGTCCAGTGGTTAGTAGGTGAGTATTAACTTTGCTTTTAAATTTCTGGAGGTCGTAGCCGTCAGGAAAGCAAGAATATGGGAGTGAGTTCCACAGGCGGGAAGTGCGAGAGAGGAAGCTGCAGGAGTAGAATTGTCGTCTGCGTTTGGCTAACCTGACTGTGAATGGGTGGGACCCAGTTGCCATTCTGGTTGCACTGGTAAACACCTGTTGAGGAGGCATCAGTGACTTAAGCTCATCCGAGCAAAAGCCATGAAAGTATTTATAGAAGAGACAGAGGGAGGACACATTTCGACGATGGGAAAGTGGCTGCAGTCGAGTCGCCAGATCAGTACCTATCACATTACAGACTCTCCTTTGGAGCTTGTCAAGAACACTGAGGAGAACGGCAGGGGCACCTGACCATAAATGGCAGCAGTACTCCATGCACGGACGGATGGTTATATTGGTGAACGAAGAATTTATAAAAAAATGCCATGTGCTTTCAGAATATAATAGTTAATTTCCCTCCACGTTTTCTTTTATTTTATTATCTGTGAATTATCATAACCTCTTAGAAAATACAATGGTGTAGTTAATCATTGATTTCTTTACATTTTTGAATGTAGAATAATCCAGCTTCTAGACTGGTTGCCAATCAAGGCTACAGAACCTATCCTAGCTATGGTATATAACAGATAAAAATAAAGAGTAGAGATGAATGAAGGTATTTTACTATGCGGACATGATGCGTGAGACTTCATGGGAATTTGAACTTTCCCAGCCGATATACATAACGCTACCGGCATATATTCATACGAATAACAAATAGAAAAATCTAATGTATCAGTAACTTGGATAGCAATGAAAGCATTACTTTTTGAAGTTTTATATGATGAGTTAAGATAAATAAAGTGATAACATCTCAAGAGGTGGCAGTTATTTCAGGAGTTAATGTGAAATTCAGTTTGTTTTCTGTGCAAGAAACAATATATGCCGTATATATATACGCTTTATTTTGACAAAGCTTTAGATTTTATATCTAATTATTTCGAACAATTTTCTCATCTGCGATGAAAACTGTTGTTCGACAGAAATCATATTAAGAATACTGAATAAATAAATCAAAGATTTAAACCTTACCTCAAACTGAATATCGCGCTTTGAATATTTCTGGCTATAGAGACGTAAAAGTATGGTAACTTACCTGAAACAATAATACAAAAAACATTTGTTAAATATAAACGAACAGTAAAAATTTCACGATTTTTTTATTTTAAATTTCTGATGAAGCATAATTCTTAAATTAACGAATGAGCTCATGCCGTCAAAAATTGCGTCAAAATACTTTTATCGATCTGCCGTCTAAAATGACGGCAACACATATTGATATACCTACTACTGAGTATCTTCCATTAAAACATAAGAAAAAAAATCTAAACACCTGCTCATGACGTGGGATATATATATATATATATATATATATATATATATATATATATATATATATATATATATCGTTCGTTCATTCAGCATGGATTTGGACACTCTAGTCTACTGGTGTGTGTTTTACTTTGTATATAACACGCTAAAATACGCTTCCCTCTACTGAGCGCCCATAGTAGAATAGCTGACTGATGTCAAACCGGCCGGGTTTCAATCCGTGCTAGAAGCAATCGGATGTCTAAACGTACTGATGAGCTACGTATGAACATACTTACGCATACACAGGTATATTCACGTACAGATATGTCCATATTTACATATATGTCTATGCCAAAACTTACTTATACAAACATATGCATATCCATCCATATCCACATATTGTGTTCGCAAACTCACATACATGTTTAAAAAGACCGGACTTAAACACATATAATTAATAATGTCGGAGACTATAGGTAACGGATACACCCAGACACAGACACACACATACACACGGACAAAGTTCCATTTATAAATAAGTTTAGATTATATATATATATATATGTATATATTATCGATTTTCTGCACTATTGTAAGAACTGCAACCTTGAAATTTCCGAATATCGTTTCTTATGTCTTTGTCTATGAGTGTATCAAATTTGATTAAACTCGGACCACTCCTTCTATAACCTGATTTTTTTCGATTATCGATTTTCGATATTTATCGTGGGTACCTGAACACAAAACCTAGCTAAGAACACTCGCAGACGCTTATAGTACAACTGTGTAAATTTTCAAGAAAATCGGTTCAGCAGTTTCGTTGTCTATAGGTAACGGACACACACACACACACAAAGACACATACACACACAGACAAACTTCCATTTATAAATAAATTTATAAATATATATATATATATATATATATATATGTGTGTGTGTGTGTGTGTGTGTGTGTGTGTGTGTGTGTGTGTGAGTGTGTGTGTATAGGACGATATAATTATTTCAAAAAATAAAATAATGAGACACTTTTATAGAGCGAACACGTGACAAGAACTTTAATATCAGGAACTAAAGTTTAATAACTGGTAGCAAAAAGACTGAAATGTGCCGACTCTACCTCTCTATCGTCTATATCTCCATGAGCGTGACAGGAGAGAAACATATATAAATATATATACAAATAAATATACAACCGCCTTTATTATAATAGAGAGAATTATTGAAAAGAATGACAGATGAGTTTTGAAATTATATAGTACCTCCCAAAATCTTTCTATTACTTCGTTAAATATCTGGCATTAAAATATAGCAATGCTAATCTTATATATGAATATATGTCATTATTTAAATATTTTATACGTTCTAAAAACTCGGTAAAGTATTAAGAAATAGACAAATTTCGTGATAAACAAAGACAAGAACAACTGAACTGTTCTGTATTATATATCTACTAGCAGTATAGCCCGGTGTTGCCCGGGTGTAATGAAAGCTTTAAAACTGAACCATGGTCCTGGAGCTTAGACTCAGCCTAAAAAAATATTTGTGTGATGTTTGGTGAGAATTGGATAAAAATTGTGGATTTGTATAAAGGACATACAGACAGATAAACAGACAGACACACACACAAACATCTTGCCTTTTATATATATATGTATTATTGATTTTCTGCACTATTGTAAGAACTGCAACCTTGAAGCTTCTGAATATCGTTTCTTATGTCATTGTCTATGAGAGTATCAAATTTGATTAAAATCAGACCACTCCTTCTATAAACCGATTTTTTCGATTATCGATATTCGATATTTATCGCAGGTTACTTGACACAAAACCTAACTAAGAACACTCGCAGACTCTTATAGTACAACTAAGTAAATTTTCAAGAAAATCGGTTTAAAAGTTTCGGAGTCTATAGGTACTGGACACACACACACACACACACACACACACACACAGACACACAGACACACAGACAAAGTTCCATTTATAAATAGGTGTAGATATATATGACAGTAAATGTTGTAAAGGCTCATCAAACCGAAGTGACGTGAAGCAACATAATTGAGATTCTTCCAAAGAGAGGATATCATGGACAGAACATTTGAGCATGACGATGTTCTCGAGACAATTTCGACATAAGGACACTTATGTCTAACATTTTGAAGAGCTATTTGAAATTTCTGGGGCCCATAGGAAGAAGAAAAGGAAAGAGAAGAAGAAGAAAAGGAAAGAGAAAAAGAAGAAGAATTAAAGGAAAGGGAGAAGAATATAAGAAAAGAACATGACAGAGAAGAAGAAGAAGAAATATAAAAGAGAAGATGAAGAAGAAAAGGGAAGAGAAGAAGAAGTAGAGGAAGAAGAAGGAGAAAATGAAAGAGAGAAGAAGTAGAAGAAAAGGAAAAAGAAGAAGAAAAAAGAAGAAGAAGAAAAAGAAAAAGAAGAAAAACGACGAAGAAGAAAAGGAAGAATAAGAAAATGAAGAAGAAGAAGAAGAAGAAGAAACAGAAAAAGAAGAAGAAAGGAGAAAATTAAAAGGAAAAAGAAGAGGAAAAAAAAGAAAAGACGAAGAAGAAAAGGAAGAATAAGAAAAAAGAAGAAAGGAAAGAGAAGAAGAAAAAGAAAGAGAAGAAGTAAAAGAAGGAGAAAAGAAAAGCGACGATGAAGAAGAAGAAAATGATGATGAAGAAGAAGAAACAAGAAGAAGAAAAGGAAAAAGAAGAAGAAAAACAAAAACAAAAAGACGAAGAGGAAAAGGAAGAATAAGAAGAAGAAGAAGAAGAAGAAGAAGAAGAAGAAGAAAGGAAAGAGAAGAAGTAAAAGAAGGAGAAAAGAAAAGAGACGAATAAGAAGAAGAAAAAGAAGAAGAAGAAAAAGAAAGAGAAGAAGAAGAAGAAGAAAAGGAAAGAGCAGAAGAAGGAGAAAAGGAAAGGGAAGAAGAAAAATTAGAAGAAAAAGAATGCGAAGAAGAAGAAAAAGAAGAAGAAGAAAAAAGACACAGATGAAAAGAGATTAAATTGATAAAATTTTCCATTGCACTAAACAATATTTAAACGCATAAGAACATGGTCACCTCCACTATCTTCGTTCTCTTTCTTGCATTTTCTTTTTATCTGCTTAATATACTTATAGAACACAAAAAGAAACCTTACCACCATCACATACAGACAGACAAACACACGGACGGACACGCACACACACACACACACATATATATATATATATATAGGCTTCGATGAGAAATTTTCATTTTAAAAGCTAAAAAATGCTGATATTTTTAGTGTCAGCTTATCTGGTGACTCTTGTAATCAACGTAAGTGCTTACCTTAAAGTTTATCAACCAATATTAAGAAACATTCTTAAAAATGGTAGAAATATAGTGGAAGCGTTTTGCTTTTATTTTTTAATGCCATTACTTCGAAAAATTCTTCGATTTTTATCTCCAGCTTGGCATTCAACTAAGTTAAAAAATCAAACTTATATGTATTTAGTAATATAAATTAAAAAACAGGCTACTTACTAAATAAATAAACGAAATTTTCAAAATCTTCTTTCGTGTAAATGTTTAGAAACTTTTAGCAGAAAAACAAAACGAATACAAAAATCTATGTTTCCTTAAGACGCTTACAGAATTAACTTCGTATTCTTTAATTGTGTCTTTTAATTTTGTCATGACTTTTTTTTCTGGTTTTCAGTTAGCAAGGATCCTCCGATTAAATTTGGCATTGTCATTGACGCTAATTGTCTCAGCGCCATTGAAATTTTTGACGAATAAAAGAGTTATTCATTGAATGATAGCAAGAATTCAACTTTTGGCTGCTTTTGCATTGAAACGAATTTTGAACTTTCATCATGAACGTAACAACTTTTTCTCTGTTGTCAATATCATTAGATATACTTCATAACGATTTAATGTTTGATAGAATATTTTTATGTTGAAATCATGCTTTGAAAAGGTTTTTTTTCTTTTTTTGCAAGGTGTATGAAAGTAATGGCAACCTACTGTGGGATAATCTTCTGCCCTGTCAGTCATGTCTTTTTTTAGACATGATCGCCCATGCATGTATCACATATGGCACTTAACTGATTGACGTTTATGGATTTATCTCGGGTCCTCTTCTTCTTCTTCTTCTTTGTGTCCGGTTCCTTCAGGACGTAGGCGATCAGGGCTTTTCACGCCTCCCTATCCTGGTGGCTTTTAGCACGCGTTCTCTTGTTACTCCATGCAACCCTCGTTCCATCATCCACCTGACTAGGTCCTTCAAATATGTTATCTGTTGTTTACACTGTCTATTTTTCCCTCTATCTGGCCTGTTGCTGATTGAAGTGAGTGATATAACTCGATTTGTAATTTCATTACATTTTATACGCGGAAATATTTAGCTCATGATAGTAGAATGCCATTGCTCGTGGATTTTAAAATACTGACTTGCTTCTGTTAAGAAACTTCTCAACATTTTTAGGAATATTTTTTTATTATTATTTATCAGTTGATCACACTTTAACGTAAGAGAGCTATGGAAGAGAGATTTATTCTCCTATATGTATATCCTTCATTATGGGCATTATTATATCTGTGATATAATAACAGTGTAGTTTACAGAAGAAATATAATAGCTGAAAGAAGAAAAGAATGGCGAACGTTCTTTTTTCTTGCAGTCTTTGTGCCACTAAGATCTATAGAAATGTATATGTAAATATATACAAGTATTCCAAGAGGAGAATAATATATCATATCTACTCAGCCAGCAATGTGTAAGGAGAAACAAAAAGAAAAGGATTTACGTATAATATGGAGATATTTCTGTGTCTGGAGACCAGATTCAAATCGGATTAATGTGTTATGTTCCAAGTTAGGACATATTCTAAAAACGGAAAACAGCAAGTTCCGGGTTTTTCCAAATTGAGAACTGCGAGCAGGAGTTTCTTTTTTATCTGGGAAAGATATATACATAAATAAAAACTAAACCATGGATTTGTAGACGCAGATTTAGCCTCTATCAGGGCCATGAGGGTGGCAGGATAAAGAAAACAACCTCTAGCTTCGGCTACTCTAGACCGACTAAAATTGACTACAACTGTATGAAATGACGTCACTAAGCGTTTTGTTACGTAGCCCATATGACATCTCTACCAAAAAAAGATAATCACCTTCTCTATCTATATAACACCGACCATCTCGAGCTTACATTAATATCTGAAGGTCACTATGGTGCTATCTTCAACCAGTAATGGCTAATACAAACTGCCTCAAGTGAAGCAATGATCTCTAAATTATTTTACATATCTAGGTAGCGAAACAAATTCTGCTGAAAAAGATGTGAAAATTTGCATAACCAAAGCCTTGAATAAAAAGAACGTACTCTGCAAATCTGATCTATCAGACAATCTCAAGCGAAGCTTCATCCGCTCCACAGAAGAGGCGATTTTAATGTATGGGGCCACTGCTTCGCCATTAAATAAACCCTAGATTATCAGCTTTATGGAACCTGCCATCGAATGCTATTTTTAAAACCACATGGAGACAGCATCTAACTAAATCACAATTCTATAGACCCATCCCTCATATTAATGGGTAAAAATGCATAATATCAGGAATGCATCATCTGGCATCAGTTTATTTCACATTACAACGCAATCTTTGGGGCAAATATATATATATATATATATATATATATATATATATATAGAGAGAGAGAGAGAGAGAGCGCGCGATGGAAAGATATTCTTGTTTGTATGTGACATATATATATATATATTAATATATATACACGTGTGTGTATGTGTTATATATACATGGCTGTGATATATATATATATATATATATATATATATATATATATACTACCGGCCGTAATTATTAGGTTACACAGTTTTTTTAAATGATGTATTTCTTACTATTTATTGCTAAGTGGACAATTAAAAATGAAAATACAATTGTTCTTTTGTTATTATTACCTTGCAAAATTTTACAAGGCAGGCAGGAAGACTTTGCTTCGGCCAGCCAATAATAACAAGAGATTAGCATAAGGAAGAGATGAAAAAAACTGGACACCAGAAGAGTTCATTTGATGCACATTAACAAAAAAACATTCTACATTCATTTAGTATTATACACTTTCCATAAATACTAAAAATAATATGAAATACATACTTTTTCTTTATATATATATATATATATATATTCAAGCAAAGTATTTCATTCAAGCCATCACTCTCAATATTTATATAGATATATATGTATGTGTGTGAGACAGAGACATATATATATATATATATATATATATATATATATATATGACCCAAATATTGCATTCAAACAATATATATATATAAATATATATATTCAAGCAAAAATATTTCATTCAAGCAAACAATCTCTCTCTCACTCTCTCTCTCTCTTTATATATATATATATATATATACATATAAATATATATGTGTGTGTATGTGGAGAGAGAGAGAGAGAGAGAGAGAAAGATGAGACATATATTCACACACACACACTCACACACCACACACACACACACACACACACACACACACACACATATATATATATATATATATATATATATATAGTGATGATCATCCACGTATACTGTCTTAATATGTCTTAAAAATTTAAAAATCACTTGTTTCTGATGAAGGACCGAGGACGGTCTGAAATATAAAATATAATAAAAATAAACAAATACTGTTCCAAAAAAGTACATTTTTAAATTCAAATCTTTTTATTAATATTCTTTCCTATATATATATATATATATATATATATATATATATATATATATATGGCCAAAAGATTGCATTCAAGGAAACTATCTATGTATGTATGTAGGTATGTATGTACGTATATATTCAAGCAAAAAGTTTTCATTCGATCAGACATTCTCTCTCTTTCTCTCTATATATACATATATATATAGAGAGAGAGATATGACCAAACGATTGCATAGAAGCAAACAATCTATATATCTGTAGATAATAGAGTGAAAGAGAAATAAACATACAGAGTTAATGAAAAGAGAAAGCAAAGAAAATGTAAAAGCTAAAGATACAGAGAAAGTAAGGAAGTAAAAGAAAGTGATAAAGAAAAAGAGAGGTGTAGTGAGAGAGAGATAGAACGAGTTTTGGGGATTGAGAAAAGGGTTAAGCAATGAGAATGACAGAGATAAAAATAGAAAAAATAAACGGAAGAAAGACGTAGAAGGAGGAAGAGAAAGAAATTGTTTAGCCTTCAAGATCGAGATAAATGAATTGAATGGAGTGCAAGAGAGAAAATGGATGGAAAAATTTAAACATTAAATAAGACGAAAATAAAAAGAAGTCAGTTCCGGTGAATGTGGGAAAAAAGTTTACATTCTGATGTCTAAATGTTGAATACTGATAACTCTGTTCGCCAAGATTTGAAAAGTGTCCAGAATTTTAGCGTTTGGTTGTTTGGACATTTTCCAAAATGTTTGGAGGAATTTCCATAGTATGGTGCAAGTTCTGCGAGGAAATTGTGTTGAAATGTACGCTCCCTACCAATTCTTGTGATACCGATCTCAAAATTGATTACCAATATGTGTAAGGCATCGTATATACTCATAGATGTAGTCATATATTGTACCATATTTTAATATAAGCTTTTTAACTTTCAAACGCCACTCTAACATGCATATATAAGTAAACGCACACGCACACATACACACACACATATACATATATATATATATATATATATATATATATATATATATATATATATGTATATATATTGTTAAATAAAATAAACAATGAATGTCTAAACATTTTGGTTTTCATTTCAGGTGAAAAAATTGTCGAACATTTGGATATTTTTATGGGGCTGGTTCTGAGCTTTCGACTCAGACAATACATACAATACCCCGCAGTAAAGAAAAAAAAACCAAACGGAACCAACCACAAAGAAAGAAAAAGTGCTCGATACAGAACTAACCAAAGCGAAATAACAAATAGGAAGCAATGCAGAGCAAAGACACGTAAAAAAATCACAAGATCGCCAAAACCTACCGCGGTTTCACACACACATATATATATATATATATGTATATTTGTGCGCGTTGCTGAGTGGTTAGAACGTTCGGTTTCTGACCACGAAGCTCATGGTCGATTTGTCCGGAAGGTGATGTTATCTTATTGTCATCGGTCTGGAGGAGGCGATACCAGCGTGAGTCATCATTAGGAAGTGCTTTAAAACCATACCAGGGTTGACCCAAGCCTTGTAAGCGAAATTGGTTAGACGGACCCTTTGACGAGTCGTTGTTGGTTGGGTTCGCTCGAACTCACAAGAGGGTTTGAGAGTCCTGGCCTTGTTCTGACTGTTTTTCGCTCTCTCCTAGAAACTGTATCTAAGGTCCCCTCAAGATAGCTGCAGTATAAACCACAGGTGGGCTCCATGGGTATTGAACAAACTCCTGTGTGCCTCGTACAGGTATCCACGAATACTAGTGGTCAGCTATTATATATATATATATATATATACACTTGAGCCATCTTTACAGAGTTTACAGAGGCGTTAACATAAAGCTTAGAAACAGTATAATAGAAAAATATCTAAATGTTGGACTATTTTTGTCTTTTTTTCACCTGAAATTAAAGCTAAAATACGATGTTTTGAACGACTCATGATTAAACATGATAGACATTCATTGTCTGTTATATCTAACAGTATATGTTTAGAAAATTATCTGCTACCTCGATACACTATATATATATAGTAAGTTTCACCCTGTAAGAGTTCCTGGGCCACTCGAGGTAGGGGGTTTACGTTAAAGTGTAGTTTATACGGGTAGGAAAGTAAGATAACGGTTAACTGTAGACTTGAACTTATTAAGAGCGTAGTGATCGAGAAAATATCCTCATGGGAGGCTGTTTTATTGGGCAGTGGTTTAGAATAAGAAGCCGTTTGGGTGGAATTTACTTCTCACAGATGTAATACGGCGGCTGGTGGAAATAGGGGTGGTCTAATAGAATGTAAGTGGCATGGCGGGTATTAAACTTGAAAATAGATCGTTACTTAATTGTGAAGCTCTTCGTAGTTAAGGGGTCAAAACACGCCGGGTTAGATAATGACCCTTTATGAACAAGGAGACGCAGGTTAGAATTCCACCGAAGGGTGCATTTTCTTTGTTAGCTTTTCGTGATTACGAATCATGGGAGACGAAATAAATTCTGTTTAAAATAAATACTTGTCTATATATCTAAGATGAGGTAGTATTTACAATATTTACATTATTCCTTAAGGACACAGTGGATATAGACGTTGGATGGTTCCTGTAAATAGTCCTAAAAAGTTGTGAGTTACCAGGCTATAGCAGTGGCAAACAAGTTACAGGGTTAAAGGTAGATAACTCATGACTACGAAAATTACCTGTGATTGTAATAAAGGGTTCTGTTCAAAATTCCTAGCACCTGAAGAAGACAGAAGCCAGAACATCGTAACAATGACAACAAAGATGAGGACAATAGTCCGAATAATGTAAATATTGTTTAAAAAGAACGAAGCGTCTACTCAAATACGGGTAACCACTAAAAGCAAAGATCGAAGTAATAAAACTATATAGAAAATAAATATCGACAGTTTTCATTTACATCACTAAGTTTTAACCAGGAGTGGTTAAGAATAATACTTTCATTGATGTTTGCTTAAATCTCCCGAGATGTATAATGCATTTATCGAAATGTGGGGCTGAATATAAAAAAGGATTTTGATATCGATCCAAAGAATTTATCAATAGTTTCAATTGATATTCTTTTTTCTCCTCTTGTATTCCGTTCCATTCGTTTGTCTTTTCTCTTGTCTTTGCTTCCGTTACCTGGACGTTTTTTGTTTTTTTTTTTGTTTTTTTTTGTATCAAAGGTTTATATATCCTAGCATCATAACCCGGCGTTGCCCGTGCTACCCAGAACATTTTTTAATTAGATGATTAATGCAGCGTGTTGCGATGTCCGAGCGCTTGTAGTCGCCGCTTCACTTTAAAACTCAGTTATATAAAAAAATAATTATATAAAAAATTGTTGTTTAAAAATTGTTAAAAAATTCCATTAAAAAGATCTATTTTATTTTGCTTGCGTAAACGTGAGTTGATGTTTTTGTGACATTGTAAACAACATCGGGTTTTTTTGTTTTTTTTTTAAGCGTTTCACCCCGAGAGCAAGGCATGTCACTGCCACTACTGTGCAGGGGGCTACATAGAGTGGAGAAAGGATGATTAAATATAGGCAATGTCAGAGGGTGGGTGATAGGCGGGTAAGCATACCGAGAATGAGGGTTTGGTAGATGAGAGTGTTCTGAGAATAATTGGGAGTTAGTGTGATAGGAGGTGTCTATTGACTCTACATTTAAACACCTGGAGATTGTAGCTGTCAGGAAGGCAGACTTGTGGAAGGGAGTTCCACAGGTGGGAAGCGCGAGAAAAGAAGCTGTTGGAGTAGAATTTACAGTAACATCTTATCTGTTTAACTGTAAAAGGGGGAAACCTAGTTGCTAATCTAGTATCTCGCGTAAATTCGTGTTTAGGCGGCACCAGTGATCTAAGTTCATCGGAGCAGAAGCCATGAAAGTACTTGTAGAAGAGTCACAGGGAAGCCACATCACGCCGGTGAGAGAGTGGTTGCAGCCGGTCTGCCAAGTCAGTATCAACCACGGTACAGATCCTTCTTTGTATTTTGTTTTTATTTCAAAATTACGGGAAAAAATATTTACATATTTTGTTGACTAAATGAATTTCCAAAATTTTGGAATGTAGACATTCAATTTTAGAGTAAAAAGTTACATTAATGCCACACCAATTATAGACAGTTGATTTTCTGCATATAATATTTTGCGAAAAAAAAAGCTTTATTTTTTTTTAATTTATTTTCTGAAGTATGCAATATTAAAACTGAAAAAAAATGACTTAAATAATTAAATTAACCATTGACACATTTTTTTTGCCGATTTTGTTTTTGTTTGAAAAAACAATTTTTTTAAAAATATTTCTTTTGTTTGAAAATTACGGGGAAAAATATTCACATGATATATGAATTTTTAAAACGTAGGAAATTAAATATAATGGCTCATTTTTTTAGTCGCGTTTGACACGTGTGATTTGATTACTGTGACGTAATCTAGCGACCATCTTCGATCTTAGATGTTTTACGGAGCAAATGTAAACAATCGGCTCCATTGGCCAAAAAGTGCGAAAGGTAAATATTGCTGAACTTAAACTAAAAAAGTATGTGTCGACCTGGCTTTCCTGTAGATATGTGTCCCTAGAAAGTTTGAATGGCGTAGCTTAAAAAATGTAAGCGGGCATAGATTACAATCACACACAGACTTGCCTTTTATATATATAGATTAATATTTTTCCTTTGTTTATCATTCTCGTAGTCTTTGATGTTACGTGTTTTCTTTTAGTTATTTAAATGGTAATGATTTATTTCTTTTACAGCCATTTTGTTCTTTCTTTCTTTCTTTCTTTTACAAAATTTCTTGCATGGAATGAAAGCTTTATTTATTTATTTTCTCATCCCCTCTTTTATTCATTCTTTTTCTGTCATTCATTCGTTTTCTTTAATACATTCTTATTTATTAGTTTTAAGTTGCACGTACGATTCCTTCTATTAATCTTTATATGATTGTATCCTTCTTTTCTTTCTGTCTCGCTATCTTATTCTATTTAATCTTCATAGTTTTGTCATTTCTTTTCGACTACAAACTTTCACTTTCACTTTCACTTTCAAGTGTCAATTAACTGTATAATGTGTTAACTTTCCATTCTTTGTGCTGACAGTTTTCTACCGTTCAATTTCATTAATCTTCATTATTTTCTATCATACTTTTTCACAAAGATCACCAATAAGCAACGTGAATAAGTAATGTCTGTATTAGTGTTCAGATATTTTATTGGACTCTTTAGTTTGACTTTCTTAAGGATACAAAATGCTTCCCTTAATTAAATTTCATGGTGAGATGACCACACGTTACACATTTTCTTTCCAAGGACTGCTATAAAAAGCGAAAGTGAGCGAGGAGTTTAACTCAGTGCACATGTGCAACATTCTTCAATATATTTTTACATGTTTTAGCTCAGTTACTATAGCAACAGTCCCGATACTTTCTTTTTATCAGACTTCGTATAAATATCATAAAAACATCATTGAAGGAATTCTATATTTTGAGTCAAAAGTGTTCTATACCAGAAACAGAACGTATGTAAAAGATTTTAAATAATGGACACTGAGGTCAACACCGCATTCCAACAGTATCTCTCATGCTTCAATGGCATATATCAGAATATCACAGCTTCGTTTTTAATTCAGATCACGCACACACACACACACACGCACAAATATATATATATATATATATATATATATATTGTCATCCGCAGACAGATCTGTTTCGCCGTATCACAGCTCATCAGTACGGTTAGACTCCGATTGCTTTTTTACCCAGGATTGAAACCCGACCGAAATGGCGTCAGTTGGCGACTCTGCCCCTGGACTATGGGTGTTCGGTGGAAGTAGGCAGACATTTTAGCGCATATCATTATACTCGCCCAATAGCTAGAGTGCTCTAATTCATTTCACTGTATATATAATTATTTGAATGAATCAATGTAGATCTCTCTCTGTCTCTGTCTCTCTCTGTCTCTCTCTCTTTATATATATATATATATATATATATATATATATATATATATATATATATTATGGTGCCCTATCTACATTGGAATGAACTCTTCATTCATATATACTAACCTGCGAGATTTCCTGGGCGGCAGTCGAAAACAGTGTACCGTCACAGTTCAAACGGACACTTCTGTCTGCTAACTAGTAACACTCTTATTTTGTACATATGTTCTGTTATTCCAACACATTGATTCAAAGGACCTTCTTCTTTTCGTCTTTTATTCTGACTCTAACAGGCCACAACAATATATATATATAAATATTCACAGCTCTATACATCATATATCGAGCACTGTTTGAAATTAATGTTTTGAACGGAAAAAATTCTTTCTTCGTTCTATACCCATATATATATATATATATATATGTGTGTTTGTGTGTGTGTGTGTGTGTGTGTGTGTGTGTTGTGTGCGTGTGTTGCGTGCGTGTGTGTGTTGCGTGCGTGTGCGAAGAGTCTATTTTAGGCATGATGTCCACATTCTCTACACTTATAAACGCTTCCTCTATACGATATTGCCCAATCTTCCCTCCTACATCGAGTAAACTTTAACCAATATATTTTTTATATTTATTCTTGACTCTTCTTACTGGACACAACTCTTGTTTCCGTGAACATGTTAGCATTGAAAACTTCTTACGATAATGTTATTTTTCACATTGCATGCCAATATAACGGCCTGTAGCGGCCTGACATATCATTCGATTTTAAATGCGTTATTATAAAAATTGCACGATTAATTGTAACTTTAATTTGTGTTCGAAAGATAATACTCTCGCTGGTTGAACTGAGTTGCAGCAATTTTGCTCAACCCTTAATAGGTGGCGCATTGAAACAATGTAAGCAAAGCCGGCAATATGGAATTGCGTGTATATTACAGAGAATCAATGACGAACACACCGAGAAAAATGCGTAATCGTATAAATTATAAAAAGTTTATATAGATTTGAAACTTGCTCCACTCATACATACATACATACATACATACATACATACATACATACATACATACATAACGGCTGGCCACTCATATTCTATGCTACCCTTCTACTAGGGCAGCTAGCTAATCACTATTGCAGACGCCTGCTCAGGCACACTCGTGTTTGTTCAACATCCACAGTGCTCACCTGTGGTTTATACTGCAACTACGCTGAGCGGATCTTAGTTACAGTTTCTGGGAGAGAGCGAATTATTTAGCATGTACAATATTCTGAACAACACCAGGACGCTCAAACTCTCGGTCACGATGACTTGTGACTTCGAGCTAGTTCAACCATCAACGGCTTTTGAAAGAGAGCCATCTACCTAATTTCACTCACAAGGCTTGTGTCAACTCGTGGCATGGTTTTTAGATACTTTTCAAAGGTGCAGCACGCTGGAATAGCCTCTTCCACACTAATAACACCAAGAAATTACCTTCCTGATAAAATCGACCATGGTAAGATTGAACAAAGGCTTCATGGTCAGGAAGCGAATTTTCTAACCACTCGGCCAGGCGTCGGTACATACATACATACATACATACATACATACATTATTTACACTGTTCGGTCTGTTGTTCTCATCTTCATTTTTCTGTTTATAAAGTTTCAGCTGTTGTATCCTCCGGCCTTCTTCAGGTGCAAGGAATTTTGAACAGAACCATTTGTTTTGATCACTAGGTTATTTCATTCCATGTGGGATGCAACTTCCAGGTGACATATAGTTTTTACTTTTAACTCAACTCTCTAAGTTATTTGTTCATCACTGCTTTAACAACGTACTGAATTTACAACTCTTTAGGTCTAGTCATTAAAAATTTCTGAAGAAGTTCGGGATGTACAACGGCCGAAATGTCATAAACATGACAATAAAGATGATGACAACAGCTCGAACAGTATAAATAATGTAAATACCACCTCTCCTTATAAATATTGACACATTATTAATAATAATCGTTTCACTCTAAACAAGGCAGTACTGTCACTGGTGTGCAGTGGGGCTACATAAGAGGAGAGTGAGAGGTTACATAAAGGGAGAGTGAAGAGAAAGATGGGCTGGTTACAGGGAGTGTCAGAGAATGGTTAAGAGAAAGATGGAAGTACTTGTGTGAAGAAAGTTGCGTGATAGAGTGAAAAGGGAGAAGAACAAGATAGAGAGGATTTTGGCGAAAGAGGGGAGTAAGATAGGAATCAGGGGAATAAGAGATGGCTAATCTTGGAATTATTTTGAACTTTTGGTTTATGTGGGTGTTATAATAGACACAACGTTTAGACCAAGTACCCTCTAATCACCATCAGGTGTCCATAGATTGGCTGATGTGGATTATCTTGTTGATTATCGCGAAATATCCAGTGAAATCAATTATTGTTCTTTCATGTTGGATTTGGTCCGTCACTACCAAGCCCACTTTTCATAATTTGTGGCACGAACACACTAACATAATCCAGTTGTCAAAATCCATCTGACACTGAATATAAAAGACGCCAAAAATACACCACTAAAGTTGTTGAAGTGGATATAGTAGTTGGTTATTCATGTATTTCTATTATTTAGTGGTCATGAGTTCGATCCTTGGCCTTGGTAGTGACGAACTAAATTCAACATGAAAGAACAATAATTGATTTGCAATAATAAATGGTATAATCAACATCAGCCATTCTATGACACCTGATGATGACCTGTATACTTTGCTTGAAACTTTTGTGTCTATTACAATAATTTATATCAACTAAATCCAACATGAAAAGAACAATAATTGATTTGCAATAATAAATGAGATAATCAACATCAGCCATTCTATGGACACCTGATGACACCAGATGGTACTTGCTTGAAACTTTGTGTCTATTATAACACTTATATCAACTAAATCCAACATGAAAGAACAATAATTGATTTGCAATAATAAATGAGATAATCAACATCAGCCATTCGTGATTAACGATGATGACCAGATGGTACTTGCTTGAAACTTTGTGTCTATTATAACACTTATATCAACTAAATCCAACATGAAAGAACAATAATTGATTTGCAATAATAAATGATATTAATCAACATCAGCCATTCATGGACAATTCGATGATGACCATGGTACTTGCTTGAAACTTTGTGTCTATTATAACACTTATGGGACAACTAAATCCAACATGAAAGAACAATAATTGATTTGCATTGGACAATGAGACAGACCCAACATCAGCCATCTTCGGTGACAATTCCCTGATACTATTCTATGATGGTACTCGCTTGAAACTTTGTGTCTATTATAACACTTATATCAACTAAATCCAACATGAAAGAACAATAATTGATTTGCAATAATAAATGAGATAATCAACATCAGAAGCATTCTATGGACACCTGATGATGACCAGATGGTACTTGCTTGAAACTTTTGTGTCTATTATAACACTTATATCAACTAAATCCAAACATGAAAGAACAATAATTGATTTGCAATAATAAATGAGATAATCAACATCAGCCATTCTATGGACACCTGATGATGACCAGATGGTACTTGCTTGAAACTTTGTGTCTATTATACCACTATCAATCAACCGAACATGAAAGAACAATAATTGATTTGCAATAATAAATGAGATAATCAAACATCAGCCATTCTATGGACAATCGGATGACCAGATGGTACTTGCTTGAAACTGTGCTCATTATAACACTTATATCAACTAAATCCAACATGAAAGAACAAGAATTCGATTGCAATAATGTTGAGATAACAACATCAGTCATCATGGAATAATTGACATGAATTAGATGGTACTTGCTTGAAACTTGTGTCTATTATAACACTTATATCAACTAAATCAACATGAAAGAACAATAATTGATTTGTATAATAAATGAGATAATCCAATATCAGCCATTCTATGGACACCTGATGATGACCAGATGGTACTAAGAGCTGAAACTTTGTGTCTATTATGACACTTATATCAACCAAGATAAGAACAAATGGTTGAAATAATTCCAAGATTATTGAAAATTACTCATCTCCGAGATAAAAACAATGCAATTGACGCGGTATTTAAATTCTGGGAGATTGTAGTTATCAGGGAAGCAAGTATACGGAAGGGAGTTCCACAGGCAGGAGTTGGCAAAAAAGCAGCGGAGGGAGGAGTTGGCGGCTGTATTTGGTTAGTTGTTTGTTTAGCGGTATATTTATTGCACACATTTAATTTTCTGGTGGTGGGGTATGAGTAATTTTATTTAAAAAACTGTATTACTGATAATTTTTTTTTTCAAAAATATCATTTTAATTTATTTTTTGGGAATTGTTTTAATAGTAAAATATTGCTGGAATTTTTACTATAAAAATATACTTTTATAACTTCATATTAAATTATTAATTAAAGTTACAATTAATCATATTAAATTAATAATTAAAGTTACAATTAATCGTGCAATTGTTATAATAACGCATTTAAAATCGAATGATATGTCAGGCCGCTACAGGCCGTTATATTGGCATGCAATGTGAAAAATAACATTATCGTAAGAAGTTTTCAATGCTAACATGTTCACGGAAACAAGACTTCATGACTTAACTATTTGCCTATAGTTGGAATTCTAACCGGTGCTACCACTGTGTGTCACGGTGGACTCTGAACAGCAGCAGTTAGGAGTTGGTTTCACGCTTCCTAACACCTTCAATCTGCTGATCAGAGACCTTGCTGCCGGATGTAGTTGATCGTCATACCAAGGACGCATACATATATATATGTGTACGTATTGGTGTATACTTGTCAGCGAGCAAATATCAGTAGACCTGTACTTAAACCACTTCAGTTTGTAACTCAACAATATTGATGTCACATATTTCTTATTTTACGTTCGCCTAATATTAGGCTCAAGAGACTCCCAAGTTAGAGGGTTACTGAATGCGGTGTATGATATAAATATGACAGTGCTGTCCAGTTCTAACTTTCCAGGGTTGATATCGTTCAAAAGAGTCTCAGAGTCCTTGTTGAAAAAGAATTATTTTCCACTACCAGCCGTTCTCTCACAGGTGGGGCGTGGTGTGTCTCTCACTGCTCTATCGCTACCATGGAATGTGATCGGGCGAAGTACATTCCTTGGTTCCACCAGGTTTAACTTTCACGTTTAATAAGCCCCTTAGATTGTAGGAAACCACGAAAAATAATCTTTATATTCCATCGCCGAGAAATACACTTCACCAAAAGAGCTTCTTCACGCTTTTTCCACTTCCCTGATGTTTCCACGACGACTATAATCTTAACCTGTTCAAGTCTAGAGTTAATCTGAAACAATCCTGTACATATATATATATATATATATATATATCTACCATCCACACGTGCATTGAATACTGCTGTCACATCTGGTCGCATGCTCCTGCTATCCACCTAGATTCTCCAACTGAGAATCTGAACTGTGATCGATCTCGATTGGCAGTTCAGATAAAGTCTCTTTCTCACTGGCGCAATGTGGGTTTCCTGTGTCTCTTCTACAAATACTTTCACGGCTTCTGCTCCGATGAACTTAGGTCCCTGTTGCCACCGATATATGAATTTACTCAAGCCGCAAGTGTTGCAACTACGCCCCAGCCTTTTACTGTGAAACGAATAAAATGTAAACGTAAATTCAACTCCACGGCTTCTTTTCTCGCACTTCCCGCCTTTGGAATTCCCTTCTATTTACTTGCTTCCCCGATAGCTACAATCTCCAAGAATTTAAATGTAAAGTCAATCGTCATCTCCTTTCTCACTAACCTGCTTCCTCTTTCTCAGGCTTTCTCCGTCCACTCCTCTTCCATCAGTATTCTCGTCCCTCTCTTACGCACTTCCTGACACCCCCTATAACATGTCACTCTTTCTCATAACTTTTCTTCTATGTAAACCCCTCCAAAACAATGGCAGTAAAATGCCTTGCTTTGGCGATATGATAACAAAAAATGATTATAATCCTCTCCAATCTTGTAAACTAACCCTTAACATAGTCCTCTATCTTAAGCGGGGGTTCAGGTTGAATTTTAAGGTAAAAAAAAAATACTATGTGAATGCTGCAATAGACTAAAGGTTTTGTAGTGGTTAAGACTGTTAATTTCAAGAAAGCGAAAACAGGAGAGTATGTTTCACAATCAAATGGTCCTCGAAAATTTCTCTTACAAGTAGAGGAAAAAGAGAATGAGATTAGTTTTACTTCATGAATTAACATGACACATCTTAACTGTAATGATCTGAACTCGTGGAATTAAATAATAGATCTCCTCTAAACATCGACCATGAAATTCCGACGTTGCATCTGCGAGAAAGGGGTTGCAGACTGTTAAAGGTGTCATGCCTAACAAGGCCAGGTGGACGATTTGGAGTGAAAAAGGCGGTAACTCTATCCCATATATGGCAGCAATATTCCGTCTTTCGTCTAATATGGTCCATATAAAGATAAATAATGAGAAAAAGACTTAAATACTTTCTAGAACGGTAGTATAAGCGGAAACTTTTCCCAGTAATTTTATCAATCGTTCGGACATAATAGTTGCGCTTGCGATCTGAAGTGCCCTACTGCATAGTTTGACACAGAAGTGTCTGCGACTCAGCACACTTAAGAATTGATCTGGACGTAGTCAAACTGCTAAGAATTTCATGGTACAAATATATATGGCCAAATTTTAACTTTGGACTCTTGGCCAATGCTGATGTGGTGTAAAGTCTAATATCGAGCTAGGGATCGTTGCCTGCTTTCCTCCTTTCTTACATTAAGAATTGTTAATCCCACCTCATTTGACCTTCCTGTGTATAGATATGTTTTGGGGCTTCTTCCGGTAGAAAAATCTTGGAACAGATTTGAATTAATAAAAGTTTGAAATGGCCATCCAACAGAATTAAATTTCGTAATTTTTGTTTTCATATATATATATATATATATATATATATATATATATTCAAGCATTTTAAGTCGAAATAAATACCAGTACCAAGAAGTAACAATTTAGAAAATACAAACAAAGGAATACACTTTACTATTGTCTCGGTGGACATCTGAGTTAATCGTATACGAAGCAATAATGGCTTCCTCGTGAAAGGCGGCCATCTTTAACTAATTATCTACATCCCGCTTGAGTGAAATGACGTTCTGTGTCCGTCTATTACGTATGTAATTGCTTTGTGTTTCTATTAAATCTCTCTTGTCCTTTCACCGAATTAAACCTTTTTTTTTCTTTTTATGTTTAGTTCGCACGAAAATTTATACAAACTGACAAAGGACAACAAAATAAAGACTACTGGTTTTCAATTAAGCTCACTTAATGAATGGAGAATTTTGTGTCTACTGATTTGACTCTTAGTGATACGTTGTGATTGTTTTCTTTTTTTTTTTTTTTGTGGGGGTCAAATTAAAATCTTTACAGCATTCAAGTGTTAGAATATTTATATAAGGACATGATGGAAATGAACACATTATATGACGTGGACAGCTATTATGATTTCAGAATATGGTCTCATACTAAACCGTCCTGTCATTAGTCATCAGTTTTAGTAATTCGAATTTCAGAACAAACAGAACCAATGACAAGTGGTTGTCCATTTATTTGTCGTGAGATCAAACTTGAATAAGGTGCCAAAATATAACTTGCCTTCAGCTTGATACAGAGAAGCCGCCACCCACTAGATGAAGGTCCGCGTCTCATAGATTGCCAATGGCTGACCCGAGCCAATTGATTGAACCGCTCTGAGCCTGCAATGTGCAAGTGTTGGAAAATCTGTACGTCAGGTATTTGGATAAACAGTCACATCAAAGGATCTCTCCTTGCCTCACTCACTTAACCGACCTAAAGTGAAACGACTATATTGAATTAATAGCTACATCTACCGCTAGATGTTCGTTATGGTGCAGTGGATATCGGCTCGGAACGAGAAATCGGTGAGACGAGTTCAAATTCCAGTTGAATTCCTTACATTCACTTACGAGCGAATACCCTTGGGAAAGGTATTGATCCGTTTCTTTCCTCCAGTTATGGATTAAATAAGAGGACAGATTGGGTTCTATAGCATTGGCTCGCAACCAAACTACGGCATTGGCAACCTACTGCAGGATAATCTTCTGTCCAGTCAGTTATGTCTCTTTTGAGACATGATCGTCCAAAGCGTGTATCACGTATGGCACTTAATTGACTGACTGCTAAAAAGTTTGTGTCATTGTGTCTTTACTTGGAGCTTTTCTTTTTTATTTATCAGAATCCATCTTGCCTATTAATATATCTACTATTCGTTCGTGCACTAAATACTGTTGGCATATCTAGTCAGGTTTTCCTGTTATTCATCTCGGGGACCTGAATAAAATATAAGGGAACATCTATAATGTAATCGATCCGATATAGCAAGTCAACTTCAATCTCTTTCTAACCGACGCGATGTGGCTTCCCTCTGTCTTTTTTCGAAAATATTATGACGGCTTGTGCTTCGATGACTTTACAACCCGAATTTATTCGTGCTACTCGATTTGCAACTAGGTCCCATCATTTTACCGTTAAACCAGTCAACTGTAACCACCACTTCTACTATCAGTTTCTTTTCTCGCATTTCCCACATGTGGATCTCCCTTCCAAATACGAACTTCCTTGATAGCTACAATCTCAGAAAATGCAACGTCAATTGCCATCTACTATCGTATTCATTCTCAACATTTTCTTGTTCGTTTTTCGATATCTATGTTAATTTGTTCCTTGTTTCTTTTATTTTCTTTTTCTCTCAATGTAACCCTCTGCATACCAGTGGTGGTACCGTTTTCCTTGGGGTGAAATGATTATTAAAAAAAATTCGTTGATTTGAAATAGATGTCAGCATACATTAATTAATGTTTTGATATGCATTTCTTTTGCTCATTGATTCTAATTTTGAAAGCTTCAGAGTAAGGTTTAAAATTTCAACTCAAGAAAGACCAATCTATTTGAGGTATTCATAGTTTTGTATATCAACTTATGTATAGCAATGGTATGTTCCTATTCTCTTAAATACATGAACACTATTGGAGAAAAGTAAAGTGATCATCCATGAGCCAAGCTCTCACTTGGTTAACTCTCTGGTTCCGAGCAGAGAGAAATCCAGTCGAGTATCTAGTGTACTAGTGGATGTGCGTTGTGGTGCACTTGATAACGGCTCGGAACTCGAGTTCGAATTCCAGTTGAATTCCTTGCATTTACTTATTCAAAAATACTCTTGGGAAAGGTATTAATCTGTCTCTTCTCTCCAGTTATGGGTTTATTTAATAGAACAGATTGGGTTCTATAGGCCAGTCTAGCAACCAGTCCACCGCAGAAAGCAATGGCAACCTACTACGAGATAATCTTCTGCCCAGTCAGTCGTGTCTCTTTCGGGATTTGATCGCCCAACGCATGTATCACGTATGGCTTGTCTTGCTAGATCTATTACAACTGAGTTGTGAGTTCGATCCTCACTGGGAACCCCATACTTTTAACCTTGTGTTACATCGAAGCGGCACTTAGAAAATCAATTTGGGCACCTCAACAAGGTGCCATGGTCAGCAAGGTTGTCTCGCATAAAAAAATCATCTATCCTTAACTGAAGACATTCAACTGCGTTTAAACTGCATCAGTTGAAGTCATGAAATTTTGTTCAAAAAATATATATTTCAGTATTAAATATCCAATGGAGCTTTTCATATGCCTCTAAAAAGATATATATATATATATATATATATATATTTCGTTATCTTTGTAACAGGTAACAGATAATGTAAAGTAGAAACCTGAAGGCGTACAGGAATAGCAAAATATGACTTCCAGAAAATAAGAAAACTTTTAAGATATAGGAAAACGTCCTGAAAATGGTATATTTTAACTCATCTTCCATATGGCAGTGAATTAAAGTTAATGCTTCTAAAACGAAGCTGCTATCAATTAACCACCATAGACAATGGTACCTACATCCCATTAGCATCGAACAGGCTTGCCTCCCAGAGAGTAAAACACTACACCTCCTTGGCCTTACACTCTCAGCGGACCTCAAGTGGAATGACTATATCGAATCCATTGCTAAATCCGCTGCTATAAAAGTCGGTTCTTTGTGCAGGGCCCGGAAGTTTTTTTCCGTCTGAATCTATCCTGCACATATATAAATCTACCATCCGCCTGTGTATTGAATACTGCTGCCACATCTGGTCGGGTGCCCTTGCTATTCTCCTCGGGATTCTTGAAAAAATACAACGGAGAGTCTGTAATGCAATCGATACTGACTTGGCAGACCGGCTACAGTCACTCTCTCACCGGCGTGACTTGGGCTCCCTGTGCCTCTTCTATAAATACTTTCACGGCTTCTGCTCCGATGAACTTAGATCAATGGTGCCCCCTAGGTACGAATTTGCACGAGGTACTAGCTTAGCAACTAGGACCCATCCTCTTACAGTAAAACCGATAAGATGTAACCGCAATTTATACTCCAACAGCTTCTTTTCTCGCACTTCACGCCTGTGGAATTCCTTTCCACATTATTGCTTCCCCGACAGCTACAATCTCCAGGAGTTTAAATGTAAGGTCGACAGACACCTCCTAACACATTAACCCGCATCCATTCTCTCAAAAACTTCCCATCTGCCCAACCCTCAGCCTCGGTATCCTTACCCGTCTATCACCCTCCTTCTGACATTTCTTGTATCTAACCTCTCTTTCTCTTCACCTTCCCCTATGTAACCCCCTGCGCAATAGTGGCAGTAGAATGCCTTGCTTGGGGTGAAATGATTTTAAAAAATGGAAGAAGAAATTCAATTTGAGAAATAAGTTCTTCCGACGAATGCAAGATTGGATAAACTTGTTAGCAGCTCAGACGTGCTAAAGAAAATTGGAACAATAAGGAAACACATAGCAACATCCAGAAAGAGACAAGCAACCGATGTTCTCGGGGAAAATAATGATCAAAAGGTGTTTGGAGAATTTCGCACTCATAAGAGACGCAAAAGGAAGCTGTAAGTAAACAGACTTAACAAACTTACTTGGATGAATAGTAAACAAAAAAGGGAGGTAGAGAGGAATGGTAAACAAGAAAAAGGAGGCAAAGAGCTATGATGAACACCGTCCTGAAGAATATGGTACTGGATGCACTTCACGGTGTTTGCCAGACATTTTTCTCGACATTTTTTTCTTTGTTTATCTTGGACATTTATAAACCCGCCATTGGTCCGTGCAATGAATACTCCTGCCATATCTGGTCTGTTGCTTCTAACATGTATATATATACAACAAGGAAAATAACAAAGAAACCAGGAAAAACAAGTCAGCAATATTGTAAGCATGTACTTATAGATTCTGGAGAGGAAGACTTTCTCGCACGACATATATATTATAGTAAAATGTTTGTGTGTGTGTCTGTTTATCTGTGTGTATGTCCTTTATACAAATCCTCAATTTTTATCCAATTCTCATCAAACTTCATACAAATAGTCTTTAGTCTGAGCTCCAGGACCATGGATTGTTTTTAAAGCTTTCATTAAACACGAGCAACGCTGGGCTATACTGCTAGTATATACATATATATATATATATATAATCACACCTAGTATATATATATATATATATATATATATATATATATATACTAGGTGCGATTGGTAAATTGTCGCAATTATTTTATTATTTCAAATATTCTTTTGGTTGAGTCTGAGGTCCAGGACCATGGATTGGTTTTAAAGCTTTCATTACACCCGAGCAACGCCGGGCTATACTGCTAGTATTCTAGTTGAAGTCTGTAAGATAATACCGAAGAGTCATTTTAAACAGTTTTTCTCCTTTTTCTCTTTCTTTAGATAACGTTTAACTGATGAATATCAGGCTAATTGAAGAAAATCGATTTACTTGATAACAATCGATTAAATCGGTGGATGTTTCTATTTAGGTCATTTTTTGTTCCGTATTTCCGCCTACTGTGTTTCCGTAATTCTTGTTTGAAATCTATTTCAATAATGTTGTAATTAAACATTTATTGTGTTCTAAGGGTCAACTGTTAGTAGCAATTCAATTTACTGATATTGCATCGGGGCATGCATTGTCTGCATAAATTTCTCTCAACATTGCAGTAATCTCAGCTGTAATTTTGCCCATTAAACTCTTGGTGATCCGTAGCGAATGTAAATGTCATCAGAATGTGGTGAGTGATTCCGAGCTTTGCTGATCTAAACTTATTTATAAATGGAACTTTGTCTGTGTGTGTGTGTGTGTGTGTGTGTGTGTGTGTGTGTGTGTGTGTGTGTGTGTGTACGTTACCTATACGCTGAACCGATTTTCTTGAAAACTTACACAGTTGTACTAGAAGCGTCTGCGACTGTTCTTAGCTAGGTTTTGTGTCGAGGTACACCCGATCAATATCGAAAATCGAAATAATCGGAATATAGAAGAAGTGGTTCGATTTTAACCTAATTTGATACACTCATAGACAAAGACATATGACACGATATTCAGAAGATTCAAGGTTGCAGTTCTTACAATAGTGCAGATAATTGATTATATATATATATAAAAGGAAAAATGTTTGTGTGTGTGTCAGTTTTTCTGCCTGTATGTTTGATTTTTTCAGCCCTTTTATTTTAGTTTTGCTTCGGGTTTGGCTCTAAGTAGATATAATTGTAGTTCTTAGTCTCAGCCATAATATCATTTTCTCAGAGAACTTATTTAGCATTCAAAATTCAGTTACCAGGAAATCAAAATTTGACTTACATCCATTCATTTTTCTTTCAGTCTACGATTTCGCTTTAACTGGAAACAAATATTGCTTTTTAGTCATTCGTTTCAACGTCCAAAGAGTCTGAGCTCCAGAACCATAGATTAGTTTTAAAGCTTTCATTACACCCGAGCAACGCCGGGCTACACTGCTAGTAGTTTATAAGACAAGGCTGAGAATACTATGCCCATAACATGCGAAGAACGATGAAGAATGTAGAATAACAGGGACTAAGACTTAGAATCAAAAAGAGAAAGATGATATTTCTAGAGGACATCTTAAGGTTGCTTTGGTTGTTATGGCAAATCCATCTCGGCAGGTTATTTATTGCCAACTATATATTTATTTATTTATTGCTGGTAATGGCTTTTTCTTTCAACAATGTATTGTTGTTTTTATATGTTTTGGTCTAGTAATACTTTTTACTTTTCGAGTATCAAGATTCATTGGAATTTGTTTTTAAGGGCAAGGTCCTCAAGTCCTACCCTTGTGATTTAATCCATAACTGGAGGGAAGGGATTAATACCTTTCCCAATGGTACCAGTGCTTAAGTGAATGCAGGGTATTCAACTGGAATTCGAACTCGGCTCACCAATTTCTTCTTCCGAGCCGATATCCTCTGCACCACAACGCACATCCATCACTATACGCTTACAGCACCTGATATTCTCAAGCGGTCACTCATCTAAGTACTGACCAGGCTCAACGTTGCTTAACTTCGGTGATCGAGCGAGAACCGGTTATTTAACGTGAAAGGCTGTAAGCTCACATAATACGGAAATAAATCTTAGGGAATGTGACAGGACGTACTGTAAGTAATAGATGTAGAGTGAAATAGCCAATAACCAACTTAGATAAAGATGGCTGGTAAAAAGGACAGTACAACAAAGAACGTGGGTGGTGGAGAGGAATGATCTCGATGAATTATGTTATGAAAGAACATAGAACATAAAATAAGGTCTTAAATTATCAGTACGTGATGTTTTGAAAAGCTCTCAGCCCTATGCCCATCCCGAAATCTGACTAAAATTACAAACAAAATTTTTAAAAGATCCTCTTTAAAAAGGCCGAATACTTTTTGGCAGACTCCCGTACAATAATGACGGCTTCTGAGAGGAACTGAGTCGGCATTTTGATCACACCGTAGATTCAATTAGGTAGACATAGCACTTAAAAAGATGTGCTTCAGGAAAAATTACTTAAAATTGCGTGGGGTTGTCAAAAAAAAAGAAAAAATTAAACAAAAAAAAAACGCAAATGTTTAAATAAAGTAGAAAACTTCATATTATATTAAAGATCGTTGTGTATATATATATATATATATATATATATATATATATATATATATATATATATATCCCTACAGTCACGTTTAGGGAGAGAAAGACAATAGAGAGGCTGAATCGGCTCAGTTCATTCTGTTTGCTGCAAGTAGTTAAACTTTATTATCAGTAATATACGCGTGTCTGCTTTTTTAACGGTATATTTTGCAATAATTACGTTGTCGAGTCGTCAAGAATATATATATATATATATATATATATATATATATATAAAGAGTGCTCGATACAAACAATGGTTTATAAATTCATATTTTCACTACACAAAAATTTTCGCGTTTCGAAGCTACTTTAGGTGCTTCTCATCGGGTGACGAAGTTGAAAAAAAATGAGAAGCACCTAAAGTAGCTTCGAAACGCGAAAATCTTTGTGTAATGATACTATGAATTTATAAACCATTGTAACGACTATTACAATATATATATATATATATATATATATATATATATATACATTGTGTGTATTTTGGCAGCATTTTTTCATTAATACCGGTTTCATTGAATAATATAGACAAGTTTTGTCTATTAATTTTGTGTAGGATCCGTTCATACCGTCTGATATACTTGATGGTGATATCGTTGAAAGACAACAAAAAATCACAGTAATTGTTGATTTTTTTATCGGGTCTAAGCTTTCGGCTGACACAAGCCATTATCAAATATTATGTTAATATTTACTATTTGATAATGGCTTATGTGAGCCGAAAGCTTAGACCCGATAAAAAAATCAACAATTATTGTGATTTTTTGTTGTCTTTCAACGATATCACCATCAAGTATATCAGACGGTATGAACGGATCCTACACAAAATTAATAGACAAAACATGTCTATATTATTCAATGAAACCTGCATTAATATATATATATATATATATATATATATATAGTGATTCACAAGAAAAATATACAAAAATAAGAAAATATATATATGAATAAAAAGATTCACAGAATGATTAATAATTTAATATATATATATATATATATATATATATATATATATATATTATTATATCATTCTGTTAATCTTTTTATTCATATATATATTTTCTTATTTTTGTATATTTTTCTTGTGAATCACTAAGTATTCTTAAAACTTTTTGATAATTTTAAGATTTTATGATTGTTAATTATTTGAGACAGTCAATATAGTATAATAACCTTTCCTTTATTTTAAGAATCTTTTTTCTTTGTGTGTTATTATTGCATTTATATATGGCCTCTTATATTTATGTCTGTGTGTGCATATTTGTGAGTATCTATATTCCGCATATATTTTTATGTACGTGTGATTTAGTGTATGCATTGTTAATTTTTTGACACTTCCTGTATTGTTGTCGCAATGTTTCACTTTATACACCCCTACCCTTCACCTAACCTTATCTTCTCTTTGTAGAAAGTATTTTTAATATTCTGTTTTAAATGAAATTTTATTTGGGTTTGACAAGTGTGTAATTTGTACAACTGACGAAATAAATTCCGGTTTTATAAACGTTCAATTATGTGTTAAGTTTTACTCTCGATATTCTATATTTATTAATATTGTTAAGCTCTCTATTTATATCATATATATGAAGAATATATATAGAGTAGAAATGAATCAAAATCGCTGAAGACAACTTTGAATTATAAGACGAAATCAAATTTCGTAAGTTAGTGAAAAATGTTTTTATAGCAAAAAAAAAAAAACGGTGACTGGAGAGATTTAACGTGCAAATGTGAAAAAAAACAACACGCGCGCAAAAAATATGCACTTTCTGACCTGTTCACTATTTATCTATTTATGCACGATACTTTGGTCATCAGAAGCTTTACACTCGAAACCGTGTAGCACCATAAATAACAATATGGATACTTAATACATCATACAAAAAGAAATTAATATTAATAAAAATGACAATAAATCTTCACTTAAAACAAAATGTTCACAGCTTCTCGCACATTTTTCTTATATATATATATATATATATATATATATATATATATATATATGTGTGTGTGTGTGTGTGTGTGTGTGTGTGTGTGTGTGTGTGTGTGTGTGAGCCATAATATTGTTTCCAGAACAAAAAATACTAACTAAAAAAACACGCGTAAAGATGTAATCACACAAATAAATACACCTTAGGATCACACAAACCTGGATGAAAATGTTTTATGATTTTAAGTAACGCCTTCCTTACTTTGAAAAGTGTCGGTTGTTTAAACATTTCAGTTGCGCGTTCGTAAGGATGCCTGTTGTACATTTGAAAAAACGTTGGCATATCTGTTATTATAAATAGCATGAAGTTAATATCTAAAATTAGATATGAATTACTTCCGAAAGTTTTTGTGACGTAAATTTGTCAAATCTTAACTGTATTTTTTTATTTTTATTTTTATAATTTTTTTCTCTCTCTTTTTTTTCTCTCTTTTTATTCTTATCCTATTTCCATTTTGAAAGATGTACGTTGCTGAGGAGATGTAAAATCTCTCTTAGGGATTTTATGTCGAAATGTTCTTTCAACATTTTTGAATATTGAAAATTTATTTTACTTTATATTAGCTCTGTAATTTTAATTATATTGAGCTCTCCTCCTGTATCATTTTTAATATTAAAATTTTTAATATTAATTAGGATCAGGTTCTTGGGATTTACCTTCCTACTTTTCCGTTTTGGATTAAAGTATTTTAATAATATATATATATATATATATATATATATATATATATATATATATACTGTTACACCCAGGCTTTAGATTATTTTCTTTTTATGTTTATTTTAATGTAAGATACTCAATAACAGGCCGATCAATATATATATATATATTGCTGTCATTTAAGATGGCATATTGATGTAAATATTTTGTCATTTTTGACGGCACGGTCTCACTTGTAATAATGATTATTATTATTAGTATATATATATATATATATATATATATATATATATATATATATATATATCCTGTCACGCCCAGGCTTTAGATTATTTTGTTTTTATCTTTTTTTTTGACGGCACAGTCTCAGTTGTAATAATGAATATTATTTGTAGTATTAAGAGTTGTTGTTGCAATATCAGCAAGAATAATAATAGCAAAGTAGGTTGTCCCCATCGTTCTTATCAGAGGTGATCCATATAGCAGCAATAACATTTTCCAAACATACCACTCGCAGAAACTATGAGTAAGTAAACAAATTTGACATATGAGTTTAGAGCACAAGATAGGAAGGTGGTGTTAAAGTTAATTCAAATAGAATTAATTTATTGCAACTTTTCACGTCTTTCATTGAATATTTTATGTGCGTTGTGGTGAATTGAATATCGGCTCGGAACGAGAAATCAGGGAGCCGAGTTCGAATTCCAGCTGAATTCATTGCAATCACTTACGCGCAAATACCCCTGGGAAAGGTATTAATCCGTTTATTCCTTCCAGTCATGGGTTAAATAACAGGACAGATTGGGTTCTATAGCCTTGGCTGGCAACAAATCTACCGCAGAAAGCAATGGCAACCTACTGCAGGATAATCTTCTGTCCAGTCAGTCATGTCTCGTTCGAGCTATGATAGCCCAAAGCTTGTATCACGTATGGCACTTAACTAACTGGCTGACCCCCAATAAATGTATTAATCCGCTTCTTCCCTCCAGTTATGGGTTAAATAACAGGAAAGATTGGGTTCTGTAGCCTTGGTTGTCAACCAGTCTACCGCAGAAAATAATGGCAACCTACTGAGGAATAACCTTTTGCTCAGTCACTCATGACTCTTTCGAGACATGATCACCCAAGTGTGTATCAAGTGTGGCACTTAACTGACCGTCAATTCTATTATTTGATTGAATTTAGAATTATACAGCTCTAATTATTGAAATAAAAATATATTTTTACTGAAGTTCACTTAAGACAAGAGTCATTTTATTTAAAGGTTAACTCTTAAATTGTTATACTGATCGTATACAGGTGAAAAAGCGGGATGGTAAGAAGTGTGTTGTGGACGAGACAACGTGGTAGTAATTTGAAAGTGGTGATACCATTATTCAACGCGAAGAAAATTGGTGTTGGCAGCACATGATAATGTTGCTTTATAGCTCAGAGCAGACGCTAGTTTCGTTGAGAGGGTGCGCCTGCCCCCCATCCCTGTCCACAAAGATTCACTCGGGCAAACAGACTGGCATCAAGGTTTCACCCATTTACTGTTAGATCAACGAAACGCAGTCGATAATTCTACTCCATCAGCTTCTTTTCTCGCGCTTCCTGCCTGTAGAACTCCCTTCCATCTACTTGCTTTTCTGACGGCTATAACCTTCAAGAGTTTAAATGCAAAGTCAATTCCCATCTCTTATCCACTTAACCCCAGCTCTTTCTACATCACCCCGTATATCTTGTTCTTTTTCTTTCTCTCTACCTTCGTAATTGTCTCCTGTGTTCACATCCTTCACTTGTCCTTTCTCTTTCTTCCTCTGTAGCTGGTTCGTCTTTGTCTTCACTCTTTTTCTGTGTAAAACTTTAACTCTCTTATGTAGCCCCCTGCACATCAGTGGCGGTACTGCCTTACTTGGACGGAAATGATTAAAAAAACCTTCTTCCAATCAAACGCTTGTGTCTTATATATTACCGTTTGATTGAGAAACGGAAAATTCCAAGCAGTGAACCATATAATATTGTGTTGTAACCTACTGCTATAAATGATGGAAGTTTACATACGGCAACCGTGAATTTGGTGCACAGTGACTGCCTTCACCATGGCCCGCTTCATCCATCAGTGTGCATTCTCGCGGGATGGTCAGTTTTGTAGATGACATTTCTTTGTTTTGTCATCTTCCTCTAAAAATGTAATTTATCTTCCTACTGCTGACTTTTTCTCTGTCTGATCCTCTTTAAAGTTTAATTTACTTACTAGTAACCATCGATCTAAAGTAAATTTTCCCTATCGATTTTATTGATCGGTCTGTTTTCAGTTTAACAAGACATCAGTTAGTCAGTTAAATGCCATACGTGATACAGGCTTGAGCGATCATATCCCGAAAGAGACATTATGGACTGGGCAGAAGCTTATCCCGCAGTAGGTTGCCATTGCTTTCTGTGGTAGACTGGTTGCCAACCAAGGCTATATAACCCAATCTGTCCGTTATTTAACCCATAACTGGAAGGAATAGACGGATTAATACCTTTCCCAAAGGCATTTGCGAGTAAGTGAATGCAATGAATTCGGCTGGAATTCGAACTCGGCTTCCCGATTTCTCGTTACGAGCCGATATACAATGCACCACAACGCACATCCCTGACTCATATTGCTAAAATAACTTGTAGCCGACAAGTGATAACGCCTAATAAGCACGTGATATCGCCTAGTCGGCGTCGTAATAAGAACTACTAACCACGAATTATCTCGTCTTTTCCAGCCAATCAGTGAATAGGCTACTCCTTTTCTGGAATACACCTTTCGCTATTCTAGATTCTTCTGACAAAATTTCTCTCGCTGAGACCAAGATAGTTCAATCTTACTGCTCACTGAGAAAGAGAAGGCGTGGAACAAAGAGAGAGAGAGAGAGAGAGAGAGAGAGAGAGAGAGAGAGCGGGAGAAGAAAATATAGAAAAGAGAAGACAGATAGGAACACTGGAGAAAGAGAGCGAAGATATAGAAAAAAGAGAAAGGAGAAAGGAGAAAGATGGTTAAAAAGAAGAAAGAGAAAAGAGAAAGAGAATAAAAAAAGAAAGAAAGAAAAGAGAGTGAGAGTGAGAAAGAATAGATACAGAATAAACGAGAAAGAGAGACGTTAGAGAAGGAGAAGAGAGATAACGAGAGAAGTAAGACAACGGTAATGAACAAGAAAAGAGAGAGAAAAACGAAGGAAAGAACTCATAAATCAAATCCAGAGAGACAATGGATAGAGAGAGACAATGAACAATCAGTGAATAAGCTACTCCTTTTCTGGAATACGCCTTTCGCTATTTTAGATTCTGCTGTCACAATTTCTCTCGCTGAGACCAAGATAGTTCAACCTTACTGCTCACTGATTTGTCCATTTCTCGTTTTATAACTTGAATTACATCATCTGTTTATTGATAATAGTGTTTATTGATAATAGTTAAGAGGTAGTACTTTATTTTCTCATTCCGTTTCTAAATAAATGTGGGTGAGGAACTCAGATTCTTTATCTAGCTGTGTATTTTACAAATCTACCATCCACGCGTGCATTAAATACTGCTGCCATATTTGTTCGGGTGCACCTAGTATCCACCTAGGGGCCTTTGACAAAATTCAGCAGCGAAACTGTAATGTAAATCAATCTCGATTTGGCAGCTAGGATATAGTTACTTTTTCACCGGCGCAATGTGGCTTCTCTGTGTCCCTTCTACAAATACTTTCATGGCTTCTGCTCATATGAACTTAGCTCACTGGTAACCCCGCCCCCATACATGAATTTGCTTGAGCCACAAGATTAGCAACTAGGTTCCGCCCTTTTACTGTGAAAACCAATAAATTTTAAACGCAAATTCTACTCAATCGGCTTCTTCTTTCACACTTCCCGCCTGTGGAATTCCCTTCCGTTTACTTGCTTTCCCGATAACTACAACCTTAAAAAATTCAAATGTAAAGTCAATAGTCATCTCCTTTCTCACTAACATGCATCCTCTCTCTCTCTCTCTCTCTCTCTCTATCTATCTATCTATCTATCTATCTATCTATCTCATGTTTCTTTCTTCATCCACTTCACTCTCAGCAGTATTCTCATCCTTCTCCTACCCTCTTCCTGACACGCCCTGTAACCTGTCACTCTTTCTCATAACTTACCTCCTACGTATAAGCCCCTGCTCAACAGCGGCAGTAAAATGCCTTGCTTGGTGCGACATGATTATAAAAAAAAGAGGAGAAATATAGTCCAAATTCTTCGCATGGAATGATTAATACTGTGCAATGTCTTTGCAGAAAGACCAACGACCGAGGCGAGTACCTATTAGCAAAAATGTTTCATATTTAAGAATATGTTTCTTTCTTTCTCTTCTATATATCTTTGTTAATGCCTTTAACATTAATAGCCCAATTATATTGGCTGATACTCTGCTTGACTGGTACAAAACTTTCAATGTGATCGACGTACTTTCTCCAAATAGAGCCATAATAGTTAGTTGTTTATCGATCCAAATTTTGTTGGATTTTTTTTTCTAATTATATTTTTTATGTTTTCCATTCATTTATTTTCAGAATATCTTTCTTTAGACGTAAACAAGGAATACAAATGAAATAAAGGATATTTTAAAAATCGTGTTTTACTATTTATTTTTTCTTTTTTTTTTTTGTTTATTTTTAAATTTGAATCGTTGACATTTTGTTTGCGTCTTCGGAAGGTTCAAGCAAGCGGTCATTTATAATAGTATTTCATTTAGTGTTTTCACTTTTCTTTATGCATTCTATCAATTAGACCAAAACTAAGAAGGAGAAGCGGCAAGTCTGTCCACGAAAATATCGCATTTAAAATGCAGTTTTAATTTGGTCTATTTTTAATGGAACGAATTGATGTCGGATAGATTGTCAATATGAAATGTCTTAATTTTGAAAAAGTACATAAAAGAGAGAGAGAGAGAGAGAGAGAGAGAGAGAGTGAGAGAGAAGTAAAATATTGAAAGAAGGAGACACATAGGAAGAAAAGAGAAAGAGAAGGGACAAAGTTGAAAAGAAAGGAGAAAGAAAAAAGGAGAAAGAGAGTAAGGATGAGATACTCTGAAAAGAAAGAAAGGGGGAGGGTGAAAAAGAGGGAGAGTGAAAAAGAAAAGATAAAGAAGAAAACGAGAAAGAGAGATAACGAGAGAAAGAGAAAGAAAAGAGAATGAGAAGGATAAAGAAAAAGATCAGAGTGAAAAGAGGAGAAAAGTAAAATATCCAGAGAGAGAATAGCTACATAGATAGAGAGAGAAAAGGAACATAGAGAGGGAGAGAGAGGAAGAGAGAGAATGGACATAGAAAGAGAGAGAAAGAGAAATAAAGAGAGTGGGAGAAGGAGAAAAGAGAAAGAAATACCCCAAAATCAAGTCAAAAAATAATCACTATGACCAAGGATAAAAGCAGTACATTTATGGTAGAAGTAAGCACATAATTAGAAAAAGGTAAATAATATATATATATATATATATATATACGCTCTCACACCGATTGAGCACTCTGGAAGAATGGTAGACTTTGATAGACATTAGCTACTCTAGCATGTACGCATCGCTCATTCAGTAATGAATTAGAGCACTCTGGCTCTTGGGCGTGTATAATGATAATATACACGCTAAAAAGTCTGCCTTCTTCTACCAAGCGCCCATAGCCCAGAGGTAGAATCGCCGACTGACGCCAATTCGGTCGGGTTTCAATCCTGAGTTAAAAGCAATCGGAGTCTAATCGTACTGATGAGCTGTGATACTGCGAAACAGATCTGTCTGCGGATGACTATATATATATATATATATTATTATTATTATTATAGAAAAAAGGTACAAAGAAAACAGTACCACTAATGACTAAAATCATAAAGTTCTACCGTTAACAAGACGTTAAATTAAGTCGTCAGACCCAAAAAGTAACACCAAATGGGTAAAGGGGGATAAAAAAGAAGAAACAAACAAAGCAAAAGCCGTGTTTGAAAGAAAAAAAACCCAAGACGAAAACCTTAACAAAAAAGAGCTCGATACGAAAGTACGAAAGCAGGGCAATGATACGAACTAAATCTAAAAATGAGCCAAAAGTCGACCGCGGTTTCACTCACCGGATCGCCAGGACAATGGCTCTGTTATATTGAAGGACGGAAAGCACGGAGCAATCCAGTACTCTCTTCCTAGTTTCTAGAGAAGTTGTCCTGTTTCTTAATACTTTACTCAACTTCTGGAATGCTTTCTTCGCCATGCCAGTTCGCCTTCGGATCTCTGTGTCGCACTTTACGTCTTCTGTTATAACGCTTCCCAGGCATTTAAATTTTTGTACCTGCTTGATTCTGGTATTCCCGACCTGTATTTAGCATTTTGGGCTGCCCTTTTTACTGAGGACCATGCATTCGGTTTTCGTGCAGTTTATTTGTAGTCTTTTCCTGTTACTTTCTTCTGCTACCTTCTGTAGGAGGTCTTGTAGTTTTCTTTCTGTGTTTGCTATCAGCACTCTATCATCTGCGTACCTTAGCTTGTTTAAATTGTGGCCTCCGATTACGAATAACATATTTACATGTCTGAGCAGGTGGATGAGAGAACAGGGTTGCGAGATGTTACAGGAGAAAGCGTGCTAAGAGCCCCCAGGGATAGGGAGAAGTGGAAGGCCATGATCGCCTACTACTGAGAGAGCAAGGCACATAGAAGAAGAACAAAGCAAAACTAATGGATAGTCGGAGGACATGAATACGCTACCTGCCACAAGTTCATGAATAAGCTGGGAAGATCACGTGCATGAAAGCAAATAGCGTTATATCCTGTTGAGTAACGTATAACGCGCTAATTTCGGAGCACAGAATTTGACGGCTAAAGAAAAAAAAATTATATAGATTACTAAAACTGAACATCTAAAAGAAGAAAGACGGCATATAATTATTGGAATGATGATAATGATCGATGTTGTTGATGATGACAAAAATAGTGGGGAGGCGGAGAAACAACTTATTAAGATAACTGAAAAGGATTGAAATTATAGGGGAAGCCGGAAAGGCGCTGGAATAAAAAAAAAAAAAAAAAGGAGGGAGAAGTATAGAAAACAAATAAAGAAAATCATAATTGAATCGGCAAATTGACAGAAAAACAACAACAAAAAAAAACGTACAAAATGGAGCAAGTAGAAAGAGATTCCCGGTTTTAAAAAGGAAAAAACGAAAAGAAAGAAAATATTCGAAAAGAGTTAATCGCTATAATAAAAATCAATTTATCAGTGGCTCTTGTCAGAAAACATAACGCTGAACGATTGCTACATTTGATTTCTGTTCTGTTACGCGTTAGGCGTAATAAAGAGGATCAGCGAAGGGGTGGAAGTGCAAGCCTGGAGCGGAATCGCGCGTGTTATTGATGAGAAGCGTGCATCTATAAATCACTTGAAAATATCTTTTTGCTGTTAAATTATTATCGCCAGAATAAAGAAAAAACGATAAGCAAAAGTAAAGTAACAAAAAATAAACATTAAAGAGTCAATTGAATTCAATACTTGCTTAAAAATAATCCTTTCATTAAATAAAGAGAATTCCATTTTTTTTTTTAAATTCAAAGAGTTTCCCTCAGTATATAAAAAGAGGATGAGGCAGATAACCGTTTCATAGAGACTATACTTCCGTGAATTTAGAAATCTGGTCATAAATCATGATTTTTTAAAAAATGCTATTATTGCCGGTTTAAGAGAAGTAATAGCAGATTTCATGTTCATCACAAGTTCAGCTGAATGAAAAGAAAGAAAGAGAAAATACATTATATTTTAGAATTGGAGTAGATAGACTAAACAATTGGAGAAGATAGACTAAACTAAACTATCGCCCGGTTCACACTCCACCCACATCTATTGAACAGGTGAAGAGGCTCACCCCTTGTTTCCTGTTTAGGATGCGGTTTCTGGTTTTCTCTTTTCCAATCTTTTAACTATTTTTATCTTTTCCAATTGGAGTAGATAGACTAAACTATAGCCCGGTTCACACTCCACCCACGTCTATTGAACAGGTGAAGAGGCTCATCCCTTGTTCCCTGTTTAGGATGTGGTTTCCGGTTTTCTCTTTTCCAATATTTTAACTCTTTTTTTCTTTTCCAATTGGAGTAGATAGACTAAACTATCGCCCGGTTCACACTCCACCTACATCTATTAAACAGGTGAAGAGGCTCATCCCTTGTTTCCTGTTTAGGATGCGGTTTCCGGTTTTCTCTTTTCCAATCTTTTCACTCTTTTCTTTTTTTTTTCAATTGGAGTAGATAGACTAAACTATCGCCCGGTTCACACTCCACCCACGTCTATTGAACAGGTGAAGAGGCTCATCCCTTGTTCTCTGTTTGGGATGTGGTTTCCGGCTTTCTCTTTTCCATTCTTTTTACCCTTACGTAGCCCCCTGCGCATCAGTGGCGTTATCGCCTTGCTAGGAGTGATAAAAAAAAATATAAAAGAATATCTAAGATACTCTGGGATGAAGAATTAGAAATTTAGCAAGATTCTCAGGTTTCTTTTATCCTCTCGCAGTTATGATCCTATCTTCGAGCAGGGCGCAACTCACTTGTGTCCCTGTCTTCGGTCAGAATGAAGTATCGCTATGTTTTTGTTTTCGGAGAGAGGGAAAGTCAGTTGTGCCCCTCTATTCGGATAGATGTCAACTCAATTGTCTCCTCGTTATTCGGGCAAAGCGCAACATAGTTATATCTCTTCCTTTGGACAACTCAGATGTGTCTGTCTTCAGACAGAGAGCAACTGAGTTGAGTCACTTTATTCAGGATAAGCGCAAGTGTATCTGTTTTCGGACAGAGCGCAACTCAGTCGTGTCTCTGTCCACGGGCAGGCCACAAAACCATAGGCTGAGCTGGCGTCGGTAATAAAACCTACGTCCTCATCTTTAATGTAGTAAAGAAGGTACTGCCTCTAGTAGCTCTTTTCACGTTTTTTGTTCGAAGACCGAGACAAAACTGAGTAGCATCAGAGTTAATGTTTTGTCCGAAGCGATGCCTTAACTTTTAAGAATGAGTTAATAGAACCGGAAAAGAGTTGGACTGTTTGGGTTTGAGTTTTTCTTAACGGCGTACCAATATCTATGAGTAATTTAATGCCAAATAGGTGGGATTTTAATGTCTCCTTTTTATAATGTTCGGTTATAGTGATAAGGTTGATTTAGTCAGAATTTAATGAAATTGTGTTTTCTTTTTTATCTTAGAAAACTGAAAATGTCTTCTAGTTTTGTATTCAAAAATGTTTTGCTGAGAATATTTTTTCCTTCAAAAATGTGTTATGGCAATAATTTTTTTCTTAAAAAATATATTGTTCGTAACATTTTTCCTTTAAAAATGTATATTTTTCTATAACAGTCAATTTTATGTATATATATTTCTATAAAAGTGCATTTTTATACTTCATAATGTTTTGACCCCAGTTTAGGGGTTAACTATTTGCCAATAGCTGAGGCTCTAACAGGTGCTACCACACCGAGTCAGGTTGAACCTAGGAACAACAGCAACTAAGAGGTGGTTCGATGCTCCTCAAAATCCCCCACTCAGAGGCCTTGCTGCAGAATGAAGTCATGTCCAGGACCAAACTGTTGGACAGAGCACAACTCAATTATATTTAGGAAGAAAGCAAACAGTTGCTGTCTTTGGGCAGAGCGCAACGCTGCTTGTGTTTTTGTCTTCGAGAAGACGACGACTCAGTCGTGTCTCTGTCTTTGGGTAGAGCTCAATGCCGTAGTGTTTCTGTCTTTTTGCAGAACGTATCTAAAATATCAATAGATGTTCAGATCAGGGAAACAGCAACCCACGGCATTAACTCCTTCATTGCACCAAAGAGGATTGTGCTGGTATCAGTACCGACGTCGGCTTGTCGTATGGTTTTGAGGTCAGGGTAATGTTTTGCCCTGTCCTCACTAAACACGCTCAAGTTTTCTACGTTAAACTGGCCCTGCGTCGCATCACGTCACGTAAGTAAATATCCAGATGAGAAATTAATCTGCTAAAAACTTTAATTTAATTTTTAAATTTCCTCTTGGTTTTTCAGACACAATGATAAACTATAATGGCCTTTTTTTTGTCATATAACCACAGGCAATGAAACGTTAAAATTCAAGCGAGAAAATATAAAAAGAATGAAACAATATTAAGGATAGAGAAAAATAAAAGAACAAAAATTAAAAAGCCAGACGATAACGATTGATAGGTCAATTCCATTTTTGAAGATAAAAGAGACTGGAAAGGAAGAAGCTGGCGGAGACATCCAACAAGGGAGAAACTGAATAAAAGAAACTATTAGCATAGAACCTCCGGTTACAACCAACCATTTCAACAGTCATATATCCTACCTTCCAATCAGGTCAGTCAGTTAAGTGCCATACGTAATACACCCTTGGGCGATCATGTCTGGAAAGAGACATGACTGACTGGGTATATCATTAGCCCGCAGTAGGTTGCCATTGCTTTCTGCGGTAGATTGGTTGCCAGCCAAGGCTATAGAATCCAATCTGTCCTGTTATTTAACCCATAACTGGAGGGAAGAAGCGGATTAGTACTCTTTCCCAAGGGTATTTGCGCGTAAGTGAATGCAAGGAATTCAACTGGAATTCGAACTCGGCTTCCCGATGTCTCGTACCGATCCGATATCCACTGCACCACAACGACTGCGCCACAACGCACATTTGATAGAAACCAAAACGAATATGAAAGGACCATCTAGAATGTAATACAAAAATTAAATATAATTTAAGTTTTTTTTTCATTTATATGTGTCACTTAGCTGGAATTCGAACTCGGCTCTCCGACTTTTCATTCTGAGCCGATATCCATTGCTCCACAACGCAAATCCCCAATCAAGTCGTATGCTTAAATTCATAAAGTCTAGGTGCGAAAGTGGGAAGCTCATCAGAACAATTACAACGAATATATGTATAGAAAAGGCATATGAAAAGTTATATTGAGGCTGTGGCAAAGAGACAGAAGCCGACATGCGAAGCCAGTAAAAATAAATTGCAGATTCTTCTTTGCATTTTATGAAGAATCTCTAAGTAGAGAGCTGAGTTACCATTTCATACATTGAATGGATACAAAATAATAAATGTTTACGTTAGATTCGGGCGAAAAAAGTTTCCATTTTTACGAACATCTTAAAGTAATTTTTAGAGTTTAATAAGTTTTCCGGTTCTATTAACTCATTCTTAAAAGTTAAAGCATCGCTCTACATGGGTGCCGGCTCTAGACAGAAATACACCTAGCTTGTCTCTCTGAAGTTTAGCAAGTACTGTGAACTCAATTTTCTATGAATTCCTAAACGGCTGTCGGCATGCGAACTTGAACTTAAATTTGAAATAAATCAATCAATGAATCTCTTTCTCTCTCTCTCTCTCTCTCTCTCACACACACACACGTACACACACGCGCGCGCGCGCGCACACACACACACACACACACGCATATATATATATATATATATATATATATATATATATATATATATAAGACATAGTGATGATCCACGTATCCTGTCTTAATATGTATATGAAAAACTACTAAAAAGTTGTAAGTTTAAAAATGTATTTTTTTTACTGGATTTTAAAATGAAATACACAGAGGCTTGGGTTAAATAGGGACTTAGGTCTTTTGAATCTTTATAAATATTTCAATAGTTAAACATTTTTTTAGATACAATTAAATTTTTTTTTCTAAAACAAAATTTTAAAGTATTATTAAAGATAGGTTTACGTTTACAAATATTTAAAACAATCTGTCGCTTTCTGCGTCACGTGATGTAAACAATCTCTCGGACGAACGCTCTCGCAAAAACGTTTCTAATTTAAATTTTAAAATCATCTGTTTCTGATGAAAGGCCGAGGACGGTCTGAAAAATCAAACATAATAATAGAAATAAATAAATACTGCCAAAAATACATATTTAAACTTACAACTTTTTAGTAGTTTTTCCTATATATATATATATATTTAGTATATCGAGGCAGCAAGTAATTTTCTAGACATATGCTATTAAATATAAGAGACAATGAATGTCTATTATGTTTAATCATGAGCCGTTCTAAACGTCGTATTTTTGCTTTAATTTCAGTTGAAAATAAAGACAAAAATTCTCCAACATTTGGATAATTATTTATTGGTTTTCTTCTAAGATTTCGGCTCACATGAGCCATCTTCAGAGAGGTAGTTTAAACTGAAATATTATAAAATCCACCATCACCGACGATTTTATCCTGTGTTGACATAAAACTCCGCTTGGCAACGGCAATAGTTACCAAAAATAATAAACGCAGTTCTTAAGAATTACACAACATTAAGCAAACACTAGTCAATAATGGATTTCCTAACTCCGTTATTGATCAACAAATTAAATATTTAATAGCATATGTCTAGAAAATATATATATATATATATATATATATATATATATATATATACATATATATATATATATATATATGTATGTATGTAAAGTTTTTCATTGTTCTTCGCTTTTCTTAATTTAGAATTATGCCGAAATCATTACCAATATGAATTTTTTTAAGTTGTAAAGAATCAAAGAATCAAAGTGGGGGGGGGGGGAGAAAAGAAAACAGAAAGAAAGAGAAATAAATAAATGAGGAAAGAAAGAAAGAAAGAAAGAAAAAAGAAAGAAAGAAAGAAGGAAAAAGTAAATTAGGGAAAGAAAGAAAAAGAAACATACTGAGAAAAGTGTAAGAACGAAAGAGTAAGAAACAAAAACAGAGAAAAAAAAAGAAAGACAAAGAGAAAGAGAAAGAAAGAAATAGAAAGATAATAATAATTAGAAAGAAGGAAAAAAGAGTAGTAATAATAGCAAGAGGAAAATGATGAATACATTTAAGTAGAGCCTAAAAGAAAAGAAAAAGATGAAAGAAAGACAGATTGAGACGAGTAAGAGAAATAACAGAAACATTTTTAGGCTGGAAAAGAGGCAAGAAGCAATGATGAAAACAAGCAGATAAACACACAAAAAGGGGAAAATACGCCTGCTATATGAAAAGAAGACATCCTAATCATAGTTTTAGCAGTGGTCTCTAAAATAGCATTAAGCATTTCTCGATTCTGTTAACGCAATTTTAAGACTTCCTCTCGCTGTCTATCTTGGCACCGGCCCTAGAAATATGACATATCATCTAAATCAATTTATATCGATTTATAAGCGCCAAAATAGTCCAGTTTTGAGCTTTCCTTAATTTAGAAATATTTTCCAATTTATTCACTCCTATTTCGTTTATTTTAACCCTATCAACAACCAAAAGTGCAAACACTGTGACGAGATTTGATTAAAACTCATGGCCTAATGATTTGCCAATTATTACGAGTTAATGGCTTGGTCAGAGTTACCTCCCTTGTGACTGCTTGTGGTGGAAGAAGCGATTATACGTGACCCAGTTTTTATTTTTAAAATTTGTGTGTCATTTGACAATTTCATTCATTCTCCCCTTGTTTGTTTCTTTCGTATTTATTTCTCAATTTTTAATAGTTGTTTATTTATTTCTTGCTTTCATTTCCCTTTTCCCTTCTTTGTTTTTGTTCCTTTTTCTTCCATAAATTTTCTTTTTGAATCTGTTTCTTTTTTATATATATATACTAGCAGTATAGCCCGTCGTTGCTCGGGTGTAATGAAAGCTTTAAAACTAATCCATGGTCCTGGAGCTCAGACTCTTTAGAAGTTGGCAAGAAAAACTAAAAAGCAATAGTTGTTTCCAGTTAAAGCGTAACCGTAGACTGAAAGAAAAAATGAATGGATGTAAGTCAATTTTTGATTTCCTGGTATCGATATCATATAATTTTTTTCGTAAACTGAATTTTGGATGCTAAATAAGTCCTCTGAGTAAATGGTATCATGGCTGAGACTAAGGACGAAAATTATGCCTACTTAGAGCCAAACCCGAAGCAAAAACTAAAATGAAAGGGCTGAAAAAATACAGACATACAGGCAGATAAACAGACACACACACAAATATCTTGTATTTTATATATATATATATATATATATATATATATATATATATATATATATATATATCATTGATTTTCTGCACTATTGTAAGAACTGCAACCTTGAAAACTCAGTATATCCTTTTTATGTCTTTGTCTATGTGTGGATCAAATTTGATTAAAATAGGACCACTCCTTCTATAACCCTATTTTCTCGATTATCGATTTTCGATATTTATCGGGGGTACCTCGGCACAAAACCTAGCTAAGAACACTCGCAGACGTTTATAGTACAACTGTGTAAATATTTAAGAAAATCGGTTCAGCCGTTTCGTTGTCTATAGGTAACGGATACACACACACATACAGACAAAGTTCCATCTATAAATAAGTTTAGATACTTATCTTTAGTGATAGCCTTTCGTTGCGTCTATTTTTTCTCCTTTCATCACTCATTTTGCTCTTCTTTTTCGTTAATTCTGATATATGATATGATTATAAGATATGATATATGATATGATAAGATATAATATATGATATAATATATGATATATGATATAAAATATAATATATAAGATATGATGTATGTTACAAGATATGATAAGATATAATATATATGCGACCATTTCTTTTAATCTATTCATTTATCTATTCATATCAATCTTTTTTTAATAATCCCAAATATTTCATTAATATCATTCGCTTTACTTTTGTATTTTGCTCCAGTTTTTATCTATTCATTTATCTTTACAATCCCCGTATTTTTTTTTTAAATCAGAAATATTTCACTAATATCATTCGTTTTTAATTTTAGTTATTTACATATCTACCCTATTCGGTACGATTGTCGATTTTTTTTAATAGCATATTCCTTCATCCATATGGAATGGTATCTTCCACATCGAAATTTATGTATTTATTTTAGCATATTTAATGAGTTTTTTTTTTTTACTATCTAGCTATTTTAACCATTCATCTTCACATTAATATCAATTTATTTTAATTTATATATTTCCGGATATTTACTGGAACCATGTACATATCATCACTGGACATTCATTTATTTGTGGACGATCTTATTCAAGAAATTTTTCCATTTCTTCTGTGCAACCAAACATTTTGCATTCCAATAACGTAGCAAATAGAGATTAGGACACAGGCCGGGGCCTGATCAACCTTGGCTGGGTCAACCTGGGTAGAAGGTATGATGTTTTTAAAGGACCGAAACCGTCAATGAACCAGGGTAACATCACTGATGATGTGTGCTAACTGCATCTAAATGATGTATTTTTCAAAAAAATGATATACGATACAATATAGCATATAAGACATGATATATGATATAAGACTTAAGGATGATATAATCGTCGTTATGAACAGTTATGTACTTGAATCGCCTCGTCAGATTGGGACTTTCATAGAGATGTCATGAATGGCACCAAAATTGTTTAGAAATACCTAAATTGTCGGTTTCCCTCATCAAACCTCTTCAATTGGCGCTACGGAATAACAGAATACTTTACTGGAAAAGCAGAAAAATTCATCAATTGTGGACCTTCAACAGCAGCAACAACTAAATTGGCTAGCATCTATCGAAGAGAGAATAAGGGCCTATTCAATTTGTCGACGTTTCCTACTATTCGAAACAAAAGACAAGGATGAAACCGCCATCAACACTGGAATGAGAACTGAAAACGTTTGAACTTCAAAAACAAATTTTCATGAAAAGAAATTTACGAGAAAAAATATTATAAAATTCACTAAATGCTTAACGAATGAATACTGAGTATTTCTTTGGAAGGAAACGTTGATATTACCATATCATTACCATAATTGCTACTCCAAAACGAAAATTACTCATAACTAAGCTAATATTGGTGAATATCTCTCGAAAATGTGAATGAAATCCTAGAAAGCCGCTAAAATAAATGTAATTTTACTTGAGGTACCAATAAAATTAATATCCCCACTCTACAGTAAGGCTAAGTAAGGCTAAGTAACACATAAAAATGAAAAAAAAAACTTAAATAATATTTAATTTTTGTATTATATTCTAGATCGTCCTTTCAAATTCTTTTTGGTTTCTATCAAATGTGCGTTGTGGCGCAGTGGATATCGGATCGGTACGAGACATCGGAAAGCCGAGTTCGAATTCCAGTTAAATTCCTTGCATTCACTTACGCGCAAATACCCTTGGTAAAGGTATTAATCCGTCTCTTCCCTCCAGTTATGGGTTAAATAACAGGACAGATTGGGTTCTGCAGCCTTGGATGGCAACCAGTCTACCGCAGAAAGCAATGGCACCCTACTGCGGAATTATATTCTGCCCAGTCAGTCATGTTTCGAAAGAGACATGATCGCCTAAGCGTGTATCACGTATGGCAATGATATATATATTGATATCCAGATAATTTAGTTTGAATTTCTATAGTAATTTTCATTATTTACAGTAATGTCCTCATCTTTGTTGGCGTCATCAAAACGACTAGTCATTGTGCTATAAGCCTTTTAAAAAACTTAAATAATATTTAATTTTTATATTACATTCTAGATGGTCCTTCATATTCTTTTTAGTTTCTCTTCCCTCCAGTTATGGGGTTAAATAACAGGACAGATTGGGTTCTGTAGCCTTGGATGGCAACCAGTCTACCGCAGAAAGCAATGGCAACCTACTGCGGAATTATATTCTGCCCAGTCAGTCATGTTTCGAAAGAGACATGATCGCCTAAGCGTGTATCACGTATGGCAATGATATATATATTGATATCCAGATAATTTAGTTTGAATTTCTATAGTAATTTTCATTATTTACAGTAATGTCCTCATCTTTGTTGGCGTCATCAAAACGACTAGTCATTGTGCTATAAGCCTTTTAAAAAACTTAAATAATATTTAATTTTTGTATTACATTCTAGATGGTCCTTCATATTCTTTTTAGTTTCTCTTCCCTCCAGTTATGGGGTTAAGTAACAGGACAGATTGGGTTCTGCAGCCTTGGATGGCAACCAGTCTACCGCAGAAAGCAATGGCAACCTACTGCGGAATTATATTCTGCCCAGTCAGTCATGTTTCGAAAGAGACATGATCGCCTAAGCGTATATCACGTGTGGCACTTAACTGACTGACATATCCAGATAATTTAGTTTGAATTTCTATAGTAATTTTCATTATTTACAGTAATGTCCTCATCTTTGTTGGCGTCATCAAAACTATTAGTCATTGTGCTATAAGCGTTTTACAGGTGTCTGTTGATCCTGGTAAACTGTAGAGAATTTCGAAATAAAATCTATATTCGGCCAGCCGTGGTATTCAGGGATATAATTGTTTTGTTCTATTTTCAGGTATGTAACTTCAATCCACTTATATGCCAGTGAATGCTGGGCATTTATTTTTTAATTCATTTGAAACGAATTGAAACGGTACAAAGTGTTATAGAATGAATAAGTTTATCCGGGCTCTAAACGTTAAAGAACCTCTCTGCAGTGATAACTGGAGATGATGACGTGCCACAACACATTTTGAATGCCTGAATCATATCATTTTTTTTAATCGTTTCACCCCAAGTAAGGCATTCCACTGCCACTATTGCGCTTGGGGCGACATAGGGGAAGGTAAATAGAAAGAGTGGTTAGATATAGGAAATGACAGAAGAGGAGTGATAGATTTGAAAGAATGGAATCGAGTTAGTGTGTTAGGAGGTGTCTATTGACCTTACATTTAAACTCCTGGAGATTGTAGCCGTCGGGGAAGCAGTCATGTGGAAGGGAATTCCACAGTCGGGAAGTACGAGAAAAAAACTGTTGGAGTAGAAGTTGCGGTTGCCTTTTATCGGTGTCACTGTAAAAGAGTGGGATCTAGTTGCTAATCTAATATCTCGTGCAAATTCGAACCTAGGGGGCACCAGTGATCTAAGTTCATCGGAGCAGAAGCCATGAAAGTACTTATAGAAGAGACACAGGGAAGCCACGTCGCGCCGGTGAGAGAGAGACTGCAGGCGGTCTGCCAAGTCAGTATCGGTCACATTACAGACCCTCCGCTGTACCTTGTCGAGAAGCCGGAGGAAAACAGCAGGGGCACCCGACCAGATATGGCAACAGGCGGATGGTAGATTTATAAATGTATAGGATAGATTCGGACAGAAAAAACCTCCGCGCCCTGCACAGAGAACCGACTTTCATAGCAGCGGATTTAGCAATTGATTCGATATAGTCATTCCACTTGAGGTCCGCTGAAAGTGTGAGACCAAGGAGGCGTAGTGTTTTACTCTCTGGTCCATGCTAATGGGAGATAGGTGCGGTTGTCTCTGATGGTTAATTGATAGTAGCTTCGTTTTAGAAGCATAAAAATTTAAGAGACATTTCTTACCCCAGTCCTTTCCAAGCTCGGCTGCAAGGTTAGCTTTGTCGCCCACACCAGATTTTTGATCGAGGCGAGAGTAAACCGTGGTGTATGAACTCATTTTTATTAAGTATTGATTTGGCACGACACTATATATTTCCTTTGAAAGGGAACCGGTGTCTATAGTGCAAATATATATATATATATATATATATATATATATATATATATATATATATATATATATACTGATTTATAAATGGAACTTTGTGTGTGTGTCTGTGCGTGTGTATTCCTTACCTATAGACTCAGAAACGGCTGAACCGATTTTCTTGAAAATTTACACAGTTGTACTATAAGCGTCTGCGAGTGTTCTTAGTTAGGTTTTGTGTCGAGGTACCCCCCGATCAATATCGAAAATCGATAATCGAAAAAATCGGGTTAGGGAAGGAGTGATCCGATTTTAATCAAATTTGATACACTCATAGAGAAAGACATAAGAAACGATATTCAGAAGTTTCAAGGTTGCAGTTCTTATAATAGTGCAGAAAATTTGATATCGATACCAGGAAATCAAAAATTGACTTACATCCATTCATTTTTCTTTCAGTCTACGGTTTCGCTTTAACTGGAAACAAGTATTGCTTTTTAGTCTTTCGTGCCAACGTCCCAAGAGTCTGAGCTCCAGGACCACGGATTAGTTTTAAAGCTTTCATTACACCCGAGCAACGCCGGGCTATACTACTAGTATATATATATATAACGTAGAAAAAAAAAATTTTTTTTGTTTTTTTGTCAAGCAAATTCCAATAGAGACAAACTCAAAAAACTCAATGTTATTTTTTTTATTAAATTTAACAGAGTAATATAATCTTGAAAATTTAAAAAAATATTCTACAAATCCAGGGTTAATAAATATTTCACAGCTCAGCAGACGCTCTGCAGACCCAGATCATAAAACATTTCTGTTGTATGAATTATGTCTGAGCTGCGAAATATTTATTATCCATGGATTAGAAGAATATTCCAGTAAAACAGTTGCTGGTCGGACCAGCAGACGGTAGATAAAAAAGTGCTCATTGCACAATCAAAATAAATGAACTGAATATGAAGAGCTAACAATGTGTCAAAGAACGAAACATAGACTGCTTACTTGCTACCTCAGTTTCAATCACGCTGGTCTCTTCAGACAAGAAATCTTCTTCCCTAAAGAGACCGGCGTAGTCGAAATCTGAGTAGCAAGTAAGTAGTGTGTGTTTCATTCTTTGAACTATATATATATATATATATATATGTTCATTAAATACTGCCAGCAAGTTTTTTCAGCATCCTAGCATGTCTCCTTTTTGTAGTAGCTAAAAAATATAAAATCGTCCCTAATTTCTATTATCCCAATCGCTTTCAGCCATTTCTATTACCATTTTCATTTTCAAGGGTATTTTTTCTCTGTTGTTATTTTTCCGAAAGCGCTTCGGACAATAAAAATTATTGAAATTATTTTTATTTCTTAACTCCTACAAAATGAAAAAAGTTTAGGATGATGGAAAAACGTAACAAAAATTGATTAAATCCTCCATGTCGACTGCATTTATTGAAATATGTCTGAAAGAATGGTTACTGCCCAGATATAATAAAATATAGGAAATACCGCGAACTTGTCTCTCAGATTATTTATTTCATGATAGGTCATGATTGTTGGTTTATTTGATATCTGATTTTTTAGCAAGCAGCTGGTGAGGATTGAAATCAGAACGACTTGTCAATCAGAATGACTTTGATAAAAATTGTAGTGCAACGAAGCGCCTTGCTGGCGGGATATCGAGAGATAAAGAAATGCAACTAAATTTGAGAACACAGCGATAAATTAGAATTCTTTACAGCGTGTTAAAGCCAAAAAGAACAATGTTGATAACACTTGCACCTTCTTTTTTGGCAATCAAACGTAATTCATTTGTTGCTTTTTTATAACATTTCGATAAATAGTGAACAAGAAATGAGGACTGGAAGCGATAAGGTTAAGAATGGTAAGATACATGCAACAAGTGTGAAATGAGCAGAAATATCACCATGTTTTAAATAGTGTTGATTTTATATGAGACCAGATAGTACAAACATTATTCTATATATATAAAAGGCAACATGTGAGTCTGTGTGTGACTGTTCCCTATGCACGCCCAAGTCGACACATACTTCTTGATATTAAGTTCAGCAATTGTCCCTTTCGAACTTTTTGGCAAATGGAGCCGATTGTTTACATGTGTTCTGTAAAACATCTAAGATCTAATATGGTTGCTAAATTACGTCACAGAAATCAAATCACAAGTGTCAAACGCGGTTAAAATACTTTTAATTAAAAAAAATGATCCTTTATATCTAATTTTTATTCCGACTTTTTAAAATTCATTTGATCAACAAACAAAATGTGAATATTTTTCCCCGTAATTTTGAAACAAAAGATATATTTTTAAAAAATCGTTTTTTCAAACAAAAACAAAATATGCAAAAGAAAAGTGCCAATGGTTAATTTAATTACTGAATTTTTTTTAATATCTCATATTTCAGAAAATAAAATTTAAAAAAATAAAGCGTTTTATCGCAAAATACTTCATGCAGGAAATCAACTGTTTAGAATTGGTGTGGCATTAATGTAATTTTTTCCTCTAAAATTAAATGTCTACATTTGTACATATTCTTCAAAAATTTCTGAACTGCGAGCGTAATAGTTTTTATATTGCTAATTTCAGTAAAACAAAATAAATAATTTTTATTTTTATGTTAAATTCATTTAGTCAACAAAAAATGTAAATATTTTCCCCCGTAATTTGGAAATATCTGCTCCTCATCATTGGCATATTCTCCTACTACTAAAATATTCTGAGTTGCACGGGCAGCGCCAGGCTATGATGCTAGTATATTTAAAGTCGAATCAAGATAAATAGATATTGAGAAGAATGTTGTTGTATACAGGAATGGAATGTTACTATACGTGGACACTATTGTATTAGAGTAGAGAGCGATCATACTGATTCAAACTTGTTTTTGGTCAACTCGCTGCTTCCGAACGAAGAGAAACCCAGCCGAGGATCCGCCAAAAAGTAGAGTTACGATTGAGATTAATAGACAAGAGACCGATCCAGCTTTAAGCAGGGCATGCAGGATAGTTTTGGCTGAGTTGAAGGGCTTAGAATCCGCACTTTATCTGACTTTGTGTCACATTCGCCTTAGGCTTTCGCCCTAGTGGGTAGGTGGTAAATACCAGAAGTGATCATACTGATTTTTTGGTCGACTCACTGCAATCGGGAGGAGAGGGACCCAGATGAAGTTCCACCGAAAGGTAGAGTCTCGTCTTGGGTGTATAGACAATAGCCTGATCCAGCCTTAAACAGGGTCTACGGGATATTTTTATCTGGGCTTAATGGCTCGGAATTCACACTTTAATTAAGCTTGTGTCGCATCCGCCTTGGGTATCAGCCCTAATGGCGAGGTTGTAACTACCGAGAGTGATTATAATGACAGGTAGTTCATTAGCTACTTCACGCAGGGTGTGAGTCTTGTATTTGTTGATATACTATTATTCCCAACCTCCGTTTTGGTGATTTCTCTCGCGGTAACCTTTTAGGATTACAGCAAATGAGGTGCGGCAAACTTTCAAAAAGGAAATATTAAACTTAAAAAAAAAGTCAGCCCAAACAAGGATGTAAATCCATTAGGACGCCACTCGTTACTGAGCGTGAACAGAACGGAGAGGTTAAAATAGGAACCGGATGAAAAAAATAAGCTGAAAAACATGGATATTATTGCATATTAGTTTTTGAACATCGTAGTTCACAGGAGTGCAAGAACCTAGAAGAGAACACCACAATTGAGAAGTAGGGGAGAAGACTCTCTTAGAATAGAAACTACAGTTGCAACTCGTAATTTATACAGTAAAATGATACGATCTACTTGCTATTATAATAAGCCATCTAGTGCTATACATGATACACGATTGGGCGATCCATGACTGACTAGGTAAAATATTTTGCAGTAGTAGTTTGCCATTTCTTTCTGCGGTAGACTTGTTGTCAACCAAGGCTATAAAACGCAATCTGTCCTGCTATTTTACCAATAATTGGAGAGAGAAAAAATAAATTAATACTTTTCCGAAAGTGATACGAGCGAAATTGAATGCAACGTATTCCGCTGGAATTCAAACTTGGCTCTGCCATTATATTCCGATGCTTGGATTTTTGTAGTCGATCTATGAAAGGAAAAAGCTCATCAAAACAATAACCATGAAAATATTTATAGAAATTGCAAAAAAAGTCGCATTACAGTGGCTGGCAGAGTGAATGAAGCTGGGATGCCAGGTCAGAACAGATAAAGTTGTGGATTCTTTTCTAGTTTTTAAAGCACCCAAAATATTAGCTCCTATTTCGTTTCGTGCATAGATCCACAATGCCAGTGCCAAATATTCCAACCCCCTCATTCACCAAGCTGATCTATTAGTTCTTTTGTTTTTACAATAGATATGAGTTTTCTGGTAGAATATCGGTTTTCTTGGCTGTTATGGGTTAGATAACGAAACAGTGGATATAGACTCGGAACGAGAGATCGGGAAGACGAGTTCGAATTCCAGTTGAATTCCTTACATTCACTTCCTTGGGAAAGGCATTAATCCGTTTCTTCCCTCCAGTTATGGGTTAAATAATAGGACTAAACTTCAACCATTCTACCGCAGAAAGCAATGGCAATCTACTGCGGGATAATCTTCTGCCCAGTCAGTCATGTTTCTTTTGAGACGATCGTCCAAACCGTGAGTCACTTAACTGACTGACTGATAAGTTATGGATTTGCTTACTGACTGAGAAGAATTAAGGAAGTATTAGATGCAAGTAAAGGCCAATAATTTGCCGTTCATTAACTCAGATATGACCCTAATCCCTTCTCTATCGAAGGTACATATTGATAGGACGCTTAGTATTCAACTTTGGTTAATGGGTGTAACGTCTACGAAATTAAAGGTGTGTGGAAATGCTTCTAAATAAACACATGTATCACCGATTTTCGCACAAGCACAGACACTGCCAAATTATTGGTAATTCCCTAAACAGATAATGTTTAATAAAAAATAAAAATAAAATGAATCATTTAAAATATGCAGATGCTAATCATTCTAATGATGAAATAATGTTTACTGTTTCACTACATAATTGAGCTTACGGCCATATCACGTTCAGACACCGGTTCTGTTACTATCGCCGAAGTAAAGCAACGTGTAGCTTGTTCAGTACCGAGATAAATGACCGCCTGGGAATACCAGGTGTTGTAAGCTTGGGTGTGTGGGTGGTGTAATGGATAATGACTTAGAATTGAAAACCGAAAATTCGTGTTCCAATTTCAGTCGGGTTCGTTATATTTGCTTTCAGGCAAATACCCTTGAGAAAGGTATGAATCCACGTCTTCTATCCCCGGCTATGGGTTAATTATTAGAACTTGTATTAGTAAATTATTATTATCTTTCCTAAATGTTTACAATCTTTCCTGCCTTAAAATAACCTGCGAAAAGCTGTAAAAGAAACAATCAATAAATTCACTGCCTTATCCTAGGATTTAAATGATAACCACTCTTACATACACTACGCCACTCTTCCAAAAGACACCAGAGATTTGTTTTTGGATCCTTTAACTCTTAAAGAGGTGTCGCCACTTTTTTTTATAAAGTTAGATGTGGTATTTGTTTATTTCTTAGCCTGCTAAAGAAATCTTTTTGATCTGCCAAGAAAGGAAGAGGGTACTGTCCGCCTGCTTCAAGGCAGAATGATCATGGCGACTGAGAAGCACTTGAGACCTATCTGGCTAAGTACATGTGAAGAAGGCAACTAGCCGATGGAATCGACTCATTCGACGCCAAACTGCAGGCTATCGCCGTGTTCATACCAACCGAATATTACATTTAATATTTATTATTTGGAGAAATAAATATAATTCATAAAACCATATTTGTAAAAAAAATGTGGAAAATTAATTTTAAAAGTGGTGACTGATAGCTCACAAATACCATATTATTTTTTTTAATACATCTGTTACGACTCATATAATGCATTCTTCATAATTGTTTGCAGTTGCTGTTTCGTTAACGAAAAAAAGTTTCTGGCGTATCTGTATTATTTGATAACTTCTTCGGGTTCGTCGTTCTTCAAGTTTCATCTTAATAAATACTAATAACAATGCATCTCATAAGAAACGGGCCCATAAAACTTTCGAGTTTACATAGAATAAAAGACGGAACGATGCGTATTGGGTATTGAGGTAAGATAAATTTATTTTGAACAGCTACGTTTTCTAATCTTCACTTCTTCTTTTCTACGTGCTCTATCCCTTCAGGACGTAGGCGATCATAGTTCTCCACGTCTCCCTATACCTGGCGGCTCTTAGTATGTTTGCTCCTGTTACACCTCGCAACCCCCGTTCCGTCCTCCACCTGATCAGGCCCTGCAAATATGTTACCCGCTGCCTTCTTCTGTCTCTTTTTCCTTCTATCTGGCCTTCCAGTATCAGGTTCTCCAAGCTCTCTTTCCTCATTGCATGTCCCAGGAACTTTAGTTGTCTCTTCCTGATGCTCAGTATTAATTTCCTTTTCGGTGCCATTCTTTCCAATACCTCATCGTTATTTGCATGCTCAGTCCATGATATCCACAGCATCCTTCTGTAGAACCACATTTCCACTGCTTCAAGTTTTGTATTTTGTTGTCCAGCATTCACTGTCGTATTGAAGAACTGACATCACGTCGCAATCCAGCAGTCTTTTCTTTGTTTTTAGTGAAATTTTCCTGTGTGTTAGTACTTTACTCAGCTTCTGGAACGCGTCTTTTACCGGATCTCTGTGTCGCACTTTCCATCTCCTGTTAGAACACTTCCTATCTATTTAAATTTTTATATTTGCTTGGTTCTGGTATCCCCCATCTGTATTTGGCATTTTGGGTTGCACCTTTTGCTGATGACCATGCATTCAGTTTTCTTAAAGTTTATTTGTAACCCTTTTTTGTCACTCTCCACCGCTACCTTCTGTAGGAGGTCTTTTAGTTTCCTTTCTGTGTCTGCAATCAGCACTGTATCATCTGCATACCTTACGTTGTTTGAGTTGTAGCCTCAAATAACAAATCCTGGCGTATCATCTAGGGTCCTCAAAATATTCTCGCTGTACAAGTTGAACAGATCCGTTGAAAAAAAACATCCTTGTCTTACGCCTCTTTCTATATTTGTAAATCTGCTGAAATCGTTACTTGCCCAGTTTGCTGCCAGAAGAGATTCTTGATTACTCTGATGTCTTTTCCCAAAAATGTCGAGGCTGCTGAGCATCTCCATTAATTCCTTGTGACGTATTTTGTCGAATGCCTTCGCATAATCAATAAAACATAGGTACAAGTCTTTCTTCATTTGTATTGCCCTTTCGGAGATCATCCTAATCATAAATATGGCGTTCCTTGTTCCAGTGTCCTTGACGAATCCGCACTGTTCCTGTCCTATCTCTGGCCTGATTCTGTTTTTCGTACTATTCTTCAGGATTCTGACAATCAGTTTTGTAATGTGACTCATTAAGCTGATAGTTCTGTGTAGTCCACACTCGTTTTCACCTGGTTTCTTCGGCAGTGCTATAAATATCGACTTGCATAGGTTGTCTGGTATTATTTCACTGTTATAAATTTCGTTTAATATGTCGGTAATTTTGTCTATGCCGTATTCTTCAAGGGCTATCAGATGCACTATTAAGATGCTGTCTGGACCAGCTGCTTTGATTCTGTTCAGTTTTGCCATTGCTGCTTCCACTTCGAATTTTAATATTTTTGGACTATCCTCTTCCTTGTGTATTCTCGGTTGTTCTCTCCTGTCGCAAAACAGATCCTTTATATACTCTTCCCATCGCTGGAGTATTTCCTCTTTCTCCAATATGATTGTTCCATCCTTGGATATTATGCATCCTGTTGAGGAGCAGGCTTTTGTCCTGTCAGTTCTCTTATCTCTTTACGCATCTCTGTTTTATTGGTCCTGCTCAGTCTCTCTACTTGTGCCCATTTGTTGTTAAGCCATTCCTCTTTAGCCTGTCTGCATTTGTTGCTTATCTCCCTGTGCTGTTTCCTGTCTTCTTCTTCATGTCTTGGCGTTATTTTTTGTCTCCTTTGCATCATGTGGAGAATCTCTTCTGTCATCCACTCATTTTTCCTCCTGTTGTTCACTGAGGTCACTATCGCTTCCTTTAATGAGTCCAATTTTGAGTGTCCTTTTCCAATTTGTTCTTCATATTTCTTTCTCGAGCTGTTAGTGTATTCTTTCTGCAGATTGGGGTCATTCACGTGCGTCTTGTATTGTAGCCTTGGTGCTGTGCTGGGCTTCTTCATTCTCCGGAGTTTTATCCTTCGTTTGCAGATGACTGGGACATGGCCACTTCCACAGTCGGCACCTGGATATGTTTTGCATCGAACCACTGCGCTCCTGAATCTCTTATAGTTATGTAGTGTATTTGATTCTTCGTGTCGCCTCCTGGGCTTCTCCATGTAGATAGACGTTGTGAGTGTTCTTGAAACCAGGTGTTAGTAATTACCTGATCATTTGCTGTGCACCATTGGACCAATTTTTCTCCTCGTTCGTTGCGATCCCCTAGTCCAAAGTTGCTGCTCATGTCTCCTTCCCTCCCTTTACCTACCGTAATTCAAGTCACCCATTATGATCCTAATTTCTTGGCTTTTGTACTGAGTCTTGGCACGGTCCAGTATGGAATATAATGATTCTGTTTCGTCCTCAATGCTTTGAGTTGTCGGCGCATAAACTACTATGATAGCTACTAGCCATAATTATTAGGCCACCTCAGTGTTAAAAATAAAATGATGTATTTCATACTATTTTTTAGTATTTATTGCAAAGTGAATAATTGTAAATGAAAATAGAAAGGTTCTTTTGTTAATACTGCCTTATAATAGGTGCATGAAATGAATTTATAAATATCAAATAATTACCTATATTGCAGTTTCATTAATAAAAGAATGAAGAAAATTTAGGGTGATTCGGACGAATTCATCTTTGCTTCCTTGCATTGTTATACTTTGCAAAGTAATAATAACAAAGGTCAGTGCGTTAATCGCCATACTTGATACACGCTTTAGCGATCATGTCTTGAAAGAGACATGACTTATTGGACAGAAGATTATCCCGTAGTAGATTACCATTGATTTTTATGGTAGACAGGTTGCCAACGAAGGCTATAGAACCCAATCTGTCCTATTATTTAACCATTAACTGGAGGGAAAAGACAGATGAATACCTCTCCCTAGGGCATAGGTTCATAAGTGGATGCAAGGAATTCAACTGGAATTCGAACGCCACCCCGATTTGTCGTTCTGAGTCGATATCTACTGCACCACAACGCACGAAAGACCGATTCTATTTTCATTTGGCAATAAATACTAAAAATAGTATAAATACATCATTTCTTTAAAAGAAACTGGAGTGGCCTAATAATTATCGCCGGTGGAGTATATATTTTGTAATTTTTTCACTCCAAGATAGGTAGTACATCCACTAGTAGACAGAAGGTTACATAAGAGGAGAGCAAAAAAATAAAAAATAAAAAACAAAGAACTAGGTACATAGGTTTCTTAGAAATGATAAAAGAATGACAGGAATCAAGGAGATAAAAGATGGCAATTGACGTTGCACTTAAATTCTTGAGGCGTGTAGTTAACAGGGAAGCAAGTTTACCGACGAGAGTTTCACATGCTGAAAGTGCGGAGAAGTTACTGAAGGAAGTAGAGGTGGTTGTTACACTTGACTGTTTTGAGTGTTGAAAGGGTGGGACCTAGCTGCCAATATAGTAGCTCGAGTAAATTAGTGTAGACGGGGAATCAGGTAGATAAACTCTTTAGAGCAGAAGCCATGAAAATATTTGTAGAAAAGACAGAGGGAAGCCATATCAGTGAATACTGGCGATCTCTTCCCAGATGATGAAGACACTTTACGCGAGAGAGCTGTGATTCTTTCGACAAATGCTAAGTATAGAATGAAAGTTATCCCGTCTAGTAGGAGAGAAACAATAAAGGTATTCTTTCGTCTGCATATTCTCCAACACTTTGTCGTTGCTCACGGGATCGGTCTATGGTATCTTCAGAATCTTTCTGTAGAACCACGTTTCTGTTGTTTCGAGCCTCTCCTTCATCCTTGAAGAGATCGTCCAACAGTCGCTGCTATATAGAAGGACAAATATAACATTTTTTGCTAAATCCGCTGCTATGAAAGTCGGTTCTCTGTGTAGGGCCCGGAAGTTTTTTCCGTCTAAATCTATCCTGCACATTTATAAATCTACCATCCGCCCGTGCATTGAATACTGCTGCCATATCTGGTCGGGTGCCCCTGCTGTTTTCCTCCGGCTTCTCGATAAGGTTCAGAGGAGGGTCTGTAATGTGATAGATACCGACTTGGCAGACCGGTAGCAGTCTCTCTCTCACCGGCGCGACGTGGCTTCCCTGTGTCTCTTCTATAAATACTTTCACGGCTTCTGCTCCGATGAACTTAGATCACTGGTGGCCCCTAGATACGCATTTGCGCGAGATACTAGATTAGCAACTAGATCCCACCCTTTTACAGTGAAACCGATAAAATGCAGCCGTAATTTCTACTCCAACAGTTTCTTTCCTCGCACTTCCCGACTGTGGAATTCTCTTCCACACGATCACTTCCCCGGCGGCTACAATCTCCAGGAGTTTAAATGTAAGGTCAATAGACACCTCCTAACACACTAACCTGTTCCCATTCTATCAAACCCTCTTCCCATCTGCCCAACCCTCATCCTCGCTATCCTTACTCATCTGTAACCTTCCTCCTGACATTCCCTATGTCTAACCACTCTTTCTCTTTACCTTCCCCTATGTAGCCCCATGCGCAATAGTGGCAGTGGAATGCCTTGCTTGGGGTGAGATGATTAAAAAAAAAAAGCAAAAAAAGTAGTCTGGCACTCTTTTACGTGAGTCAAAATGTAAGCAAGTGTACAAGAAACAATGATTTCATTTGGGGTATTTTTCACCATCTTCACGGTGCTTCAGTTGTCTCGTGATCTCATTAGTTTGGTTGTTTTGTTTTTATGGCAAATCAACCTCGGCGGGACATTTATTGCTAACTAAACTTTATTTATTTTATTGTTGATGATACCATTCTCTTTCAACAATTTATTGTTGTTTTTCTATAAGTTTTGTGTCTAGTAATACAGTTTTCTCTTCGAGTATCAAGATTCATTGGGATTTGTTTTTAAGGGCAGGGTCTCCAAGTCCTACCCTTGTTATTTAACCCATAACTGGAGAGAAGGGACGGAATAATACCTTTCCCAAAGGTACCAGTGCTTAAGTGAATGCAGGGTATTCAACTAGAATTCGAACTCGGCTCACCGATTTGTTTTTCCGAGCCCATATCCTCTGCACCACAACGCACATCCGTCACTATACGCTTACAGCACTTGGTATTCCCAAGCGGTCACCCATCTAAGTACTGACCCGGCTCAATGTTGTTTAACTTCGGTGATCGAACGAGAATCGGTGTATTTCACGTGATAAGCCGTAAGCATTTCTTGATCTCAACTTTTTTTTGATTAATCATATCACTCCGAGCAAGGCGGTAAGGCCACTGGTGTGCAAGGGGCTACGTAAGAGTGAATAGATTGGAAAAGAGAATGCCGGAAACCACAACCTAAACAGGGAACAGTGGATGAGCCTCTACACCTGTTCAATAGACGTGTATGGAGTGTGAACCGGGCGATAGTTCAGTCTATCTACTCCAATTGAAAAAAATAAATAAAAAAGAAAGTGAAAAGATTGGAAAAGAGAAAGCCGGAAACCACATCCTAAACAGGGAACAAGGGATGAGCCTCTACACCCGTTCAATACTGATATGATTCACGCCATGAAGTGACACGGTACATGAAATAAGACGCTGCTTTGTGTCCGACAAATATTTCTTGCTATTGGTAAATTAAGTATTTCATTGAAAACGTTCAATGAAGAAAGTTCATTGCATTTTCATGGGGAAATAGTGATGACCGTTCGTCTACGATTGTGTCAAAAGTGCGGGTAATGAAAAAGTAAATAAACATAAAGTGAAATAAATGAAAAAGTAGAAAGAGAATGAAGGAAGGGAAAAAATCGAAAATGAATGGACATTCAACAATAAAAACTTTATGCAAAAAGCAGAAAGACAAATAAAGGAACTAAAACAAAATGATGTTTGAATGTACGAATGATTGCCTGTTCGTTGTAACTGGCAAGAAAATCAAGAATAATTTCACAAAGGAAACGCTTTTATAAAAAAATAAAAATAAAATTCTAAACGACATGGTCGCCGGCTACCCTACATAAAAGCGAACACGCATGCGCACTCCAGCCTTGTGTTAGTAAGAGACAAGAGTGTGAATAATGCAACACTTGCATGCATCTGAGCACATATTCAACCAGAAAAATGTCCTTCAGTTTCATCTACTATGCACGTCTTTTTATTCCATTTATTTCAATTCTAAATCTCTGAAAGACATTTTTCTTTCTCCTTCACACATTTTTATTCCTTTGCTTCTTGCATCATTCATAGTTTTTATTCACATCATCTTTTTGTTTCCTCCCGTTTTCTTCTTCATTCATAATTGAATGATTAAGAGATGACTTCATTTGATTCATTCAGCAATTCATTCTTTCGTATGTATAGTTTAACATTTCATTAAATGATCTTTCCCTAGTTTTATAGCTTCTCACAAAACAAGTATTCGACACCTAGGGAAGATTAGAACAACTTTAAATACTCCGGAATATACGTGCTAAATACTTTAAATACTCCGGAATATACGTGCTAAATACTTTAAATACTCCGGAATATACGTGCTAAATACTTTAAATACTCCGAAATATACGTGCTAAATACTTTAAATACTCCGGAATATACGTGCTAAATACTTTAAATACTCCGGAATATACGTGCTAAATACTTTAAATACTCCGGAATATACGTGCTAAATACTTTAAATACTCTGAAATATACGTGTTAACCAATGGTCTCAGGTGTGGAGAATTTCCTTATTTTCCTTATTGTTATGATTGTGGAATTTTTATAGTGTTTCTCTTTATTTTCAAGATATTTTTTTTTAATCATTTCACCCCAAGCAAGGCATTCCAGTGTCACTATTGCGCTACATAGGGGGAGGTAAATAGGAAGAGTGGTTAGATAGAGGAAATGTCAGAAGTGGGGGGGTGATAGATAGTTGGGTGGGTGGGAAGAGTGTTTGAAAGAATGGAAGTTAGTTTGTTAGAAGGTGTCTATTGACCTTACATTTAAACTCCTGGAGATTGTAGTCGTCGGGGAAGCAGTCATGTGGAAGAGAATTCCACAGTCTGGAAGTGCGAGAAAAGAAACTGTTGGAGTAGAAGTTGAGGTTGCATTTTATCGGTTTCACTGTAAAAGAGTGGGATCTAATTGCTAATCTAGTTTCTCGTGCAAATTCGAACCTAGGGGGCACCAGTGATCTAAGTTCATCGGAGCAGAAGCCGTGAAAGTATTTATAGAAGAGACACAGGGAAGCCACGTCGCACCGGTGAGAGAGAGAGAGAGAGAGAGAGAGAGAGAGACTGCAGGCGGTCTGCTAAGTCGGTATCGATCACATTACAGACCCTCCTCTGTACTTTGTCGAGAAGCCCAAGGAGAATAGCAGGGGCACCCGACCAGATATGGCAACAGTATTCAATGCACGGGCGGATGGTAGATTTATAAATGTGCAAGATAGATTCAGACGGAAAAAACTTCCGTGCCCTGCACAGAGAACCGACTTTCATAGCAGCGGATTTAGCAATGGATTCGATATAGTCATTCCACTTGAGCTCCGCTGAAAGTGTGAGCCCAAGGAGGCGTAGTGTTTTACTCTTTGGGAGGCAAGCCTGGTCCATGCTAATGGGAGGTAGGTGAGATTGTCTAAGATGATTAATTGATAGTAGCTTCGTTTTAGAAGCATTAAAATTTACAAGCCATTTCTTACCCCTGTCCACTACGGATTGGAGGTCCTTTCCAAGCTTTGCTGCAAGGTTAACTTTGTCGCCCGCACCAGATTCTTGGTCGAGGCGAGAATAAACTCTGGTGTTATCGGCGTACATACCTACTTGGGATCTTTCATATATATGTGAAACAAAACTGCACGTTCAATGAATTAGTGGCTTACAGTAGTGAGTGTGACCATAAGTTTTATTTTTTAAAACTCCTACTCTAGTTCAGGATGTGCGTTGTGTTGCAGTGGATATCAATTTGGAGAACCGAGTTCGAAATCCAGGTGAAATAGTCAAATTGACTTACAAGCAAATATTCATCTCTTCTCCCTCTAGCTATAGCTTAAATACAAAGACCCATTGGGTTTTATCGCCTTGGTTGGCAACTAGTCTAAAGCAGAAAAATAGCAATCTACTGCGAGAAACCTTTCTGCTTAGTCAGCTATGGATCAAAAGGGACATGATCTCCCAAGTGTGTATCAGGTATGGCATTTAACTGATTTATTCTAGCTAAAAGAGAAAGCTATTTATTAATACAAAGGTGTATAGAAAGTGCTTTAATCACTAGATCATCCACAATAAATTTATTTCTGTGTTCTTCCAACATTTCAACCTTCTTGGCAAAACTTCTGAGATTGTGGTAAGAATTACTTCTGAGATTGTGGTATACTTAGTAAGAAAAATGTGTCGGAAACATGAACAAAAGTAAAAAAAAAAAATTGAAATCAGCTAAACTATAAACACAAAACATATATTGAAATAAAAGATGAAATTTATATTAAAAATTCTTAGCAATCTTTTTCATGCGCTGATGTAGACGCACCAACGTGAATATCAATTTAGTCCGATCAGAAGCTAACTGAGGAAATCATTACATTCTACACTATACATTTTTCAGCCAAGCAGCCATTCCTCAGACCGAAAGGCATACAACCTATATATATATATATATATATATATATATATATATATATATATATATATATATATTTCCAGGTGAAGAGGACTCAAGGTTTTGTTTAATTTGAGTACTCTGGCATTTATTTTATTATAAACAGTGCTCAATATAATGAGTATTATAGAGCTTAATATAATATAATTATATAGTTATGTATGAATTTTTCAATGTTGACGTGGTTGTGCAGATGATTTACATTAAATGTAAATCATCTGCAAAAGCACATCAGCATTGACTACCTCTGATGTGGAGAGGAATCAAAGGAGAGGGAAACACACAAGTACACTATGCCGGGCTTGTACAGGTCCACGATATACTTTTTAGCATGCCTGCATCCCGTCATTAACATTTTGAAATAGAGCAGATTTTCGACAATGCAAAATTATCTCAAACTGCTCAAGGTTGTATACTAACGTAGCTCTTAGTGAACTGCAATGCCCCTAACAGACGTGTTTCGTGCCTTTCCATTGGTTAACTTGTGGGGACTCTTGGTGAGTCGCATACCCTTTGCAATGTAAGCTGGTTTATCTTAACAAACTCTGTTTTAGCGGGGTTAATCAACCAAAATTAGAGGCTGTTGGAAAAAGAAATTCTTTTAGAGTTTTTAACCGTTAGAAATACTTGCTTTCTGCACAGAATTGTCACTCTGTCACTTATACCCAATTTTGCAGTGATGTTTTTAGCCTCCTTGTCATTATCGATACAAACCTCAAGGCTCATCAATAACATATTTCCTGTTTGATCGTCCTTAATGACCATTTACGGTGATTTTCTTTTTTTTTTCTTTTATTTCGCTAATCTCAGCCGACAGGTTCTTTTTTAAATTACTTTTCTTCTTCCTGAATTTAATTTTCACCATAATATTAATCATTTCCTTTTCATATTAATAATTTCCTTAACAGGATGCTACGGATATCGTGGACTGAGCACGCAAGCAACGACGAGGTGTTAGAAAGAATGGCAACAAAAAGGAAATTGATGCTGAGCATCAGGAAGAGACAACTGAAGTTCCTGGGACATGCAATGAGGAAGGAGAGCCTGGAGAACCTGATACTGACTGGTTAGATAGAAGGAAGGAGAGACAGAGGAAGGCAGCGGATAACATATTTGCAGGGCCTGATCAGGTGGATGACGGAACGGGGGATCCAAGGAGCAACAGGAGCAAACAAGGGATAGTGAGACGTAGAGAGCCATGATCGCCTACGTCCTGAAGGGACAGGGCACATAGAAGAAGAAGAACCCACGTAACTCACTTCAATGGCGCCAATAAACAAAAGAAGTGAATTGATGATTACATGCAAAGATAGAAATAAATATCTGCTCAAATACGTTGACCCAGATTAATACAGATTTTTTGTATTATTATTAGTATTTTTTCTTAAGCTAAAAACAACATTGATACATGTGCATAAATTGTACATCCTTTTCCCTAAAATATTCTTGCTATTAAATCAACTGATTTGTTAAAATTTAATTTAAAGTTTAAGTTAAAGTTTAAATTAAATAAAATTATCAAATTTAAAAAGTTAAAAAATACGATTTCAGTATTGTAACATATAACTACGCTAACATTGTGAGAAACAGAAATTCAATTTTCTAAAATGCCAGTTCAAAATATGCACCTGATCATTGCATATTGCATAAAACACCGAGTCGGTCTATAAATGTAAGACATATTTTTATCGATATATACTTAAAAGTTCTGTTATATTACATTGTGCACCATTTTTAACACCGAAAATATATATCAATATATATATTTCCAATGTTAATAAAATGGTGTATAGTTTAATATAACAGATATATATATATATATATATATATATATATATATATATATATAGCATGACGCGGAGTTTTATGTACTATGCAATGATTATATATATAGTCATCCGCAGACAGATCTGTTTCGCTGTATCACAGCTCATGAGTACGGTTAGACTCCGATTGCTTTTAACCCAGGATTGAAACCCGACCGAATTGGCGTCAGTCGGCGATTCTACCGCTGGGCTATGGGCGTTCGGTCGAAGAAGACAGACATTTTTACCACCCAATAGCCAGAGTGCTCTAATCCATTACTGAATGAGCGATGCGTACAAGCCAGAGTAGCTACTGTTTTTCAAAGTCTACCATTCTTCCAGAACCGTCATTTATAGCATGACTCGGAGTTTTATGCACTATGCAATGATCATACGTTATATATATATATATATATATATATATATATATATATATATAGGTTGCACGTGTGCGTATATGTATATTCATTCATACTCATACATATATATGTATGAATATTGTCAGATATAATCCGTAGAAAAGACAATAAAAATAATAAAGCTAATCGAAAAAAGTATTTAATCTTTATCGACGCGTTTCATCATCTGATGGACCTTTCGATGACCTTCGAATGACCTTCAATGACCTTCGAGACAATCGAAATGATTTTATTTCGCACAATATAAATATGGAAACAAATGCAAAATGTTGTTAGGTACTCGGAAATTTTTCAAATTATAAGACGCTCATACATATTCATCAAGTTTAACTGAAATGTTATATTAAATTACATCACTGAGCAACCTCGAAAATTTAAAAGTGAAAAAAAATATAAATAAAACAAGAGCTATTAAATTCAACAGGCATGATAAGATACCATAAGAAAGTTTTCCCATCTTCTTCACCATTATTTTAGATTTTAAGTAGCGTAATAAAAATGTTTTCGTGTTTGTACTTTGAGATGAATTCTGCTTGTTTATTTAGTAGTTTCTTAAAAAAAAAACGACCAGAACTCCTTTATAATGTCTCAATGAGTTTCACGTAGAAGTAATCTATTTTAAGAGACTTGACTATTAAAGCAAAAGGAATATCGGCGAAGCTCAAAGGAGAGACAAGTGAACATTCAATTTATTGTTAAAATTCTATCACTTGATGTCGGACTTTCTAATTATTCAGAATTTTCATCTTCCACAAATATTCTGGTCGACGCGTTCTTCGTGTTATATTTCTGATACAGCGAAACAGATCTGTCTGCGGATGACTATTTACGCTCTCAGTCACTGATTGAGCACTCTGGAAGAATGCTAGACTTTGAAAAACAGTAGTTACTCTGACATCTAGGCATCAGTAATGAATTAGAGCACTCTGGCTATTGGGCGTGTATAATGATAATGTATACGCTAAAATATCTGCCTTCTTCTACTGAGCGCCTATGGCCTAGAGGTAGAAACGCGACTGATGCCAATTTGGTCGGGTTTCAATCCTGGGTTAAAAGCAATCGGAGTCTAACCGTACTGATGAGCAGTGATACAGCGAAAGAAATCTGTCTGTGGATGACTATATATATATATATATATATATGTTAAGGGAGATGGAAAATAAATTCTGACAATGTGAGATAAAAGATACTTGACAAACAAAAAATATGAATTTCTTGTATGGTAGCTAATGTATTTTGTTGTTTTTCAAGTATATTTTATCTGACATATATATATATATATATATATATATATATATATATATATATATATAGTCATCCACAGTCTTGTTTTGCAGCTCATCGGTACGGTATGACAACCGATTGCTTCCAGCCAGGATTGAAGTCTAACCGATTTGACATCAGCCGGAGATTCTACCTTATTTTTTGTTTTATATATATATATATATATATATATATATATTAAGGGACATGAAAAATAAATTACAACAATGTGAAATAAAAAATACTTCATGGCATTCATACAATAAATCCATATTTTGTTGTTTCTCAAGTATCTTTTATTTGACATATATATCTAATCTAAACTTATTTATAAATGGATCTTTCTTTGTGTGTGTGTGTGTGTGTGTGTGTGTGTGTGTGTCTGTCTGTCTGTCTGTCTGTGTGTGTCCGTTATCTATAGACTCCGAAACGGCTGGGCGGATATTCTTAAAATTTTATACAGTAGTAATATAAGCACCTGCGAATGTTCTTAGCTAAGGTTTGTGTCGAGGTACCCTCGATAAATATCGAAAATCGATAATCGAAAAAATCGTGTCATAATGGTCCGATTTTAATCAACTTTGATACACTCATAGACAAAGATATAAGAAACGATATTCAGAAGTTCTTACAATAGTGCAGAAAATCAATAATATAATTATATATATATATATATATATATATATATATATATATATATATGAAAGGCAAGATGTTTGTGTGTGTGTGTGTTTATCTGCCTGTATGTCTGTATTTTTTCAGTCCTTTCATTTTAGTTTTTGCTTCAGGTTTGGCTCTAAGTATGTATAATTGTAGTTCTTAGTCTCAGCCATGATACCATTTACTCAGAGGACTTATTTAGACTTCAAAATTCAGTTTATGACGAAAAAACTTATTTGATGTCGATACCAAATTCAGTTTACGACGAAAAAGCTTATTTGATATCGATACCAGGAAATCAAAATTTGACTTACATCCATTGATTTTTCTTTCAGTCTACGGTTTCGCTTTTACTGGAAACAACTATTGCTTTTTAGTTTTCCGTGCCAACGTCCAAAGAGTCTCAGCTCCAAGTCCATAGATTAGTTTTAAAGTTTTCATTACACCCAAGCAACGCCGAGCTATACTGCTACTATATATATATATATATATATATATATATATATAGTCATCCGCAGACAGTCTTGTTTTGCAGCTTATCCGTTCGGTATGACAACCGATTGCTTCCAGCCGGGATTGAAACCTAATTGATTTGACATCAGTCGATGATTCTACTTCTAAGCTATCGGTGCACAGTGGAGAGAGGCATATTACTGAAGAATATCATATATATGAGTTGAATACATGGACTGAAACCCGACAAGATACTATAAACTCGATATTATTCTGACCAATAAGAACTGACCTCAAATCATAACAAACCGTTATTGTGTATCGCTTTGATTTTGTAATTTTTCACACTCGATCTCTGAAGAAGCTTTAATAAAAGTGAAACTTGTTAGACTGAGATGCGTTTCCTATTTGTAGATATTTACAATTAACAATATTTGCATATATATATATATATATATATATATATATATATATATATATATATATATATATATATATATATAATTAACGAAATGGTCTTTAAACAACGGACAATTTGAAATTATTTGTTTGAACATTATTTTTGATCAATACTCTTATTTAAGTAGATGTTCTGTTTATAATAAAACAGTATTACATATTTATTTCTTCCGGCCTGATTATTTACGTTAATTTTTTGTTACGAAAATGTTTGTCATTTGGCTGGATTCTAACCTGCGATCCCTATCCACATAGAGGAAGCCACCATTTGACCTGGCGTGTCTTAGACCTCTCGACCACGAATGACCAACAGACTAAACAAAGTCAAATCAAGCCTATATAACACATTTTTTGATTTACCGTAATAACCATCTCTGCTCTGAAATGTATCGTAATGTCAACAAATGTTAGCATGTTACGGACATTAACGAAGATTAACGAAATGATTTTTAAACAACCGACAATTTGAAATTATTTGTTTGAACATTATTTTTGATTGATACTCGTATTTTCGTAAGAAAAATTTATCGTAAATAATCAGGCCGGTAGAAATAAATATATACACTGTTTGATTATAGACAGAATATCTACTTAAATACGAGTATTGATCAAAAATAATGTTCAAACAAATAATTTCATATATATATGAAATTATTTGTTTTATATATATATATATGAAATTACTTGTTATATATATATATATATATATATATATATATATATATACGTGTATGTGTGTTTATGTGTAGATAGATAGATAGATAGATAGATAGATAGATAGATAGATAGATAGATAGATAGATAGATAAAGCAGTCCGCAAATTAATAATGAAAACTGCATTCATTTTAAGCAACATATATTTATTTTTATACACTTTTATATTACTTGTTAAAGCACTTAGTTCAGAAGTAAATGAAGAATAAAATATATTCATTGAAAAATACAGAGTAGTACTTCATGTTGTACATATTTTTTAGACGAAACTTGTATATATATAGGGGAAAGGTCAAAATATTTATATCTGTTGCCGAAAAACTGAGACTGATGCAAAAGCACTACCTGATCGCAAATTTTCTGTTGTGAGTGTCCAAGCGTGTGTGTGGGTGTGGGTGTCCATGCGTGCATGTGTGTATGTGTGAATCCATGGTCCATGTGTCCATGTATGTTTGTATATCCATTCTTGCGTGTGTGTGTGTGTGTGTGTGCGCGCGCGCGTCCGGTGAACGTGGAAGTTCTGCCTTCTGGCTTTTTTGCCTAAATCTACATTTTATGCCTCTTTCTCATTCTTCTTTGGTCTCAACTGTTTTCATCATTCAGTCTTTGTCTTTTTCCCACCCACAATGTTTGTTTGGTATCACCATCATCATCATCATCATCATTTAAGATATTTCGACCTGAAGGCAGAGTAAAAATCAGTGTGATTTCTCATCTTCAGGATGGCTGTTCGTTACTCGGAGTTATAGTATCACTATGTTGTATATATTGCAAATATACAGAACGACCTTAGTCCGAGCTCTAGTTGCCCTACCAGAAACACATACGGTTTTGCAATTGGGATTGTCCTTCTCCTATACTAGTTGCCAACCACAGTTTGGGAATCCAATTTCATTGCTAAAGCTTGGAGATAAGAAGCACTTTCATAATTTTCTTAAGGTTACTTTTGTGAAAGTGAATATACCGATCTCGAATGAAATTTGAACACCGCTCACCAATTTCTCCTAATGAGACTATCACCATTACACCACTTGCATTTATGTTTTTTTTTTCATCTATCAATTTTATCCCTTAAAAAGCCCTTTTTTTTCACCTTCCAGTTATCCCAATTTTTTCTTTTTCTTTTGATCACTTTTTTTAAAATTTTTTGCAATGCTTATATTTTATGTTTCCTCTGGTTTCTTCTCTTTTATTTGACATCACCTTTCTTTATTTTCCCTTCATAAGGCAATTTTATCCATTTAAATAAGACATTTATATTTTTTCCCCTTACCTTTATTCTTATATCTGAATTCATTTAACATTCACCTTTGGCAGGCAATTTTCATAGCTTTCTAAATTTCAATCCATTTTTAAACTCTTTATGTTTTTTTTCTTTTTACTAAATTGCATATGGTGAACTTAAATAACAAAAAAATTTGTTACGGGTGACACAATAAAATGGGATTGTTGTCCGCTTTTCAACGCTCTTACTATTTCTTAAACTTTTTACCTATTTTCGGAATATTTTTTCTTATTATTATTTTCGGACTCGCAGGAAGAAATTAATTAGTGACTGGCAGTATCCATTCTTAGAAACCTTCCAGCGAATCCAAGAGACTCTATTCACAGCAGCATCACCACCCACACCGGTGTCCGCACGCTTAGCTGTACAAATACCATTCATCAGTTTGATCATTCGTAATCTATTTTACGTTCTTTTTCTTCATCTTTCCCTTCGTTCAAGCATCAGTATTTTTTCCTTAGATATTTTACGTTTTTTAATTTCCCTTTTTTTCTTCCTCTTATTCATCCCCAACGAACCCGCATTATTTTCTTTATTTATCGTGTTCATTTCTATTGCATGTTGTTTTCATGAATCGTTTCTTTATCGTTTTCATGGCTTTCGTCTTTGAAACGTTTCATCTTTCATTCCATCCATCTAGGCTTTCTTCACTTTAATATCCATTCAGTTAGTTGTCTGCACCATTCATCGCCCTCTCACTACGCCTTTTTTTTCCCAACGCTTTTTATCCCGTATTTTTAGTCAACCTTTTACTCCTTCTCTAATTCATTCAATTAACTTTTATTCAATTTTTCGTTATTACTGCAATATATTAAATTACAATTACATCCCTTTCTGTCATTCGTATTAGTCTTGTTCTTTCTTCTTAAAATTTTGTATCTTCAATAATTTTCCTCAGTCACGCTAGTCACAATGTGTTTTATATACTCCCCCACTCCGTTCCGCGTGTCTTATGTTATTGACTCTCAGTTCAGTCTCTTGTTATCATTGACGTAAAACTTTTCAAAAGAAACAAATGTTCTCATATTTTTTTATTCATAATTTGAACCCTAGAGAATTAAAACAAAAAAAAAGAAAGTAAAAAAAAAAAGAGAAAATATATGTTTTAGCTGAGTTCAAGCCCAGGTTACGCAATCAAGTGCTGATCATGAATAAGTCTAATTAGAAAGAAATTAGAAAGTGTGAAATAGGCGATGCACACGCATAAAAAGTATTTCTTTATTCATAACATGTCTACACATTTGAAATAACACGGATAGCTGTTAATTTATAATCACTTATAGCTATACACGTATAAATCCATACAGGTGAAAAATATCAATCTTAATATATATCTCAAAAGCTATTCATAAATTTTATATATTTTAGTTTATTAAAAATCGCCTGAAGAAACCACTCATGGTGGAAATCAAGGTAGCGAAATAACTCGTTTAAAATGAAAAATATTCAAAACTTCATAGAACAATTTTTAATACAAATGTATATAACGAAGGCATGAAAAAGAGACAGGGTTGTGCTTCTACTCTAGAATACTGATAATACTCTGGATAGTCAGTCAGTCAGTTAAGTGCCATACGTGATACACGATTGGGCGATCATGTCTCGAAACAGACATGACAGATTGAGGAGAAGATTATCCCGCAGTAGGTTGCCATTGCTTTCTGCGGTAGACTGGTTGCCGACCAAGGCTATAGAACCCAATTTCTCCTGTTATTTAACCCATAAGTGGAAGGAAGAGACGGATTAATACCTTTCCCAAGGGTATTTGCGCGTAAGTGAATGCAAGGAATTCAACTTGAATTCGAACTCGGCTCTCTGATTTCTCGTTCCGAGCCGATATCCACTGCGCCACAACGCGCTCCGGATAGTTAGTCAGTTTGGTGTCATACGTGATACACGCTTGGGAGATCAAGTCTCGAAAGAGACATGACTGACTGGTCAGAAGATTATCCCGCAGTAGGTTGCCATTGCTTTCTGCGGTAGACTGGTTGCCGACATGGGCTATAGAACCCAGTCTGTCCTGCTATTTAACCCATAACTGGAAGGAAGAGACGGATTAATACCTTTCCCAAGGGTATTTGCGCGTAAGTGAATACAATGGATTCAACTGGAATTCGAACTCGGCTCCCCGATTTCTTGTTCCGAGCCGATATCCACTGTACCACAACGCACATCCCTCCGGATAGTACATGAGGATAATTAAGAAGTTTTGACTAAAGAAGAAATAAATATATACTTACAATCAGTAAGTGAAATCTGTGTGATATGTAATGAGCTTCCGAATAATTTAATGTTCCCAAATAAATAGAGGCAGCTTGGAGCGGATCCAGTGAGTGATATATTTACTGATTGTCTTGCGAATGGATGGTAGAACAAACACTGAGCAGGATTGTAAAAATTCAGTGGTTACTTAGATCGACAAAGCAATGAGAAATCGTGGAGATCAATGATCACCTACGTCTGAACGTGACATGGTAGATAAAAAAAAATACCAGACGTATACAGAGATACTGAATTACGAAAAAAGCATTGGAATAACGAAATATGTCTGCCAAAGAATTATAAACAAGAAAACGTCCTTAGAGTTGATTTTCCAAGCTCCGCTTAGATGTATCACAACGTCGAAAGTATGGGGCATCCAGTGAAGTTAAAAGTTACTACACTTATTGTAATGTTTCTCGTGAGACAAGCTTTCTAACCATTACACTACGTCGAGGTGCCCCTGGAAAACTTCTTTAGAGACAAAGAAATGAGTATTGATCTGTTTACATAATAGCACTTCTCTTATATGGCAGTGAATGCTGGAGAATCATCTTAAAGATAAAGTTGAGACTTGAAGCAACATAAATTTGATTATACAGAAGAATAATGAGAGTGCATGAACGAAGTTTCAGAGAAAATGGAAAGAAAAAATAAAAACAGTAATATCAACACGAGGAAGAGACAGATGAAATTTCTGGGGAATAAAATGAGAAAAAAGTGCTTGGAAAATTTTATACATGCAGGGCAGATTGAAAGCAGAGGAAATATTTCAATGCTGAATGTTCAATCACCGTTATTCTCCTCGGGTTTCTTGATGAAATACAACGGAGAATCTGTAATCTGATCAATACCAACTTGGCTGACCGGCTGCAGTCACTCTCTCACCGGCGTGACGTGGCTTCCCTGTGCCTCTTCTACAAATACTTTCACGGCTTCTGCTCCGATGAACTTAGATCACTGGTGCCCCCTAGGTACGAATTTGCACGAGATACTAGATTAGAAATTAGGTCCCACCCTTTTATAGTGAAACCGATAAAATGTAACCTCAATTTCTATTCCAACAGCTTCTTTTCTCGCACTTCCGGCATGTGGAATTCCCTTCCGCATACTTGCTTCTCCGACAGCTACAATTTCCAGGAGTTTAAATGTAAGGTCAATAGACACCTCCTAACACACTAACTCGCACCTATTCTCTCAAACACTCTTCCTATGTACCTCCTTACTCGTTTATCTCCCTCCTTCTGACATTTCCTGTATCTAATCGCGCGCTCAGCAACTTTCCCTATGTAACCCCCTGCGCTAGAGTGGCAGTGGAATGCCTTGCTGGGGGTCAAATGATTAAAAAAAAAATTAAAAAAATAGATGCAGGACAGATTATCAAACCCTGGTTCATCTTGATTTTAAAAAAGGTAGATGTTTTTGCACATCAAGTGCACAGAGTACGACTCACGGGCAATTTGGGTCGCAAAAGGGTACAATGGGTATATAACAATTTTTAATTTTACCCTTTCATGACCAAAATTTTCAACTCCATATTTCAACCTAATTCCCACTTTTGATTGAGCAATATTGACGCACCTACAATCATATTGTTTAACTTTCTCCAACTACCACTCCTTAAATTTTTTAAATAACCATGAATTCGTCTTATATTTTCCAAATAAATCATTTCACCGTTTATTTTAAAGTATCACCTGAAGAAGAACAGTATTGTTCTGAAACATAAAAAAATTTTGTAGTGATATAATGCATTTATAAACCATTGTAATTACAAAAGTACAACATTAAGCTCTTCTTTGTATTGAGCACTCGTTATACAAGTAAATGCACTTCCTTATAATAAGTATATAAACAGAGAGAGATAAAGATAGATAGATAGATAGATAGATAGATAGATAGATAGATAGATAAAGAGAGTGAGAGAAAGAGAGAGAGAGAGAAAGAGAGAGAGACAGACGAGAGAGAGAGAGGGAGAGGGAGAGAGAAAGAGAGTGAGAGAGAGAGAGAGAGAGAGAGAGAGAGCAGACTGAGAGAGAGAGAGAGAGAGAGAGAGAGAGAAAGAGAGAGAGAGAAAGAGAGAGAGCAGACTGAGAGAGAGAGGGAGAGAGAGAAAGAGAGTGAGAGAAAGAGAGAGAGAGAAAGGGAGAGAGAGACAGACTGAGAGAGAGAGAGAAAGAGAACCTGTTGGCTCTTTTAAAGACCGTCGTGACAAAACCGCGGAATTCTTTTGACAATTACAGCAAACAGAAAGAAAAGGCAATGATGGCGTTTTGCAATAGTGTACAGAAATGCAAATACGTCGAGGCCTTTATGTGATAAGCACACTCTTTACATGCGTGCTCCTTATTGTAAGCCAATAATTCCAGGTGTTTTTACCTCTCATTTCACCTCAAACGGACATCAATTTACCCCCCCCCCCCCCAAAAAAAAAAATATATATGTTTAAGAAGCATAATCTTTTTCTCGTTGGAAATCCATAAACCTTATTTATTCATCAGCCAAGTACGTCAATAAAGTAATTAAAACGCAGGGGGTAACGGAGAATTAGAGAATATCATAAACACATTATTAAAGCGCCAGTCAGTTTAGTGCCATATGAAAAACACGCTTGGGTGATCATGTCTCGAAAGAGACATGACTTACTGGGCAGAAGATTATCCTTCAGTAGGTTGCCATTGCTTTCTGCGGTAGACTAATTGCCAACCAAGGCTATAGAACTCAATCATTGTTGTTTAACCCATAAATGGAGAGGAAATTAATACCTTTTCCAAGTGTATTTGCGCTTAAGGGAATGCAATAAATTCAACTCGGAATTCGAACTCGGCTCCTCGATTTTTTGTCCTGAGCCGATATCCACAGCACCTGAATGCACTTAAGAAAAGAGAACAATAAAAGAACAGGAATTTAGAATTTCATATTTTGATAACATTAGCCTCTTTTCTTTAAGTATATCAGCAAACGTCTCACGACTTGACTTGGCATAGAAATTTTCCAGAATATCCAGGTTGTCAATAAAGTTCGTTTTCAAATTACTTCTATCACAAATACAAATAAAGTTATAAACATTTTTAAAAGTGCAGACGCACTTTATGGACACCCTGTATATATGTCTGAATGTAAGGAAATAAGGATGAAACGCATTTTTTTTTTGTAAATTTTAACTTCCCTTCTCTAAGAATAAAGACATTTGACTTTGGAATAGTGATTAATAAAAGATCTCCGAGTATTAGTCCGTGCTCAAGATCAGAAACGGTACAACAGAATCATACCTTAACTACTACTTTTTGCGATAAGTGTTGGCTTCATTAATCACTAACTGCCTGGGCGATCAATGTGGCTCTTAACTGTCTCTGATCCGTTCGACGAACAGTTCGCAAGAATATAGAAGGTTGTTGAGTTAATATGATTGGAACTAAGTAATTGTCTCAGGTGGTGAAATTCAATTTTCTTGTAAACTGTGACCCGAGTTTTGATCAGATTCGATGCTCTGTACTATAAGTAGCGTGTTATTCTCCGCTTCAGGTGGATTTCTTTCTGCTTTTATTTTCATTTTTGTTTTAAGCGAAAGTTTCTTAAAGTATTTTATACGCCAATTTAGATGGTAATTATTTGACTGTTTTCAAAATTGGAATCTAATCTAAACTTATTTATAAATGGAACTTAGTGTGTGTGTGTGTGTCCATTACCTATAGACTCCGAAACGGCTGAACCGATATTCTTGAAAAATTAAAAAATTGTACTATAGGTGTCTGCAAGTGTTCTTAGCTAGGCTTTGTGTCGAGGTACCCCCGATAAATATCGAAAATCGATAATCGAAAAAATTGGGTTATAGAAAGAGTGGTCCGATTTTAATCAAATTTGATAAAATTATTTTAAATAAATTTGATATGACAAAGTCATAAGAAACGATTTTCAGAAATTTCAAGGTTGCAGTTCTTACACTAGTGCAGAAAATCGATAATATGTATATATAAAAGGCAAGATGTTTGTGTGTGTGTCTGTTTATCTGTGTCCTTTTTTCAAATCCACAATTTTTATCCGATTCTCACCAAACTTCACACAAATTTTCTTTAGGCTGAGTCTGAGCTCCAGGATCATGGATTAGTTTTAAAGCTTTCATTACACTCGAGCAACGCCGGCCTATACGGCTAGTGACTATATAAACGAATGACTGTAAATTAACTGTCTATTCTAATAATATGATAAAACGGACTTTCGTATAAGGCGATCATTCTTCCCGTTATTCGTTTTGCTGTTTCTTTTTACCTTTAATGGGAAGAATCTGCTTGAGTGGAACTTACATCTCAACAAAGGAATACGAAAGTAACGAGAATTAAACAATGGGTCTGATATCTTATAGATCTCTCGTCTTGTTTTTCAATTCCCCTACTTTGATGTGTCATACCTGTTGGTATGAAAAAAAAAACATCTTAGAGCGTAAATGTGAAAACAAAAAAATTGCAAGAATTGAAACTATCTGGAAGGTGACTTCACTGATAATCGCAAAACGTGATAGTGAAATCCGAAAGCGCGCTGTATTAAGAAACGGAAACTGCTAGAAAACCGAATGTATGGTCATCAGCAAAAAGGGCAGCCCAAAACGACAATTACAGGTGAGGGACTCTAAAATCAAGGAGGTACAGAAATTTAACTACCTGGGAAACGTTCTGACAGAGGACGGAAAGTGCGACACTGAGATCCGAAGGAGAATTGGCATGGCGAAAGAAGCATTCCAGAAGTTGAGTAAAGTATTAAGAAACAGGAAAAATTTCACTAGAAACAAAGAGGAGAGTACTGGATCGCTATATGATGTAGGTTCTTCAATATAGCAGTGAATGCTGGAGGACAATATCTTCGAAGATGAAGGAAAAACTTGAAGCAGCTGAAATGTGGTTCTAGAGAAGGATGCTGCGGATATCATAGACCGAGCATGTGAGCAATGACGAGGTTTTGGAAAGGATGGAGACGAAAAGGAAATTAATACTGAGCATCAGGAAGAGACTACTAAAGTTCTTGGGAAATGCAATGAGGATGGAAGGCTTGGAGAACCTGTTACTAACAGGACAGATAGAGGGAAACAGAGACAGGGGAAAGCAGCGGATAACATATTTGAAGGACCTGATCAGGTAGATGACGGAACGAGGGTTGCACGGTGCAACAGGAGTAAACGTGCTAAGAGCCACCAGGGACAGGGAGATGTGGAAAGCCATGATCGCCTACGTCCTGAAAGGACATGGCACATGAAAAAATGAAGGTGGCGAACAATTTTTTTGTAGGTAAAGAAAAGACTTGAACAAAGAAATATATATATATATATATATATATATTCCAATGAAAGATATGAGAATTGAAAGGATTGATCATATAAGCAGCAAAAAAAGATTTAAGAAAAATGAGAATAAAAAAGAATAATTTTGATTTGGATAAAAAAAAGAAGTCCGTTAAAACTTCTGGAATATATAATGTAAAAAGCGTGTTTGGAGAATACGAAACTTACACGGTATATAAAAGGCGGGGAAAACGACGAGTAATATAACTAAAATGTTTGTATAAATGGATGGCAGATCATAAACTGGGAGGAACAGACAGTACGGAGATAAATATTGAGTTACAAAGAATAGGAAGTCGTGAAGAGCCATGATTGCCAAAGACCCAAAAGGTATGACACATGAAAGTAAGGGAATTGAAAAACAAGACGAGAGATCTATAAGATATCAGACCCATTGTTTAATTCTCTTTACTTTCGTATTCCTTTGTTGAGATGTAAGTTCCACTCAAGCAGATTCTTCCCATGAACCGCTATCTTGTAGAATAAATAGGGGGCACTAGTGACCTAAGTTTATCGGAGCAGAAGCCGTGAAAAATTGGTAGAAGAGATACAGGGAAGCCACATTGCACAAGTGCGAAAACGACTGTATCTGAGCTGCCAACTCGGAATCAATCACATTCCAGATTCTCCGTTGGATTTTTGTCAAGGACCTTTAGGTGGATAGTAGATCCGCAAAAGTCTCTTAATTTATAACCCAATACCTCAAATAGCCCCCGGACCTTATACAGGGCAAACAAAATTGTCAAAAAAAAAAATAAAAATACAAATAAAAAGAAACGAAATGCATCGCAGTGATTAATTATTTTTTCTCAATCGCCATGTTGCCTTCCTCAGTGAAATCTCGCCGTTATTTATCACTAAGGCACTGTCAACCTACCCAGCCTCGGTTTGACAGCTTTTACAAAGCTTCTTTCCGACATCTTTCTCCGTTGATGTTACTCATTAACCAGCTCATTTTATTTTGTACAGAGCTATGTCTAATCTATCCGGCTCTGTTACTGACAATTACACATTTCTCTTATTTCAGATGCACACGTTTTTATTCTCTATCTTTTAATGAAATGACACTTTTATTTGATTCGTTAATGAGCAAATCAAGTAAAGGAACAGTGAAGCAGATAAATATTACTCCAATAGACATATGATGGACAGTTCTAAGGTTTCATTGCAGATGATATGCGCATGTGCCGTCTTCAATGACATGACTAGTTCATAGAAAATATATCATAATATATTTCTATTATTGAATCTGCAAATGCTGCCAGTGATTATTTTTGGAAGTTTGAGTTTTGTTTAACGGCATATCAACCTCTGTGGGTTATTTAATGCCAAAAAAGGTAAGATTTTTAGGTATTTTTTAATGTTTGATTATAGTAAAAAAGTTGATTTAGTCAGGTTTTGATGAAAATATTTTTTATCTTTTTCTTTTATTTTAGAAAACTGAAGATGTTTTCTAGTTCTATATTTGAAAATGTATTCCTGGTAATAATTTTTTCCCTCAAAAATGTATGTTTCTATACATATATTTCTATAAAAGATATTTTTTATATATTCATAGTGTTTTGACTCCACTTTGGGATAAAGTATTTGCCCATAGCTTTGACCCTAACAGGTGCTACCACGCCAGCTCAGGGTGGACCTAGGAACGACAGCAATTAAGAGTTGGTTCCATGCTCCTCACAACTTCCTAATCAGACGCCTTGCTGCCGGATGCAGTTTAGATTTTTTTGGAAACTATATAGAAATAAAATAAGATATAATAAAATCAAATAAAATCGAAGTGTACTAGAAACATTTGTACTTATAGTATTTAATTCTCAAGGAATTCGTTCATCTGCATCCTGTCTTTTCCGGCGTTTGGTTACAACTATGGAACACTCAGTGACAAATGAAATTGCTATTACCATTATAATCTGTCTCCTTTACGAACTGGGAAGAAGTCAATCATTTTAAAACTTAGCTTTAAACGACAAACAGTCAAATTGGAAGAGGTGTAGAGGCGCATCCCTTGTACAGGATGTGGTTTCCGGCTTTCTGTTTTCCAATCTTTTCACTTGTCTTTTACTTTTTTTTCTCCTCTTTTTCATTTTTTTTTTTGTCAATTGGAGTAAATAGACTAAACTATCACCCGGTTCACACTCCACCCACGTCTATTGTACAGGTGTAGAGGCTCATCCCTTGTTCCCTGTTCAGGATGTGGTTTCCGGCTTTCTCTTTTCCAATCTTTTCACTTGTCTTTTACTTTTTTTCTCCTCTTTTTCATTTTTTTTTTGTCAATTGGAGTAGATAGACTAAACTATCACCCGGTTCACAGTCCACCCACGTCTATTGTACAGGTGTAGAGGCTCATCCCTTGTTCCCTGTTCAGGATGTGGTTTCCGGCTTTCTCTTTTCCAAATCTTTTCACTCTCACGTATCCCCCTGCACATCAGTGGCGTTACCGTCTTGCTCGGGGTGATATGATTAAAAAAAAATGTCAAAATAGACGTAAAGCTAGTAATTTTTAAATGACGAAAAAAGTTGCATAGGGAACAGGGATCCTGAACTGAATCTTTCATCTGTGCGTTCCGGAGCAATGGATATCGGCTCAGAATGAGAAATCAGAGAGACGAGTTAGAATAGCAGTTGAATTCGTTGCATTCACTGACGCGCAAATACCTTTGGGAAAGGTGTTAACTGGTCCCTTCTCTTTCCAGTTATGGGTCGGATAGCAGGACAGATTGGGTTCTATAGTCTTTGAAAGCAACCGGTCTAACGCAGACAGAATGGGAAATCTAATGTCGAAAAAATTCTTATGCTAAGTCAGGTATATCGCTTTCGAGAAATTCATGGGGTCGGGGCAGCAGGGAAACAAGCTTGTCAGGACAAATGCCGTGAAAATATTTGTGGGAAGAACAGAGGAAAGCCATATTTCGACGGTGAGACTCAATTATATTACAGATACTCGTTTGGATTTTGTTGGGAACTCCGAGATAAATAGCGAGAGCACCAGACCGGATATGACAACACTACTCAATGCACGGGCGAATAGTAAATTTATAAATGTGCAAGATAGATTCTGACGAGAAAAATCTTCTGGGCTACCCGGACATTCTTAGATGTAGATATTGATTAGATGTAGTCGGTTTACTTAAGGTCGATTGAGAGGGTGAGGCCAAGGAGGTGCATTATTTTGTTTTCTGGTAGACTAGCATCATTGATACTGATAGAAGACAGGAAAATTTATCTATGGGTGTTAATGGAGATTAGATTCGTTTTGGAAGTATTCAATTTTACGAGCTATTTCTTACCCCAATCCAACACAAATTGGTGGTTCTTTTACAGAGCAGCATGATGGTGAACTTTTTCAGCATTGGAAGAGTTTATAGTTAGACGGGAGTAAGAATAACTATATATATTTTGTAATTATATTTATTTTTTTATAACTGTTCGTCTTTGCATTCTTTCTACGGTTAGTCGTATCTGCTTTTCTTTCACTATTTCTCCGTTCAAATCAAACTATAGCTTGTCTGTCATTTTTCATAGTTACTAATTTTCTACTCAGGTCTATCTATCTATCTATCTATCTATCTATCTATCTATCTATCTATCTATCTATCCCCGTCTGTTCACATCTATCTATCTATCTATCTATCTATCTATCTATCTATCTATCTATCTATCTATCTATCTTTATAACAAACCTGTTTACTTCAATCTATCTATCTATCTATCTATCTATCTATCTATCTATCTATCTGTCTATCTATACAAACCTGTTTACTTCAATCTATCTATCTATCTATCTATCTATCTATCTATCTATCTATCTATACAAACCTGTTTACTTCAATCTATCTATCTATCTATCTATCTATCTATCTATCTATCTATACAAACCTGTTTACTTCAATCTATCTATCTATCTATCTATCTATCTATCTATCTATCTATCTATCTATCTATCTACAAACCTGTATACTTCAATCTATCTATCTATCTATCTATCTATCTATCTATCTATCTATCTATCCAAACCTGTTTACTTCTATCTATCTATCTATCTATCTATCTATCTATCTATCTATCTATCTATCTATCTATCTATCCAAACCTGTTTACTTCTATCTATCTATCTATCTATCTATCTATCTATCTATCTATCTATCTATACAAACCTGTTTACTTCAATCTATCTATCTATCTATCTATCTATCTATCTATCTATCTATCTATGACATCTTTCACTATCTATCTATCTAAGACATCATATAGTTTCTTTGTAAAAAGGATATAACGCTGAAAATATATTTTGAAATATCTTAAAATCAAATAAAAAGTAGATTATGTTTGAAGAAACAGTATTATTTTAAAAAAATTAACAAACTAACATAACAAGAGAAACATAAATGTTAGTGATGGATGGATATAATTACACACCTGGAATAAAACAAACACTAAGCAGTATTTTCAATTCTCTCTCAGTCCATCTCCTATCTCTCTCGCTCTCTCTCTTGCTCTTTCTCTCTCTTTCTCTCTCTACCTCTCTCTCAATATTTCTGTTGTAGATTGTCGAGAAGTTATTTTAACTATTTTAATCTCAAAGTCAAAGTCTCAGATCACGGTGCTGAATTAAATTTTGCTATCCAAGCTAAACAACATATATATATATATATATATATATATATATCCAATGTTGAACTATATATATATATATATATATATATATATATATATATATATATATAACTCTTCATCAATGAATAGAGTTCTTTCGGTGGCTGGCGTGTGTATAAAACGCATATATTTAACACACTAAAATTTCCCTTCTCTGATTCCGTGTGCCTATGGCTTGGGAGTTAGCGACTCCGACTGACAGCAAATCGGTTGAGTTTCAATCCGGCCGGAGGCATGTGAATGTCTAGCCACACTGATGAGCTGTGATACAGCAAAACAGGCATGTATTTGGATGACAAACACACACACGCATATATATATATAATAATAATAATTGCAGGAATGCCACTAGAATACAATAGGTTTATGGGAATAAAAGAAACAGACAGAGAAATAAAAGAATATGATTCAGGGGACAACTACTGACGTTGCATTTAAAGCTTCGAAGATTGCTAGGAAAGCAAGAAACCCGAAAAGAGTTCCACAAGCAAGACGTGCGGAAGAAGAAAATACTAACATAGAACTTACGGTGACATTTCACCAGTGAATGGTGAGACCTAGCTGCCACTCTGCTAGTGCATTTAAATTTGAGATACCAAAGAGGGAATCTCAAAAAGGTAATCATTAATCTGTTTATAAAAAAAAGCCACAGACAAGCTATGTTTAACTGTGGGAAATAGATGAATGTGAGATGCCAGGTCAGAACGGATAGCGATGCAAATTTTTCTTCGGATTCTATTAAATTCTCTTGATATATAGCAGAAGAACCAGATGTGGCCACAATATCTGATAAGGCGGATGAAGTGTGATTACATGAATGTGCAAAATATGTGTAGTTTCCTTGTTGCTGGTTATTTTCTAAACTCGCCTGTGGCGTATCTGGCTTCAGTTTCACCACGAGTAGAAGTCTGAAGTGGAGTTGCTAGACACACGAAGCAGCCTTTTTCTAATTCAATGGCTTCTGCTTCTAGCATAGTTACCAACAGAAGCAAGTCTTCTTCTTCTTCTATGTGCCCTGTCCTTTCAGGACGTAGGGGATCATGGCTCTCCACGTCTCCCTATCCCTGGTGGCACTTAGCACGCTTTCTCCTGTTGCTCCATGCAACCTTCGTTCCATCATCCACCTGATTAGGTCCCTCAAATATGTTATCAGTTGCTTTCCCCTGTCTCTTTTTCCCTCTATCTGGCCAGTTAGTATCAGGTTCTCCAAGCTCTCCTTCCTCATTGCATATCCCAAGAACTGCAGCTCTCTCTTGCTGATGCCCAGTATTAATTTCCTTTTCGTTTCCATCTTTTCCAAAACCTCATCATTGCTCACATGCTCGATCCATGATATTCGCAGGATCCTTTTGTAGAAGCACATTTCAGTTGCTTCAAGTTTTTCTTTCATCTTTGATGATATTGTTCAATATTCATTGCCATATTGAAGAACTGACAAAGTATATTCTGCTAATAATGCTTATCCGAAATCTAGAAGAGAGAGAATCATATTTTTATAAGCATTTTATCCCAAGCAAAACAGAACTGCCACTGGTGTCCAGGGGCTTACATGATAGGTGAATGATGAGCAAATCAAACAAGTTGCGGAGGTGTTAGAATGAGTAAGAAAAGGATGAGAATACAGGTACAAAAAAGCGTTTCACGAGACTAGAGTGGAAAGCTAGAAGAACATGATACAAGGGCCGTCAGGCAAAGGATTTGAGTCAAGGAGATAAGAGATGGCAATTGACTTAGCATTTAAATTTTTGGAGATTGAAGCTGTCAGAGACGCAAGTATACAGAGGGAATCCCACAGGCTTGAACTTTGAGCAAATAAAGCTCATAGATTAGAAATGGTGGTTACATTTGATTGGTTTCACTGTAAAAGGGTGGGACCTATTTGCTAGTCTAGTAGCTTGACTAATTTCATGCAGAGGGGGCACCAGGGAGCTATGATTATCTATGGGTTATTTAATGCAGAAATCAAAATATATTGTAAGCAGTTCTATTTTTCTTTCGAGATAAAAATTGTTTTTTTGATACATGTCTTACTAATTAACCCATAGCTTGGGAAAAGTGATCGATTTATACATTTCTCAAGGGTATTTGCGTGTAAGTGAATATAAAGAACGCGACCGAAATTTGAACTCGGCTCTCCGATTAACAATTCTGAGCCATTATCTATTACTTCACACGCACACCGAAGCTTAAAAACCCTATTATTCCCAAGTTGCTTAATTTGGCTGATCCTACAGGAAATGGTGTTTCAACCTGATGTGACGCTTAGCCCCAGTTAATAATAATAAACATCCATTTTCTTAATACTTGACAAAAGTCAGTCACATCGTAAATCCCGTTTTAATAAATCGATCGACATTGTCGGTTAATTGGAAAGTTAATTTTGTTTTATGTCATAATCGCCATTTTAGGAAGAAATAAATTTACTAGATGAGCTGTTGGCTGCAGCTGTTTGTTTGTTATTTAATACCATGTCTTTTTAAAACGTGGGCGATCATGGCTCTCCACATAATTTTTTTTAATCGTTTTGAATTGTTGTACATTCTAGTGAAAGGCGGGATGCCTTGTCTTGGGATTCGGAATCGGCGGTATTTGAAGAGCGTACGAAAATTATATTTGTGAATGTCCAGGAAGAATTGGTCAGTTCAGTTTACAAAGTAAATGCGTCATTATTTTCCGGTTGGGATCTTTTGATTCAGCATAAATAACAAGAAAATGAATAAGAGTTAAAAACAATTAAAATCGTACAAATAGTCAAGTCAGGACGATATTAGAAAATATCACAGAAGACATTGTTGAGTTCATTCACGTGAAAACATTTCGGATCTTATATTACTTGTTATATAAGACACGTTGTCATCTGATCTTGTGACGAGTCAATTTTTTTCATTTTGTCATGAAATACTTGTACAATGGCGATTGCAATTGAAGTATCAGCTCATAATATTCAGTATATAGATGTTTTATAATTCTGATATTGATGAAAACATGTCTGCGTTCATTCATGGACGTCGCATTAAAGAGAGAAATCGAGAGAAAGATGAGAGAAGAAAGAAAAATCGTGGTAAAGAGAGGAAAAAGAAAGAACGAAAGAAGAAAGAAAAAACGTATTAAAGAAGGGGAATGAGTTAGAAAGAAAAAAATTCAACGAAATAAATAAAGATGGGGATGTAAAGAAAGATACGGGAAAGATAAGAAGAGGGAAAATACTAGAGATGGATAGTGACAATGAAAGAAAGAGACTGGAAGATAGAATTAGATGTATTATCAGGGGGGGGGGAGAGAGAGAGCATAGAGAGAGAGAGAGAGCATAGAGAGAGAGAGAGCATAGAGAGAGAGAGAGCATAGAGAGAGAAAGAGAGCATAGAGAGAGAGAGAGGGAGAGAGAGAGAGCGAGCATAGAGAGAGAGAGAGAGAGCATAGAGAGAGAGAGAGAGACATAGAGAGAGAGAGAGAGCATAGAGAGAGAGAGAGAGAGAGAGCATAGAGAAACCCTTTTTTAATAACTTTTTACATAGTCAAAAAATCTCAAAATAAAGGAACGTGGTGTTTTTTATTTCTTCTTTTAATAAAACGTTTATTACCATCATTATTAACTACCTGATGAGACATTGTTCTTTCATTGACGAAAGAAAATGTACAATTTTGTAGTAGTTCACAGTTTGCTCATGTTCTAAAGTAATAATTAATAATAAATATTCATCACTCTGTTTTTATATTGAGCACTGTTTTAAATTAATGTTTTATGATTATTTTCCTCGTTCTTATTCATTTGTTTATATATATATATATATATATATATATATATATATATATATATAGGTGTGAGTTTGTAACCCTGGGTTTCACGCTTTTCGATCGTCAGACAAACTGATCGTGTATTTTTGTGGAAGTGGGGAAAATCTGTTAAATAAGTACCACGCATAGATAATATATAAACAATATAATATACATAACAAATTGCATATTTATATATATATATATATATATATATTGATATTTATAATTATATGCATATATATATATATATATATATATATATATATATATATACATGTGTGTGTGTGTGGGTTCATAAGATAATTTAAATATAAATGCTGGCATATGCTATCTCATTTTTTCCAATAAACACATATATACGCAAGGCTATTGAAGATTTTCAGTCAACCAAGTTTGATTTGATTTCTACTTATGACTTATCAACCTTTTGTGGGTATTTAAATTCAAAACATATTTGGGATTATAGTTAGAATTTTGGTAGGCGGTGAAAAAACGTGAGATAAAAGTTTTTTCTCTGATACAATACAGTATTTAACCAATAACTGTGGGGACAGAAGGTGAATCCATACCTTTTTAAGGGTATATATTCGCGTAAATGAATGCAATAAACTCCACTTGAATTCGAACTCTAGGTCTCGGATGTTGAATAACCTCAAACCAGAAATCGTACGCACTCGTCCACACAATCATCTTACAATTTTACAAAATTAGCATATTTGCTTCCCAGGCTTCTTTAAAATCTAACAAATTCTAGCAATATTTTTATTGAAATAATAATTTTGGTAAACATTTCAGTCCGTTTTCGTATGTATGTTTTCTGTGTACATGTGTATATACTGGGCGTTGTTTTTTACATTTATATTTGATGAAAAATATATCCTGCACAAGAGCGTATGTTATCATATATTACTTTCTCGGTAGAAATGCTGCTTTTAAAGCATAACAATTTAGATGATGAATCACAAGAACGTAAATGATACGTCGCTCGGAATGAAATGAACCAGTAATCGAATATTTGCCTCAACTACCGTATTTTTTCATCGTCCTTTCCTCTATGGAATATCATAACTCAGAGCCCTTTAAACACTTTTCTATATAGACGCTCATTCATAAAGTGGTATCCGGTAAAGTTTCCAAACAGTATATTAACCATAAAATGTTCTATTTTTTGGAGCCTGCGGCTAAATCGACTAAGTACATATTGATAAAAACGTGTTGACAGCAATGCTGTGGTTAGAACATGTATTTACTGATCATGCTTTTGCCGTGTTCTTGAATAATAGCACAAAGCAATCGAGGAGAATGTCTGCAAATAAATGTTAATTTGCTTTTGTTTTTTCTCAAACTGATATATGTACTTTACGCGATCTAGGCACGCATATATAATTGGAAAGTGTCTCAGAAGAAAAAACACACCCAAGCATTGGAATAATGTTCTGATTGAGCATTTATACGTTCTGCATGACGGTCATTAATATACGTTGTGATAAGAGTATTTAAGAAAGAAACATATCCACGATTTATTAGAATGGGTCTAGAGGTGGACTTCATAATGGACAATAAATGAAGACAAACTATTTGGAAACGATTCACTGTTGATTTATTCATTTTTTTTTTCAGAAAGCAACAAGAAGACAGGTGTATTCTTTGCCTTTGGCCATTAAGACTGGTGGCGCTTTGGCGAAAACAACTGCAGCATTTTGCCTATTCAAACAAAATTCACACACAATCTATTTATCCCATGATTTATGAATGAATTAGATTCAAGTATGGATTAAAATTTGACAGAATGAGAGAATAGGAAACAAATACGAAACGTTTATAAATTTAAATAAGAATTTATTTTATTTAAGCTTCATAAAAAAATGGTAAGTGTAAAGATTAAATTTCATCTTTGGTACCTAGATTTTGGTGCAATGCATATCGTCTTAAAATTAGACATTGAAGAGCCAAGTTCAAATTCCATATGAATTCGTTGCATTCTCTTACGTGCAAATAAACTTGGGAAAGGTATTAATCTGTCTCTTCTCCATCGAACTATGGGTTAAATAGCAGGGTAGATTGGGTTCTGTAGCCTTAGTTGGCAACTATTCTACCGCAGAAGTTAATGGCAACAAACAGCGGGAAAATCTCGGTTAGTCATGTTTCTTCGAGACATGATCGCCCAAGCGTGTATCACGTATGGCCCTGAACTGACCCAAATTGTAAATCACACAAGCATGTGTAACCCCTAAAATGTGTTTATGATAATAAGAAATATATGCGTCAAAATAAATGTTAATTCCTTTAAGGAACGCAGGCGAATTTGTCTCGGTAGATTCTTTCATTTATTTATTGTGAATTGCCATAACTTGCTCGGAAAGATAATATCGTTATTAACTTCATAATTCATAATTCAGAATTCAGAGTTATCCACTTCTTGGATTAGACACAATTCCCCCCACTCCTCACACACACACACACACACACACACACACGCGCACGCACTCACATACACAGAGGAAGTGGAGAGAGAGAGAGAGAGAGAGAGAGAGAGAGAGAGAGAGAGAGAGAGAGAGAGAGTAATGCTAAAGTACAGCGGGAAAATTTTCTTATCCGGTTAGCCATGTCTCGAAAGGGACATGATCACACAAGCGGGAATTACGTATGGCTCTTAACTGAACCATTATGCCATAATTTTCAAGCTGGCTATTTTAAGAGCCATTTTCAGATTTCGCAAAGACGATACCGGCAAAATGAGAGAGAGAGAGAGAGAGAGAGAGAGAGAGAGAGAGAAAGAGAGGGAGAGAGTCGAGGAAAGCCCGCAATTTAAGCCGGACTTGTTAAGCACAACAAAATATGAATCTCTGCTTTTCCTAAGGGCTTCCGTTGGAAGTGATAATAGCAAATGAAGCTGAAACCTGAATTCAGTTCACCGATTCGATTTCTGGGCCCATAACCTATACTCTATACACAGATGTTATCCGTTGAAATTTGAAAGTTCTATGAGAAATTTAGGTATTTTTAAAGAGTTCGTCGTTTGGAGCAAATTTCACTGAAGAAGAGAAATTTCTGAATACGATTGTCTTCCATCATCATTCATTTTTAAAAGACGGTGGATACACTACCCATTTCCCTTATTATAGATATCAATTCACAGTATTCTACTCCAGACTGACTATTAGCTATATTTTTAGCGTTATATAATGCCGATATATCTGAACAAAAAACGAGGAACAAATATATATAAAAATATAATTTTATATTTTTATTCTTGGTCGGTGACACTTGTGTGAAGCAGGAAGGCAGCAGGATGGAGTCGCGCACACGAAGAGACCGTCGGGAGTTTAAATCCAGCGAGAGTTCTCTATTTTCGTCCAAAGATTGTATTCTTAAAACTCCCACACAATTTTGATTTTTCGGGTTTTCATTTAGTATACTCTCGGATTGTCAAATCTGAAGCATTTTTATTGCAATCTGGCATCATCTATAGCTGGATATATCTGTCAATCACCCTTGTCCTTTGTTGACCACACCCGCGGCCGGATATACCTGTCAATTACTTATAGTGTTCAAGGTGATATATTATGCTAGAATTCACAGGACTCTATAATTTAACACCTAGCTCTCTCCCACTCATAAACCTATACATACTATTAAGGTGACTTACCCATATAACACATGACCTTGTCCAAAATATATGTAAGTAGTTGTTTTGCTTTGTAGAAGGAGAGAAAGATATAGAGAGTAAGAGCTACAGAGGGAGTGAGAGTGGAATCTTTCGAGCAGATAACTCTGAGAGTCAGACTAAATAGTAACGCTAATAATTGTTCATTGGTATCTGTTTGCACTACTGTCTTTGTAATACATTTGTTTAATTTACTATTTCGTCTTTGTGTCTTTATGTCTGGCCCCACAAGGTCACAACATATACGTATATAAATAATTTATGTATATTTCAGCGGAAGGATTTCGTTTATTTAGGCTTTGTTAATTTTCACATAAAATTGTTTTTAAAGTGCATCAGTAATTTGAGAAAGATATGAGAAACTGAGAGTGAAGTAGATATTCTCTTCTTTTTCACTGTGCAATGCCCCTCCAAGTTGTGGAAAATCATGGCCTCTAAAATATCCTGTTCATACAATGAAGTAAATTTTGTCTTTTTGCTATCTCTCCTAACCCCTGTTCTGCTATTCATTTGCACAAGCTCGTCAAGAAGGTTACGCGTTGATTTGTACTGTTCACTTCCCCTTCAATATGTCCTGTGGTTACCAATTTTTTCAATTCCTCTTTCTTCATTTTTCACAGAAAAAATTTCAACAATTTCTGCTGTAGGTGTAAGTGCCCTTTTTGTTTCAATTTTCATCTAATGCTTTGTGGTTTCTCACATGTTCCGCCGAAGGAATTCTCAGTATTCTTCTGTAGAACCACATTTTCTTGGTTCGAGTCTCTTCTTCATCGAGATTGTTTTTTCCCGTCACAGATAGATCGATATTAAATATTTGTTTTTTTTCTTCTTAAACAATGTTCCTCGCCCTCATTTGCTCAAGCTCACTCGGTAGATTGTGTTGTTTTTCTTCACACGTCTTGCCCCCAATCTATCCTGTGAGTATCAAACTTTCTAAGTTCTTTTTTTGGTTCCATTATATCTAGATCTTCGTCTTTGATCGCCTGCTCAGTCCACGGGATTCTCAGAATCCTTCTGTAGAACCACAGTTTTGTTGGTTCCAATCTGTTTTCACCTGTGAAGAGATTATGCAGCATTCACTGTTATATAAGCTTTGGGAGGTCATATTTCACTATCCACATCTGCATTCAAATTTCACTGTCGCATTTTCCATCCCCCGTTATAATAAACTTTTGTACTTGCTTCATTTTCGTGTATAAAATTAGTAATTTACTTGTTGGGCTATTCCTTTTGGTGACAACCATACATTATGTATTTCAATATCCCAGTATGATACTGAATGGAATATTATTTACTGCAATATAAGTAATATTCCTGTAAGGAAACACTGAACATTCATTGATCGAGCGGCCATTATTGCTGTAAAATTTATAAAATTTATATAATTTATCACTTAAAAGTTTTTTTCAGAAAATAGTTTTTCAACTTCACTATCTCTGATCATATTTTGATGTATTGACGAGGGTTTCCTTCCTAACCTTTTATTTGAAGTAGTGTTGAAATCAATATATGTATCATGTCATTATTTTTTCTTCAATTTACTTGCTCTATCGATTTTAACAGTTACTACTGTTAAATATTCTCATGTGATGTTCCTGGTATTTCCTACATTTCTTTGTGATTCTGTAGAGGGAGTACACAATTGTTCAAAGAAAAATGGTATTCACCAAGACCTAAAGCTCAAACCCATTTTTACGAGGGTCATTCAATAAATAAGGTGAATTTTTCGGTCTAACGACTTCTACGAGGGTCATTCAATAAATAAGGTGAATTTTTCGGTCTAACGACTTCTAATATAGATAGAAGCTTTTTTTTTTATTTACTTCTTTTTCAAAGGGATTTAATTTTTTTGTAGATTGAAAAAAAGAACTTTGAGTGTTTTGGAGATTAACAAAGATGACCGACCAAGCTCCAGAATAAAACAGAGGTCAGTTATCAAGGTTCTATTTGCTGAAGGGTGTAAACAAGTTGAAATTCATAGGAGAATGTCAACTGTGTATGGTGCCACATGTTTCAGCCAAAAAATGTCTACAAGTGGGCTAAATTGCTGAAAGAATAACGGAACAGTGGTGAGGATGAAGACAGGCCGGAGAGACCTACAGAAGTGATGTCTCCTCAGGTGATCGAATCAGTCAATGACCTCATTCAGTCTGACAGAAGGGTGACAGTGGATAACATTGCAAGGACTTTCAGCCTATCTGTTGAACAAACGCAGGGGTCATCAGTCACATGGACTCGGCTTGCATCAAGACAAAGCAGAGCCTCACACAGCAGCCCAAACGGCGAAGACCATCAATGAGATGGGTTGGGAACTGCTCCCTCAACCCCTTACAGCCCACAGACTTTGTTTGTTTCGTTGAAAGATTTCACGAGAGGCACGGAGTTTGAAAGTGACGATGAAGTCAAATGTGCTGTGAGCGATTGACTGAGACATCAGTCCAAAGGTTTTACGCTGAGGGAATACGGAAACTTGTGCACATATGGGAAAAGTGTGTGACACTGCTGGGAGACTCCGTTGAAAAATAAAAAAAATTAAGCTTCTATCTGTATTAGAAGTCCTTATACTGAAAAAGTCACCTTATTTGTTGAATGACCCTCGTAACTATTGATCGAAGAAATCGGTTTTATACATCCGATAAATCAGATATTTCCGAACGGGTCCAGAATCGGGCTTGATATCACTATGATAGTTTCGATCTGATGATACTATTGAGGATCATGACTCGAATTGTCAGATTCATGTTTTGGTTTTGTAACAACTTGCGGTATTGAGCGAAACTAGGTCTAGTGAAACTTAATCTATGTTCAATTCCGTTTTATTCTATTTTAATTTTTTTTTTTGTTTAACTACTGCCTTTCTACTTCCTGCTTTCCTGCATGCTGGAAATTCTCTTCAGTCGTTCCTGTCTTTAAGAATTGTGGTGAACCCTCGGACCCATCCAACTATCGCCCTATCAGTCTTCTACCGATATTCAGGAAAGTATTCGAGGCTATAATCAATGCTGAAATAGTTCATCATCTCACCGCCCACAAACTGTTCTCCGACAGGCAATATGGATTCCGCTTTGACAGGTCCACGGCCAACCTGCTAACAACCGTAACGGAGTACATGCTCCACGCCCTTTATGAGTCTGACGAGGCTCGCGCGGTTGCTCTGGACATCACCAAGGCTTTCGACAGGGTTTGGCACTCTGGCCTCCTATGCAAACTACGCGGTTATGGTATTACCGGTCGCCTGCTTGAGCTAATCCAATCTTTCTTAAATAACCGCAAAATGAAGGTCGTTCTGAATGGGCGTGCCTCTTCAGCCTACAGCACGAATGCTGGTGTCCCACAGGGCTCTATCCTGGGCCCGACGCTCTTCCTTATTTTCATCAACGACCTCCCAGATGAGATCAAGTCCCAAGTAGGCATCTACGCAGATGACACTACAATATACTCCCGCTCCAGTAAGGAACCTGTCGTGGCGGACAGACATAATCTCGCTGCTGACCTTGAACGGGATCTACACTCTGTGGTGAACTGGGGCAAGAAGTGGCTTGTCAACTTCAATTCATCTAAGACCAAGCTGTTGTCTGTCAACCATTACAGGCAACCTGCCGTTCTCCTCAGTGTTCTTGACAAGCTCCAAAGGAGTGTCTCTAATGTGATAGGTACTGATCTGGCGGCTCGACTGCAGCCACTTCCCTATCGTCGAAATGTGGCCTCCCTCTGTCTCTTCTATAAATACTTTCATGGCTTCTGCTCGGATGAGCTTAAGTCACTGATGCCTCCTCAACAGGTGTTTACCCGTGCAACTAGACTGGCACCTGGGTCCCACCCATTCACAGTCAGGTTAGCCAAATGCAGACGACAATTCTACTCCTGCAACTTCCTCTCTCGCACTTCCCGCCTGTGGAATACTCCCGTATTCTTGCTTTCCTGACGGCTACAACCTCCAGAAATTTAAATGAAAAGTCAATATTCAACCACTGGCCTCTAGCTCTCCCCCTCCCCTGTATAACCTTCACTTTCTCTCCACCAATGTATCTGTCATCGCACCTGCATTCTCAGCTTTCTATTGCTCCTTTCTAACTAGGTTGTACTCCTCACTCTTTTCTAATTAATCTTTTTACAGTTATATAACCCCCTGCACATCAGTGGCGTTTCCGCCTTGCTCGGGGTGAAATGATTATAAAAAAAACAAAAAAAAACTGATCCCTATATCGAGGTGGTTGATATGTTTAGCATTTAATAATTCTAAATTCGTAACATTTACGATTGATTCTGAGTATATGTCGTCACTGATTACTTTCTAATTGGAGATCATGTAATCTGTTTTCAAAATGTTTATCTTGAGTCCCGTTTCTTAGAGATTTAAGCTATATTAAAATAGGATTTCATCACTATTTTTTATCTTAATTACTCGTGAAAATAAACACACACAAACACACATACACACACACATACACACATATATATATATAAAGTTACGTGAATTAAAATAATATTCATATGAGGGGACAGTATAATAAAACAGTGCTCAATGAATTATGAACAGAGCCATATATATATATATATATATATATATATATATATTTGTTAATAAATATACATATTGTACTTTGGTTGGTACGACTAAAAGTTTCAAGTAATTGCAAGTAATATGCACCCGATGATTACATAATGCATCGTGGCATCGACGTGAGACAATATATATATATATATATATATATATATATATAATAGAATCTAATGAGCCAGACAAACGTACCTAGGTTTCTCCAAAACGGATCGTCAGGGAAAGCTTTTCCTGACAATCCGTTTAGGAGAAACCAAAGTAGTTTGGTCCGGCTCATAAGGTTCTATTCCGTTCACTCTACCTTTGTATTGAGCACTTTCTGTTAGATGGTTACTCGTGTCGGGATTTTTCTATTTTTCTTTGAGCTTCGTGCCGATTTCTGTCCTAAGCTTTTTCTTTTTTTCGTTTTGAAAATCATTTTTTCTTTCGTTCGAAATTTTTTGAAGAAGTTTTTCGAGACGAGTATAACGATATATAATCACACACACACACACACACAAACACACACACACACACCCACACACACACACACATATATATATATATATATATATGTATATATATATATATATATACTGGCGTATGATAAATCATACGCTAAAAAGTCTGTCTCCTACTACTGAGCGCCCATAGATCAGAGGTAGAATCGCCGACTTACGCAGATTTGGTCGGGTTTCAATTCTGGGTTAAAAGTATTCGGATGTCTAACCGTACTGATGAGTTGTGATACATCGAGACAGATCTGTCTGCGGATGATTTTATATGTAGTTATAATGATATGCTATAATCATGGTTTCAATATGCTCAATATCAGGGATACATCTTAGGCAAATAAAAAACTGACCAAGTTTTGATGCATGAAACAGACTGTAGCTACTTGGTGTTGACCTCAATGTCCACTTCATATATATATATGTCCACTTCATATATATATATATATATATATTTATGAGAAAGTATTTTTAATGTGTGTTATATTTATGATATGAATTGATCGATATGCGTCATATATATATATATATATATATTATGTGGAATTAGTTGAAACTTTCTTCAATAGAATAGGCAAATATTAGAATTCGCAAATAATTGCAATATATTAAAGTTTTACATCAATCATTGCAATCTGAGTTGTTTTTTCATTTTGTTTACTTATACTTTTTATAGTTCCGTAAGCACAGCAATTTTAATGGATTTTACGTTTTTGTCAAAGCTAATCACAGAAAAAGTTGGCGAATATGTTTAAAAAACAAAGCTGTTTCAAATTTTAAAATTATGGATAGAAAACTTTGTGAAACTTACATTGAAAAAATATATAAAAATGATCGTATCTTATAATTTGATATTCATTATATTTGAAGGAATAATTCGTATGAAGGACGTGCCATAAATACCGGGAAAAGCTGGCTATTTTGAGTAACAATGGTTATTTCTATAATGTGAACGGATGTCCTCGTCCTTGATCATTTCTTATCAGGCTTACATATGTATAATCATAAGTATATATATATATATATATATATATATATATATATATATATATATATATATATATATATATATATATATATATATATATTATTGACGGATGTGTGTTGTGGTGCATTGGATATCGGCTCGGAAAGAGGAATCGGTGAGCCGAGTTCGATTTCCAGTCAAAAACACTCTGCATTCACTTACGCACTGCTACCCTTGGGAAAGGTATTAATCCGTCCCTTCCCTCCAGTTATGCGTTAAATATCTGAGGTCTGCTGTTCATGCGATCCGTGGCAAACTCCTGCACCGATTGTTTGTTATCAGCAGTTACAAAAAGTGTGGATAGTGCTACACAAGCCTTCACCACTCTAATCAATTCTTTGTGTGGTACTGTAACTGAGGTTAGACACTCATACGTCGAAATTGACGGGAGAGTCCATAATATATATATATATATATATATATATATATATATAGTCATATATCATTAATAAAGATTGTGTTTTGCTAAAATAGGAAACATATCAGTCAAGCAGAGTATTTCTGAAAGGTAACTTCTTATTAAATGAATTAATGTCAGTAGTCGCTCAATAACAAAAAGTTGAGCATTAATGGTAATAAATACAATTAAAAGTAGAGATCACTTAATTTTATTTATAATTACATAATTGCATAAGTAAAATTGACTTACCACAATGTAAATTCCACTTGAGAATCTCCCTGTCTGGCGCTTGATTCGATATGTCCAACTTGAAAAGTAACAGCCATAATTACTTGAGGGACCTTTTTTGTGATGTGTGTAATGTGTGTTTACAATTTCATGTATGTGTGCATGTGTTCGTTTGTTAGTATTTAAGTAAGATATATTTATATAGATGCTTGTACCAGTGCCTGTATTTCTAGTCTCCTTTGTAAATATTTCCTCCAACGCCACGTAACAGCTCGCAGCCAGCTGCTTCACAACGTGCTTCGGTTTTCCTTATGTACGTCACTGGGGCAACTGCAAGAAATCACAAAAAGGGGAGAACTGTTACTATCAGAACGAGGCTGAAGAAGAAGCTAACAAACAACCAATCAACCACAAAATACTAACCAAGCGACCGACCTATTGGCTCGCTTGCCACCTGCCAGCCCATCCGACCCAACTCACTAGCCTATGCGTAGTTTTTGCCTTGTATTTTTTCTGCTTCTTCTTCCCACTTGATCGACGCCATCTTTGAACAACCCTCAAAGATTACACAGAATCTTCAGTTTTGTCTATTTTCTTAAAGTCTAGGTCACATCATTTGATCTAATAATTGAATTTCCTTTCTTTTTTTTTTAATTGAAAATTAAAGAAAAGAGAATGCAGTCAAATGAAATGGGAAGACTGGAATAAAACTAGGATAGAAACAAAGAAGATGACAAAAGAGTGGAGAAAGAAATGTAGGAGAAAGAATTTAACTGAAATAAGGAAAGAACACTTCTGGAGAATATGTCCTGTAAAAGCGGATTTTAGGTAAGAAACGCGAAAAGCCAAAAAGAAAAGAACAGAAAAGGTGACCATTGATTACTAATTTGTGAAGATAGCAAGAAAAAGAAAATGTTTGAAAGTAAATGAAATGGAAAAAGGTTAATGGTATAATATACTTTACGCTCTACCAATATAAAATAGAATAATAAATAAAAAAAATCATAAAACTGTTGGGGCGCTCTCCACCTTTCCACGGAAATTCGAATCACTATATAAAATAGTAGTGATTATATCTCGGGGAAGGAAGTCGAGTAAGGAAATCAAGTGAGCGAGTCAGTCGGGTATTTCCGGTATTGCACCGGAAGTGTTCTACTAGTCAATTTATTACGTCTCTACGACGATACTGTATACTAATTACCTTGTTCTGTATTCTACTAATGCTCACCTCTTGTAAATACTTTCCTGTCAATACACCTACTTTTATACTATTACGTTGTTTTGTATTATTTCACATAATTCTCTTACCCGATTTAACAAAAAAATATATATTTATATTGAAAGACACGTGTATTTGCAAATTGTGTACCTGTATACTTTTTTAGCAATAAAGCAAACATATATCAATTAATACCAAGGGATACAAACATATATAAACTCGTATCCAAAGATTCTCGTCTTACAGGGTAGCTAGCTAATCCTCTTTGCAGACACCTGCTCAAGCACATTTGTGTTTGTTCAACACTCACAGGGTCTACCTGTAGTTTATACTATTGAATTGATATAGTTATAGTTTCTGAAAGAGAGTGCATAATCTGGCGTGATAAACAGTTTGAACAAAGCCAATACATTCAAACCCTCAGTAACAATGAGTTGTGACCTCGTGCTAGCACAACCATCGACGACAGTCACTCACTAGGCTCAACCTGTGGTATGGTTTTTAGGCACTTGTTAAAGGTGCCGCACACTGGGGTCGCCTATTTCAAACTGATAACATCAAGAAGTCAACTTCCTGACAAATCGGCCACGGTGAGCTTCGAACCTGAGCTTCCTGGTCAGAAAACAAACGTTCTAACCATTTAAACGCGCGTTCATTGAGCGAGTTCGAACTTAAAGCCAAGAAGGCGTCAGATAAACCAACGAAAACATTCACGGCATGAACAAGAGAGTAAAATTAATTTACATATACTAAATTACCCACAAATATGGGTGCAAAACAGAAGACCGGTGTGCGATTCCTTTATCCTCAGTAGAGCGCACATATACTACAACCATTTTAGGCAAAAATTTAGATGCAATTCTTTTTTCTCTAGTACTATCTCACTGTCACTCTCAGTTATCATGTGTTAAAATGAAATCGGAATCTAACCGTACTGATGAGCTGTGATACAGTGAAACAGATCGCTCTGCGGATGACAATATTTACGCTCTCACACCCTGATTGAGCACTCTGGAAGGATGGTAGACTTTGAAAAACAGTAGCGACTCTGGCGTGTACGCATCACACATTCAGTAAAAATGAATTAGAGCACTCTAGCTATTGGGCGCGTATAATGATAATATATGCGCTAAAAAATTTGCCTTCTTTCACCACCTGCCCGTAGCCCAGAGGTAGAACCGCCGACTGACGCCAGTTCGGTCGGGTTTCAATCCTTGTTTAAAAGGCAATTGGAGTCTAACCGTACTGATGAGCTGTGATATAGCAAAACAGATCTGTCTACGGATGACAATATATATATACTGCCGGTCGTAATTATTATGCCAAACCAGTGTTTAAAAAAATGATGCACTTCATACTGTCTTTTAGTATTTATTGCCAAGTGAATAATTGTAAATGAAATTAGAATGGTGCTTTTGTTAATACTACGCAGTAACATGTGCATCAAATGAATTTATAAATATTTAATAATTACCTGTATTGAATTTTCATCAATTAAGGAATGAAGAAAATTTAGGGTGATTCGGACGAGTTCATCTTTGATTCTATACCTTGTAAAATTTTGCAAAGTAATAATAACGAAAGAACCATTCTGTTTTCATTTGGAATTATCCACTAAAATAGTTTGAAATACATTATTTCTTTAAAAATTAAAAAACTGGGCCGGTAGTGTATATATATATATATAGTGGAACTCTGGATTTGATTGGACATCAAATCGCAAAATTCAATACGTCAGAGAAATGGTTTTTCCACACCTAAAAGAAAAACCATTCTGGAGCCATTGTACGTGACTGGATTCAATATTATGGTCTTCAACTGGTCACGGCGATCAGTCAAGGGAGGCGGTTTTCTGACACACAACTAAAATGTAACCAACTTGAAATCGACCCGGAGATAAGGTCAAGTCGCACCTTGTTCTTTTTCTCTTTATCTATTTCAACAATCACGACTAGAATATTTTGTACGAAATCTTCATACACTTAACTTTCTCAGTGAACATTAATTTCTACGAATTCTTGTTATTCCTCCTTTTAATAAATTTCTATTTTAAAATACAAAATGTATATTTCATTCTTCTTACGTTATTCCACACTATTCCACACATACCAATCTGTACCGACAACCAACCTTCTGCTGATAATAATTCTGATGATTATAATTCAGCATAAAACTTGTAAGCTGTAGGAAGTACGGTTAAGTCTGACACAAGGCCAAATCAAAGAAAAATTAACCAGCTCTCTTCTTCTTCTTCTTCTATGTGCCCTGTCCCTTCAGGACGTAGGCGATCATGGATCTCCACGTCTCCCTATCCCTTGTGGCTCTTAGTATGTTTGCTCCTGTTGCTCCTGGCAACCCCCGTTCCGTCATCCACCTGATCAGGCCCTGCAAATATGTTATCCGCTGCCTTCCTCTGTCTCTCCTTCCTTCTATCTGACCAGTCAGTATCAGGTTCTCCAGGCTTTCCTTCCTCATTGCATGTCCCAGGAACTTCAGTTGTCTCTTCCTGATGCTCAGCATCAATTTCCTTTTTGTTGCCATTCTTTCTAACACTTCGTCGTTGCTTGTATGCTCAGTCCACGATATCCGTAGCATACTTCTGTAGAACCACATTTCGGCCGCTTCCAGTTTTGTCCTCATTTTCGATGATATTGTCCAGCATTCACAGCCGTACTGAAGAACTGACATCACGTAGCAGTCTAGCACTCTTTTCTTCGTTTCTATTGAGATCTTCCTGTGTGTTAGTATTTTGCTCATCTTCTGGAACGCGTCCTTTGCCATGCCAATTCGCCTTCGGATCTCCGTGTCGCACTTTCCATCTCCTGTTAGAACACTTCCTAGGTACTTAAATTCTTGGACTTGTTTGATTCTGTTATCCCCCACCTGCATTTGGCATTTTGGGTTGTATCTTTTGCTGATGACCATGCACTCAGTTTTCTTAAAGTTTATTTGTAGTCCCATCTTGTCACTCTCCACTGCTACTTTCTGTATGAGATCTTGCAGTTTCCTTTCCGTGTCCGCAATCAGTACTGTATCGTCCGCGTATCTTATGTTGTTCAGGTTGTGGCCTCCAATAATAAATCCTGGTGTGTCATCTAGGTTCCTCAAAATATTCTCGCTGTATAGGTTGAACAAATCCGGTGAAAAGACACAGCCTTGTCTTACGCCTTTTTCTATCTTTGTGTATCTACTGAGGTCGTTACCTGTCCGTATGCAGACCGTTTGCTGCCAGTAGAGATTCTTGATTATTCTTATATCTTTGCCGAAAATGTCGAGGTTTCCTATCATTTCCATCAATTCTTTGTGTCGTATTTTGTCGAATGCTTTCGCGTAATATATATATATATATATATATATATATATATATATAAACTTAATTATAAATGGAACTTTGTCTTTGTGTGTGTGTTTGTGTGTGTGTGTGTCCCTTACTATAGACTTCGAAACGGTTGAACCGATTTTCTTGAAAATTTACACGGTTGTACTATGAGCGTCTGCGAGTGTTTTTAACTAGGTTTTGTGTCGAAGTACCCCCCATTAAATATCGAGAATTGATAATCGAAAAAATCGGGTTAGGGAAGAAGTGGTCCGATTTTAATCAATTTTGATACACTCATAGACAAAGATATAAGAAACGTTATTCACAATTTTCAACGTTGCATTTCTTACAGTAATGCAGAAAATCGATAATATATATATATAAAAGGCAAGCTATTTGTGTGTGTGTCTGTTTATCTGCCTGTACGTCTGTATTCTTTCAGCCCTTTTATTTTAGTTTTTGCTTCGGGTTTGGCTCTAAGGAGGTATAATTGTAGTTCTTAGTCTCAGCCATGATACCATTTATTCATAGGACTTATTTAGCCTTCAACATTCAGTTGACGACGAAAAAACCTTATTTGATATCGATACCAGGAAATCATCCATTCATTTTTCTTTCAGTCTAAGGTTTCGCTTTAACTGGAAACAACTATTGCTTTTTAGTCTTCCGAGCCAACGTCCAAAGAGTCTGAGCTGCAGGACCATGGATTAGTTTTAAAGCTTTCATTACACCCGAGCAACGCCGGGCTATGCTGCTAGTATATATATATAACCGAAGTTAAGCCAGGTCGAGGTTAGGCAGTAGCTAAATGATTAAACGCTTGGGAATACCAAGAACTGTAAGCTTGCTCTGTGCAGGTGATTTACTGCTCGGAATTGTTATTTGGAGAGCCGAGTCTGAATTCTTGTTGGGTTCGTTATATTTACATACGCGCATGGTACGCTTAGAAAAGTTATGAATCCAACTTTTCCTACAGGTATGGATCAATTAATAAAGATTGTATCAGTAAGCCATTATTATTTAACATAATTCTCACAATCTAAAAATGTTTTATGGGTTTAAATAATATGTAAGGTTGATAACACGTAAACAAGAATTAATTCAATAAACAAAATCTAAATTTATTAATGATTACGATTATATATATATATATATATATGATTTGTTTGAACATTATCTTTGATCGATATTTAAGTAGATATTCTATTTTTTGTGTTTTTAATTAAACAGTATTGTATATTTATATTTACTGACCTGATTATTTACTATACATTTTTTATTTACGAAAATGTGTGTCATTCGGCAGGATTCAAACCTGCGACCTCTATCCACATAGGGGTTGCAGGTTCGAATCCTGCCGAATGTCACACATTTTCGTAATAAGAAAATTTATCGTAAATAATCAGGCCAGTAGATATAAATATACAATACTGTTTATTTAAAAAAACAAAAAAGATATCTACTTAAATATGAGTATCGATCAAAATAATGTTAAAAAAAATCATTTCAAATTGTCGGTTGTTTATAACCACGTTTCGTTAATCTTTGTTAATTTCCGTAACATATATGCATATTAATTATTTCAAATGTTTTATAATGGATACTTCGTATTTAAAATAGATGCCTCAGATCAATTTATTAAACACCGTGTATTACGTCTATCGGCTTGCGCATTCATCTTCGTGCATTCTCAGGTTTGGATCGAATCTATGTCACTCTTTATAAGGGGAACCATCGTTTGAGTCCGCATGTTTTTCTGTTCGAACACGAAGACCGTCATTGCAAGCAAAAAAGTTTCTATTTTCTTCTTTGTGTTAGTGGTATACTTTTTTTTTTTTTAATCATTTCACCCCGAGCAAGGCAGAAACACCACTGATGTGCAGGGGGTTACATAATTGTAAAAAGATTAATTAGAAAAGAGTGAGGAGTACAAGCTAGTTAGAAAGAAACAATAGAAAGCTGAGAAAGCAGGTGCAATGACAGATACATAGGCGGAGAGAAAGTGAAGGTTATACAGGGGAGGGGAGAGAGCTAGAGTTCAGTGGTTAGTAGATGAGTATCAACTTTGCATTTAAATTTCTGGAGGTTGTAGCCGTCAGGAAAGCAAGAATACGGGAGTGAGTTCCACAGGCGGGAAGTGCGACAGAGGAAGCTGCAGGAGTAGAATTGTCGTCTGCATTTGGCTAACCTGACTGTGAATGGGTGGGACCCAGTTGCCAGTCTGGTTGCACGGGTAAACACCTGTTGAGGAGGCATCAGTGACTTAAGCTCATCCGAGCAGAAGCCATGAAAGTATTTATAGAAGAGACAGAGGGAGGCCACATTTCGACGATGGGAAAGTGGCTGCAGTCGAGTCGCCAGATCAGTACCTATCACATTACAGACTCTCTTTTGGAGCTTGTCAAGAACACTGAGGAGAACGGCAGGGGCACCTGACTACAAATGGCAGCAGTACTCCATGCACGGACGGATGGTTGACTTGTATATAAAATTTCGTGCGGTATAGTCGGGTCAGTTGAACATCGTCTGCGAAAAAAAGAGCAGCATTTCGTAAATCTTTTGGTCAGAAAGTTTGAAACAGAATGCTTCAATGCAATTATTTTTGAATTCTTATGTGTTAATCCGAGGAGAGTGCAGAAGATATGGAAAGAGCTGGATGAGTCTAATGATAATTACGAATGTACAACAGTTCTGAAAATGAACTCAGATTGTTCTGAAAAGAAAAGAACCCATGAATTTGTAGGTGACTGTCTCAGACTGAGCACGGGGCTTACATGAAGTGCCTTGAGAAGGTTGTGCTTTCAAAAGTGTGGCTACTGGAAGACCCATTGTCTGGCAACAGGTGTCTGCACCATGCGACACAAGCAGAAGAATCTAGTCATGACTGTCAGACAATTTTTGCGATCATATCGCCCATTTCACGTTATCATCTAGCTTCCCAAACAAAATCTCCTTTTTTTATGTGTGGGGCGCAGTTGAGCTAGTGGTCAACACATAGTAGCATCAAAGGTAAAGTGAAGGCAATTATTATGGCAGCATTCACCACCTTAAACAAAGAGACCGTCCAAAAGAGATGCACGGGATTCCTAAGTTGTCTGGGGGTCGTGATTGGAGCCAATAGGAATTTTATTGAATAAATTTATTCTTTAGCATTTCAAGATATTTTTGTATAATTGTCCTGAATATATCTGTTAAAATAAATTGTCAGTGTTATTTTCAGTTTTGCGTGATTTGGACGACAATTTACACATCGCACGAGATAGATAGATAGATAGATAGATAGATAGATAGATAGATAGATAGATAGATAGATAGATTAATTTGTGTAAACATTACTGAATAATCAATCATTTATAATGACAATATAGATAAAATTGTTAGCCTGTAAAAACTTGTGGATAAAGAGAAGAATTTTGTTTCAATGAAAGCTAATGCTCTGGGATGCGATGGTTGAGGAGCTAAAAGGCTTGGTTTGAAAGAACGGGTGAATTGAGGAGGAATCAGTCATAAGAATATAAGAACGCTTCCAAAGAACGCGAAAGAAAAGCATCTATTGAATGGCAGGAAAATGTTGTTGGGAAAATAAAGAAAAGAAATATGACAAGCTTAAATAGATAACAAATTTGCCAAATCAGAAAAAAGAAAAGCAATAAAATTATCAACAAGGAAGAAAAGAAATAGGCTTTATCAGCAGCTCGCATTAGCAACAGCGTCAATGGCAGGACGCTCTTAATAAATGAAAGAACAATGCAAACGTTTTTATTGAACTAGTGCTCCTTTAACCAAAACGCACGTCTTGCTTAAGGCAACATTATTTTCAATGGAGCATCATGAAAACGACAAAAAAGAATTAAAATATGGGCTAGAAATAGACGAAACGTGGAGTTTCGTTAACATACTTTCAAAAGGTATGGACGCTAGAGTAAATAGTTGTCTCCCTATACAGCTTTACCCTACTCCCCCCACTGGAGCGAGATGTAACACAAGGTCATTTTCTAACGTGGGGAGCCCGACCACGTACAGATGGGCGAAGGAACAAAAATTCCCCAGTATTCAACCGCCGGTTGAGCTGATCCCTGTGACGAGCACTTGTTATGTCCCTCTGTTGCAATGTGGTGGCGCGGCCGCGGGACGCAATTCCCCGAGACCGGGATTCTACTCAGTGTAATTTTTCTCAGATGCACCTCTGCACTCGGGGCCGGAGCTATCACTGAGCCGCACTCTGTCTTCGTAAACAGAGGCGCAAGTGAGAGATGATTTTTGGTCCCTACCGGACACAAACATGTGCCAGATAAGTATATCTGTCTTCTCCTACCATGTTTTATGTTTGTTCTTGCGTCAATTTGGACAGGATCCACGCTGTTCTGAAAGGAGATGTTTGTAGATTTAAACTTCGATCTACTATCTTGAGATACATTGCAACAAGTAAGTTTTAAGTTTACCTTGCCGCAATTCAGATATCAAGAGAATTGAACAATTTCATTTGAATACGCTTTTGCCACGAACATTTTGAACAGCTCTTGTACAAACGACCTCCTTTATCTGTAAACTAAGGTACAAAAATGAAAACTTTGTATATAATAATGCTTTATTTAGATTAATGGTAGAGGTAATATATTAACACGATGTGCGTTGTGGCGCGGTGGATATTGGCTCGGAACGAGAAATCGGGGAACTGAGTTCGAATTCCAGTTGAATTGCTTGCATTCACTTACGCGCAAATACCATTGGGAAAGGTATTAATCCGTCTCTTCCCTCCAGTTATGGGTTAAATGATAGGACAGATTGGGTTCTATAGCCTTGGTCGGCAACCAGTCTACCGCAGAAAGCAATGGCAACCTACTGCGGGATAATCTTCTGCCCAGTCAGTCATGTCTCTTTCGAGACATGATTGCCCAAGCGTGTCTCGCACATAGCACTTAACTGACTGACTGAATATATTAAACTTGCAACTATGATGTATCTAAGCAAGCAAGATTTGAATCGTCTTTTCTAGATGTATCTAAGCAAGCAAGATTTGAATCGCCTTTGCTAGATGTATCTAAGCAAGCAATATTTGAATCGTTTTTGCTAGATGTATCTAAGCAAGCAAGATTTGAATCGTTTTTGCTAGATGTATCTAAGCAAGCAAGATCTGAATCGTTTTTGCTAGATGTATCTAAGCAAGCAAGATCTGAATCGTCTTTGCTAGATGTATCTAAGCAAGCAAGATTTGAATCGTCTTTGCTAGATGTATCTAAGCAAGCAAGATTTGAATCGTCTTTGCTAGATGTATCTAAGCAAGCCAGATTGGAATCATCTTTGCAGATTAGACCAAAAATGGAGCATCTGGAGCGAAGTAACTCTATCCGAAACTTCTAGTCTTGGTCGAGTTTCGTGTAGCTTTTTGGGTTATGAATTTTCTTTTACATTCTTCAACCCGTTTCCCACGAATGAAACGTTGCTAGACTTTTCATGGCAGATGTTCGGACGAACTAGATTCCTTCGTCTCATCAATACAGATTTTAATCACGCTGAAGTTAAGCAACATCGATCCTGGTCAGTAACTAGATGAGTGATAGCATGGGAGAACTAGATACTGTAAGCGTGAAAGTGCGGGTTTGTAACCCAAGAACATTAACTATGGATATATAGTACCCACCGCAAATGACACCATTTTAATTACAATTTAGTTTCAGTAACTGATTTTCTTAAATAAATAATATGCTTTTCAGTTCCTATTAATGTTGACTCAAAGTAGAAATTTTGAAGTGCCTGCATGTAAAATATTTTAAATAAAGATTTGTATTTAATATTTTTTTTGATATTTTCAAAATCAGGTATGGTATACCCATGGTTAGTAGTATAGGTATACCCATGGTTAGTAGTATAGGTGTACCCATGGTTAGTAGTAGTGTAACTTTAATTGATGGTTAGTGTTCCAGGGTTAATGGATAACGGCTCGGGATTGTTAATCAACGATCCAAGTTTCAATTACTCTTGAATTCGTCATATTCATTGACGTGCAAATACTCCCAGGAAAGGTATGAATACACCTCTTCTCTCCTAGCAATGGGTTAATTCGTAAGAGTGGTTTCACTAGAAAAATTATTATCGCAAAAATAAAAAATATATATATATATGCGTAAAATATATTTACATTTCAGCATTAAATAACCCATAGAGATTGTTATGCTACTAAGCAAGACTAACCTAACCAACCATCTATCAAACAGATTCTTCTCCATAACTGTTTTTTATAATTTCATCCTAAGCAAGGAGGTACCGCTACTAATGTGCAGGGAGCTACATAAGAGATATAAAGTTTTAGACATGAAAAGAGTGAAGACAAAGTCAAACCAACTACAGGGGGAGGAAGACAAAAGGCAAGAGAAAGATATGAAAACAGGAGTGAAGACGCTTACAAAGTTAGAGAGAAAGGAAAAGAACATGATACACGGGGTGATGTGGAAAGAGCTAGAGTCAAGTGGATAAGTGATGATAACTGAGTTTGCATTTAAATTTTTGGAGGTTATAGCCGTCAAGAAAGCAAGTATATGGAAGGGAGCTCCAATGGCGGGAAGCGCAAGAAAAGCAGCTGATAGAGTAGAATTGTCGCTTGAATTTAGTTGATTTAACTGTAAATGGTTGGGACCTTGTTGTCAGTTTGCTTACGCGAGTAAATTCTTTGGGTGGGTGGTACCAGTGATCTATGTTCTTCGGAGCAGAAGCCATTAAAATATTTGTAGAAGAGACAGAGGGAACCCACATTCCGCCGATGAGAAAGTTGCTGGAGTAGAGCTGAATTCTACCAATAGGTTTACCAATAGAGGTCTACTGGCCTACCGGCCTACGTTCATACGACTAGAGGTCTACAGGTCTTCGACTAGAGGTCTACGTCTACAGATCTACAGATCTTTGACTAGAGGTCTACAGGCCTGCCAGGTCGGGATCAATCACGTTACAGAGTCTCTTGAGAACATTAAGACGAACAGTAGGGGTGCCGGACCAGATATGGCAAAAGTATTCCATGCACGGTCGAATGGTTGGTTGCATTGATGAACGAATTCCCGAGTGATTGCTTCCCTAATCACTAGAATTTCAACATCTTCAAATCGAGGGTACACTCAACATATTCGGATAATATGCAACTCTTGCCTCTTTCTTACAACATTCCAACTTAATAACACTTTACCTTGAATGGGACTTAAGTTTTGTATTAAATGAAAAATAGTATAAAGACGAGTAAAGGAAAAATTTGGATAAGAAGCAAGTCTCGCAGACTAACCAACTGTAGTCCTATTCTTGATAGGTGATGTAATGAATATGTAATAAATATGCATACACTTTAGTTCCCCCTCACAGTAATGTGATTGACTGGTGTCAGCCATAGATACAGACAAAGTCGAGGACGCATAGATGTCTTGGTCTATAGGTCTACGCCCATAGGGGTCTACTGGCCTACCGGCCTACGTTCATACGACTAGAGGTCTACAGGTCTTCGACTAGAGGTCTACGTCTACAGATCTACAGATCTTTGACTAGAGGTCTACAGGCCTGCGACTATTGACAACGCCTACCTCTACGTTCATACGTCTAGAGGTCTACAGGTCTTCGATAGAGGTCTACGTCTACAGATCTACAGATCTTTGACTAGAGGTCTACAGGTCTACGACTATTGACAACGCCTACCGCTACGTTCATACGACTAGAGGTCTACATGTCTTCGACTAGAGGTCTACATCTACAGATCTACAGATCTTGGACTAGAGGTCTACAGGTCTACGACTATTGACAACGATTACCGCTACGTTCATACGACTAGAGGTCTACGTCCACAGGTCTACAGATCTTTGACTAGAGTTCTACAGGTCTACGACTATTGACAACGCCTACCGCTACGTTCATACGACTAGAGGTCTACATGTCTTCGACTAGAGGTCTACATCTACAGATCTACAGATCTTTGACTAGAGGTCTACAGGTCTACGACTATTGACAACGATTACCGCTACGTTCATACGACTAGAGGTCTACAGGTCTTCGACTAGAGGTCTACGTCCACAGGTCTACAGATCTTTGACTAGAGTTCTACAGGTCTACGTCTATTGACTACGCCTACGTCTCAGGATACTGCATACCACGAGTATCGTCCATTACGTCTATTTACTAGATTGACCTACCAGGTTGCATTTGAGTAAACCGCTTATCTACCTCGAATTATATATATATATATATATATATATATATATATATATATATATATATATATATATCCCTTTCCGGGACATATCAATAAGTTTGCCACATTGTGGCTCACTGACATACTATATTATGACCAATATATAACAATCTTTAATCATACACAGGTATAGCGTCTGTAGGTAAAAGATAATAAACATATCTTGTGGCTGAAATGACCACTACGTTCATCTCTTATATTGTGATTTTTACTATGTGGCTATGTGAGAAAACAGGTCTATATTCTCTCTTCCTACAAGCTTAGAGTGACTTAAATCGTTAGTTCAGCCCCTGTCAGACACACTGTAATATGTCTTGCGTAACATTCTCCAGTGGTTCAGTGATACTCCGATTAATTTCCACTCGAGTTTTACGCAGAAAAGGGATATACCTCTCCTCTCACATAGAAAAAATATCACACGGTGCTAATTCTAAGTAGTGGCTATTTCAATCATATGATCGTTGTCACTGGCACGTTCGATCTATCTTCCATATATTCTCATTGAGATGAGGTGCTGGAGAATGTTAGGCAAGACAAGCTACTGCGTGTTTAGCAAGAGCTACACTACCGACTTGTTGTATGCAATGTCAAATGTGGTGCGCATATTGAACAATTGTGAAGATTTGTGAAGTCGGTTATATAATTCCACATTTTGTTAGAATTTTAATAAATGACTCTTTTATTGTCCAGCATGGAGACTATTTAATTTCTGTTGTTTGGGACCTGTAGTTGCTCAGATATTAAAATTTCAAACGATGTCAACTTTGTGGGAGTCAATCTTTATATATTATTAGTTTTCTTTTCTTGCTATAGTCTCGATAACTTTTTCTCCAATAATGTGTTCATTCTTCCAACTAATTCAATAAGAAGTTTTATGTTTGTTCTTGCGTCAATTTGGACAGGATCCACGCTGTTCTGAAAGGAGATGTTTGTATATTTAAACTTCGATCTACTATCTTGAGATACATTGCAACAAGTAAGTTTTAAGTTTACCTTGCCGCAATTCAGATATCAAGAGAATTGAACAATTTCATTAGAATACGCTTTTGCCACGAACATTTTGAACAGCTCTTGTACAAACGACCTCCTTTATCTGTAAACCAAGGTACAGAGAGAAAACTTTGTATATAATAATGCTTTATTTAGATTAATGGTAGAGGAAATATATTAAACTTGCAACTAAGATGTATCTAAGCAAGCAAGATTTGAATCGTCTTTGCTAGATTCAAATGCAAGCTTAGCTCGCTGTAAATCAGGAGGAAAAGTGGTCCAGTTATAAATAAAATCTATGGATTGCAACAGTATAAGTAGTACGGAGCCTTGTTTTAACTCATATTATAATAGCTAACTCCACTCATTTTCGATATCTGAGATTTAAATTCAATTTTAAAAAATAAAAAAGTTTCTAGAAGCTTTCATTTTAGCTTTAAATAAAGCTAAATGATTAAATTTATTATTTCCAGTAAGCAAAATAGTCCGCTATATTTCAAGCAGAAATTATATTGATTGAAATCTCAACTTTTTTCGAGTTTTCAAAACATCATTTTTGCGTACATTTTGACAGCTTGACAAGTGTGTAAACAAAAGTTAATTCTTGATTTTAAAAATCTTGTAAAAATAAAATGTACATCTGTGACACATTATTTTTAGAAAATTAGCAAACTTAAAGTTACATTTATTTGATTTACACAAATATTTATTTATAGCAAGAAATTTAGAATAGAAGAATCATGAAGGTGTGAAGTAATTGATGACAGTCCGATAGGAACATAAGCGAAGTAATGTTTGACCAGAATTGACATAATTGTCCAATATTTTTCTATAAGGGGAAGAAACAGTAAAACACGTGACCTTTAATGTAACTCAGAAAATACCATGCTTAAACAAATATTTCCAATACACGAAAAATATTAAAAATTATTTAAAATATCTATTGGCTCATTTCAATTTTTGATTAGTAAATATTGTCTTCATTTAATACCTTATGACCTAACCACAACAAATCTATAAAGAATTTATACAATAATAAATTACTATAGTAAAAAAGAAAAAAATGAACATTGTTCTTATAAAAATTAATTGTTAACGAAAAAATGTTATTCAGTTTGTAACATTCTAATATATTTAAAAAAAATTAAAAGCTTTATTTTATTTTACTATTCGGAACATTCTTTTAGAGAAAACGGTCAACTGTTTCAAAAAAATGAAAGAAATAAACGATTTACATTCCTAAGGAGTACCGCGTTTTACTAATAAAATAAATTTTCGATACACAAATTTAATTTATGGAAATTATTATGAATTTACGTGGAGAGGAAGTGATATTTTTACAAAGATTTTATAAAAATAATAATTTCAAAATTCATTTGAATGAAAGTTTCATTAAAATCTGACAATTATTTGATTTTTACAAGAATTTCTAGTTTAATGTGTTTTTTGGCCGAAAAAATTGAATTGCAGAAGATCACATTATCCAGAGTAACATCTCGTAGCAATTTGATTAACTATTGATTAAAAAAAAAGATTTTTTGAAATATTCCAAATAAAGATTTATATTTAATTTTTTTTTTATATTTTCAAAATCGGGTGTGATATACCCATTGTTAACAGTGGAGTAACTATAATTGATTATTAGTGTTCCAGGGTTAAATATTACTTCTCGAATATTCAGTCACCACGGACCAGTAGAAGAAAGTATGTAATGAAATAGTGTAAATTTTACTGGTTTCTCCCTGAAAAACAAACAAAAATACATTGAAGGCTGTTTTAAAAAAGTTCTACTACTTCTGAAACGTTCTAGAGAAGGAAATAAAAATAAATTCTGTGGAGATAAATCTGAAAAAATCTGAAGGGTCTAGAATAAACTCTCAGTCTATCAGCTTTATTTTTATTGGATTTGTTTTCTAGAGTGTTCCATTCAACTATGCTAACACCTTTTCTCTTGACCAAACAGAACATTCAATGTTTGCATAATCAAGTTGCTAGCAGGAAACATCTGCGTTAAGATCCTTCCATTTTTCCAGAGTCGCGTAAATTGCACAGGCTTTACAGGACACAAAACATTCTGTTGATGAAGTTTTATATTCTGGTGTTGGCCTTGATTTCACATTTTCGTTTTTTGTTTGTTTGTTTGTTCTTTTGTTTGTTTGTTTTCTACTGACATGCAAAACTCATTTTTCATTACTTGTTTTAAAATCCTATAATGGCGAACAATACATGTGAAAAGTGAATGTTTATTGATCTTGACTGTGCATAATTAGCATATACGAGTAGAAAAACAGTCTCAACATACACGAACACGCTTTAAATTTGCATATGAATACCTTATAATTATGCAATAATCAAGTCACAGATATTAAAGGAGTGTCTTACCTCTGATTTTGTACGGTAATTTTATGAAAGAAGCGACAAGTCAAATGTTTATGAAAAGCCTAAATTCTACATAAATTACCGCGGTTAATTTAAACAGCTTATATATATATATATATATATATATATATATATATATAAGTTAGACGACTATATATATAGGGAGTTGGTCCTACTTAATTGTGGTTAATAAACAGGAGTAAATTAATAACAGAGTTTTTCTAACTCTGATTTCCTTTTTATTATAATTCATTGTATAGTGACTTTATTGCTACCCTGTATATTTGTTGATTTTCTTTTCTAAAATCTTGATATCAATCTATCTCTCACTTACCATCGATCTATGTATGTATGTATGTATTTATCTCTCCCTCTCTCTCTCTCTCTCTCTCTCTGTCTCTATATATATATAACAACATAGATATAGTGATGAGGATTTTAAAAATTAATTAAACTAATCGAATTATCTGAAAACATGTCTAGTTCATATATATATATATATATATATATATATATATATATATATATGTGTGTGTGTGTGTGTGTGTGTGTGTGTGTGTGTGTGTGTGTGTGATTCATTCTATTGCCTGGAGAGAATAAATATCAGTCATTACGAAACACCCTCAGGGAATAAAGAAAAGTAAATATTTTATCTGTCGGTACGCAAATTATCTATCTATCTATCTATCTATCTATCTATCTATCTATGTCTTTCTATATAGATGTGCATGTAGGGTGCTTTGAATATATATATATATATATATACATATATATATATATATGTGTGTGTGTGTGTGTGTGTGTGTGTGTGTGTGTGTGAATTTTTATGCTCGTTTTGATATGTAGAAGTATCAATTAATGAACAGTACATCTCTTTACTTTCATGCTAACCGTTGGCGTCGAGCTGATAACGACAAGCTCTGGCCCAGCGAACATGATGGATGATTTTGTGAAAATCACAGACATTAATAAAACTTCCTGCAGTGTTGCACATTCCTTTCTTGATAATCAAACACCAGCGCTGCACCAAAGCACTTTTGCTTTGTCTGGCCATGCCGCGCTTCTGAGAATGAAGACTTCTTATTTTTTTGGGCTACACAAGATTCTTACTTATTTATAAGTGGCGTCATGTGGATCATCATTGTTAGCAGAAAACTAGAGTTCCGGACAATAAAAAAAAAAATTTAAATAAGGGACGGCCAGGAGATAAACAAAAAAAGATTAATCGTTTTTTTGTGGGTTGTATCCGAAGAGGAAATATTGGAAACACATCACAATTTGATTGTGGTACCATGAATATTGTTTGTTGATGTAAAGACCAAAACCTCTGTAAGGTAAAGTTTGTAAATTTTTAATGTAAATGTGAGGAAAACTTCCACTAGAATATTTCTTTTTGCTGTAATGTGTACCATGTACAAGATCTGCGAGCGTCTTCAGGTAAGAATTACGTTAGTAGGAAGTTTAAGTTTGAATATGAGTTTTGTTTAACGACATATCAACCTCTGTTGGTTATTTAATGCCAAACAGGTATGATTTTAACGGATTTTTTAAATGTTTGGTTATAGTGAGAAGATCGATTTAGTCAGAGTTTAACGAAAAGATTTCTTTAATCTTTTTTAATTTTAGAAAACTGAAAATGTCTTCTAGGTGTGTATTCAAAAATGTATTACTGGTAATAATTATTTTCCTTTAAAAATATGTATTACTGGTAATATTTTTCCTTAAAAAAAGTATATTTTTCTGTAAAAGTATACTTTTGTACTTTCATAGTGCTTTGACCCAGTTTAGGGGTTAACTATTTGCCAATAGTTGTGACCCTAACAAGTGCTACCTGGAAACAAAATAGGGGAATAGGGGAAGCTATATAGATAGGGGTCGCAGGTTCGAATCCTGCCGAATTGCACACATTTTCGTAATAAAAGTTTATCGTAAATAATCAGGCCTGTAGAAATAAATATATAATACTGTTTCATTAAAAACAGAATATCTACTTAAATACGAGTATCGATAAAAAATAATGTTCAAACAATTCATTTCAAATTGTCGGTTGCTTATAACCAAGTTTCGTTAAAATTCGTTGATTTCCGTAACATGTTTACATTTGTTGACATTACGATACATTTCAGAGCAGATATGTTTGTTTACGATGGATCGAAAATTTTGTTATATTGGCTTGATAAAAGCCTCGTTTAGACTGCAGGCTATTCGTGGTCGAGAGGTGTAAGACATTACCATATATATAAGTAAGAATAAATCTAACCTAGAGCCAACGAACCTACCTAGGTTTCAAGTCGGCTTGCCCTGACGATCCGTTAGGTGAAAACCTAGGTAGGTTCGTTTGCTCTAGGTTAGATTTATTCTTATTTGTTTGCTCTAATTTTGTATTGGGCGCTTTAGTGTTAGGGTTCTCGTCTCGATTTTTTTTCTTTCAAAGAGTACTTTGACGTATGTTCAAGTACTTAGTTTGTTTCTTTTTTTATTTCCATTTTTCCCCACCGCGTTTATACTAGATGGGTTTTTTCGAGACGGGTTTAAAAATAAATCAATTATTATTATGTCATTTTTCATCATATTTCGATTTCTGCTTTGGTCTCACTACCAACCAAGTCTGCGGGGAGACCTAAGGCAGGTAGTGGCGTGTTGTTATGACTCCATTTCATGTTTTTCTATCATCCCTATCATCCCCAGCATTACATAGATAACGTTTTCCTTAGTGTGTGGGCTGTACTTAATAAGACAATTTTTGTATATCTCTTAAGCTGGGGTTTCCAGGGATTCTTTCAATGTGGTGTTTTGTTCCATTTTTTATCATTCCAAGTGCACCTACTATCACTGGCACAACTCTTGTTTTCAATTTCCACATTTTTTCTATTTCAATTTCCAGGTCTTTATATTTTGACAGTTTTTCAAATTCCTTGATTGCTATGTTACAATCCGCTGGACAAGCCATATCAATTAATAGACAAGTTTTCTCCTTCTGGTTTTTAACAATAATGTCTGGCCTGTTTGCTTCAATTTTTCTGTCTGTGTAGATGGTGTAATCCCATAGAATGGTTACATCTTCTATTTCTGTAACCGGTGCTGGATGATGTTCATACCAGTGTTTGTTTACAGTTTTTCCATAATGTTTGCACATTGCCCAATGTAAATATTGCCCAACTCTATCGTGGCGATTTTTATATTCGTTTGGGGCAAGCACAGAACAGCCTGAGATTAGGTGGTCTATTGTTTCTTGGTGTTTATCACAAAACCTGCATTTTGGATCCATATTATTATGCATAATATTTGCCTGAAAGTTTCTCGTGAAAAGACTTTGGTCTTGTGCTGCAAGTATAAATCCTTCAGTTTCAGACTTTAATCCAGATGCACGTAACCATCGATGAGTATTAACTTTGTCAACATTGGATTTATTGGCACGTACTGGATATTGGCCATGCAGAGGTTTGTCTTGCCAGCGCTGTTTCATCTTTTCAAGAGCTTTATCTTTGGCTTTCATTTTCATATTTTTTGCCGCAATAGTCGGTTCTTGGCTACTGTTTTGCTTTTCTACAGAATCTACTAACTGTAAATCTTGTTTGTATTTACTGCCTTCTTTTATTATTATTATTATTATTATTATTATTATTATTATTATTATAAGTTCAATTAAAAAAAGACGATAATGTCCGTTTGTTTAGTTTTTAATGTATTTACTTTTAATTTTGGGTTCAAGATGTTGCATATTGTGCTCGAAGATGTGGATAAAATGCCGAAGTTTATATTTGGTTATTGTTGTTTAAGTACTTTCGATTTCTGCAGACATACAACCTCCAGAAATTTAAATGCAATGTCAATACTCATCTACTAACCACTTGACTCTAGCCCTTCCCCCACCCTGTATATCCTTCCCTTTCTCTCCCCCCTTGCAACTGTCATCACACCTGCATTTTCATCTTTCTATTGCTTCTTTCTAATTGGTTTGTAATCCTCTTCTTCCTCCTCTAATTAATTTTCTTTCAGTTATGTAGCCCCCCGCACATCAGTGGCATTTACGTCTTGCCCGGGGTGAAATGATTAAAAAAAAAATGATTAACAATCTATATGGTGTCTCTGTGGTAGTATAATTTTCTTTTTTCAGAATCCTCGTATTACTTGAGAAATCGTCTATCATGAAGTCACGTGTAACGTTTAGTGAAATGAATGGAATTTATTTATTGTTAACGTTTAGTTTATTTATTTATTATTATAATACTGATAAATTATGAGTACACTATTATTATACTATATGCACTTCGAAAGACCTTCTGATGTGGTGAGCGATGTATTAGTTAATGTGAGCTGGTTACTTTGTATAATAATAGCTTCTAGGGTTTTGAACTTTTCCTTGCATTAAATACTGGAGAGTAGTTTAGCATTATCTACTCGTATTTATCTTATATTGATAGTTTTACTTTGGTAAACGCAGACGACAATTCTACTCCTGCAGCTTCCTCTCTCGCACTTCCCGCCTGTGGAACTCACTCCCGTATTCTTGCTTTCCTGACGGCTACGACCTCCAGAAATTTAAAAGCAAAATTAATACTCACCTACTAACCACTGGACACTAGCTCTCTCCCCTCCCCTGTGTAATCTTCACCTTCTCTCCGCCCATGTATCTGTCATTGCACCTGCTTTCTCAGCTTTCTATTGTTCCTTTCTAACTAGCTTGTACTCCTCACTCCTTTCTAATTAATCTTTTTACATTTATGTAACCCCCTGAACGGATGGTATTAAGTCTCACCAGGCGACAGGTTAACTACGAAATAGTAAGTAATGTTGAGTTTTAATTACTAGTTTTTGAGATGCAATCTCCTGGAGGCGTGGCATGAGAATTAACAGAGAACATTATTTTTAAATAGGGGTATAATAACCGGTATTGTTGTAAATACTTTAGTTAGATATTTAGTTAGATATTTTCTACTACTTGCCGTAGATGATACATTTTAGGCTTTTCTATGTTTTATTGAGTGAGATGTAACCGGTGGTTTAGGTTTTGACATCTTTTTCATTTTGCTTATAAATAAGGTGCATTTCATCACGATGAAATAAGTTAATGGCGTGTTTATTTATTTATTTTTTTGCGTCAGGGGGTTTCTGCCATTCTGTTCTTACAGGGCAAAATATGTTTCTGTTTCAAAAAGATTTGATAAGACATAAATATCAAATCAATAAAAACCAATCTCTCTTATATATAACTTTCACTACTTGGGAACAAAGGGCACCGGAAGCGATAGGAGCGTAACACCCGACAAATCTAAATCTATTTAAACTTATTTATAAATGAAACATTGTCTGTGTGTATGTGTGTGTGTGTGTCCGGTAACTATAGACTCCGAATCGGCGGAACCGATTTTCTTGAAAATTTACACAGTTGTTCTATAAGCATCTGCGATTGTTCTTAGCTAGGTTTTGTGTCTAGGCAACCCCGATAAATATCGAAAATCGAAAATCGAAAAAATCGGGTTATAGAAGGAATGATCTGATTTTAATCAAATATGATACACTCATAGACAAAGACATAAGAAACGATATTCAAAAGTTTCAAGGTTGCAGTTCTTACAATAGTGCAGAAAATCGATAATATATATATATATATATAAAAGGTAAGATGTTTGTGTGTGTGTCTGTTTATCTGCCTGTATGTCTATTTTTTTCAACCCTTTTATTTTAGTTTTTTTTCAGGTTTGGCTCTAAGTAGGTATAATTGTAGTTCTTCGTCTCAGCCATGATACCATTTACTCACAGGACTTATTTAACCTTCAACATTCAGTTTATGACGAAAAAAAACATTTCATATCGATACCAGGAAATCAAAATTTGACTTACATCAATTAATTTTTCTTTCAGTCTACGGTTTAGCTTTAACTGGAAACAACTATTGCTTTTTAGTCTTTCGTGCCAACGCCCAAAGAGTCTGAACTCCATGGATTAGTTTTAAAGCTTTCATTGCACCCGAGCAACACCGGGCTATACTGCTAGTATGTTCTATATGGAACGTGTGAGGCAGTAAAAAATTATGTTGTTTCAAATCACAGGAATGACCTGTTGATTTGATTTTTAAAACTAGACGCCGTACAGGAGTTGCAATGGTTAATTAGAGACTTTGAAACGTGACTTCATTGATCCAGGAAAAGAAACGGTACATTAACCTAGATTGAACAGGGCCTGACAGTTGATTCTTTTCTGATATTTATGGGGATTGCAGTGTCACGTTCGTACAAAGACAACCTGATGAACCTGTATCACTGCTAACCGTTGAAAAAGCAGTGACCGATCACGGGTCCCTAATGGTCGTGACGGCAGGTATCTAAAGAGAGAATTACGTACAGTAATATATATATGAGACTGACTTCTGTCAATTCGACATTCAGTGCAGGCGCTTCCAAATGCGTATGCAGCAGTTCAGTTCAAGCTCTTATTAACTTCAAAGGTAGAAATACCAGCAGTACCCCCCTGGAAACACAAAAGCCACGGAAACTGCGCTATATTGTTGATATTTTTAACTACAGTTTGATTTTAATAGCCCACTGGACACGAGAGAAAAAGTGTCGAATTTTAAAAAGGTGGGGAGAAATAAATTTTTTTACAGTTATCAAAGGCCAATAATCGGACTGGGTTGAGGAATCAGACATCTTACTACCTGCTACTCTAACTAAAAGAGTGAGCTACTGGAAGAGAGGGGTCCTCATCCGGGTGATATAGGAAAAAAGAAAAAAAAAATTAAAGTTCAAACTATTTGCAACGAAAATTTTTGACAAGTTAAAAAAAAATGAGCAAACTAGGAGAACATTCGATTGAGCAAAACAAAGTATACTTGCTTTCCCGACAGCTACAATCTTCAAGAATTCAAATGTAAAGTCAATAGTCACCTCCTGTCTCACTAATTTACATCCTCTCTATCATGCTTTTTTCTCCGCCCAGTCCACTCATCAGTATTCTCATTCGTCTCATACTCTCTTCCTGACACCCTCTGTAGCATGTCACTCTTTCTCATAAAATTCCTCCTATGTAACCCCGTGCACAACAGTGGCAGTAAAATGCCTTGCTTGGGGCCACTCGATTATATATATAGTCATCCGTAGACAAATCTGTTTCACTGTATTACAGCTCATCAGTACGGTTAGACTCCGATTGCTTATATATATATATATATATATATATATATATATATTATATGATATTCTTCGCGTTAATTTCATCAAAGTTCTTTCACTTTGATTGCTGAGATCCTAACAGGTGTTTTATTGTTGGTAATTTTACGAAAGATATGTATTGATAGAGGATGTCCGTTGTGGTGCAGTGGATATCGACAGGGAACGACAAATCGGAGTACCTAGTTCGAATTCCAGTTGAATTCCTTGCATTCCCATATGCGCAAATACCCTTGGGAACGGTATTGATCCGTCATTTTCCTCCAGTTATGGGTTAAATAATAGGACAGATTGGCTTCGATAACCTTGGCTGGCAACCAGTCTCCCGCAGAAAGCAATGGCAACCTACTGCGGGATAATCTTCTTCCCAGTCGGTCATGTCTCTTTCGAAACATGAACGCCCAAGCGTGTATCACGCACGGCAATTAACTGACTTAAGTATGAATGATGATTTTCATAAAACTTATTTTTACCGTAAAAAATGTATTTTTATATTTTCTTATCGTTTTGTGTTTATAGGGTTTCATTATTCGCCCGTAGCCGGAACCCTAACAGGTTCTAGCACCCGGGGGAAGGGTAAAACTGGGAACAACAGAAATTAAAAGGGGGTTCAAACTCCTGTAAATCTCCATTCTTTCGATCAGAATCCTTACTGCTACATGTAGTTTATCGTCATACACAGAACTAGATAATGGCCGAATAGGAGACCCACAAATATGACTAATAGATTCTAGAGTGAACCCTTGCCTAGCACGACACAGTAAACCAGCTCTATCGAGATGAAGCATGCTAACTATTTAACCACTTCGAAATACCCACATCGAATCAATATTTTCTAAAGCAAGTATCCAAATACTTTTGAGTCTTTCTGTAATAATTATTGCTAATATTTTCTTAGTTTACATAGGTTATATTCATCAGCAAAATATTAAAAATATCAATCATGGAAAAATCGATGTTGGCTGCAATGATATATGTAAGAAGGGCCTCGACTGCGGTTTATCATACTAAGATTAGCATCGGACTTCTCTGCGTGAAAATTACACGCCTAGATAAATTTATACAAAGAGTTGCTGAAAATAGTTAAAGCACCATCCATTTTCTAAAAGCAATAGTAATTTATTGAGAATTTATTAGAGAAATATTACAATAAAATATACATTTATTTTTATGCCCCAGTTGGATTTGACCAGATATATAAGATAACTAGCAGTGTAGCCCGGCGTTGCTCGGGTGTATTGAAAGCTTTAAAACAAATCCATGGTCCTGGAGCTCAGACTCAACCTAAAGAATATTTGAAATAATAAAATAATTGCGACAATTTACCAATCGCACCTAGTATATATAACTAGCAGTGTAGCCCGGCGTTGCTCGGGTGTAATGAAAGCTTTAAAACTAATCCATGGTCCTGCAACACAGACTCTTTGGACGTTGGCACGAAAGACTAAAACGCAATAGTTGTTTCCAGTTAAAGAGAAACCTTAAACTGAAAGAAAAATGAATGGATGTAAGGCAAATTTTGATTTCCTAGTATCGTTAAAAAAGATGTTTGTTCGTCGTAAACTGAATTTTGAAGGCTAAACTGAATTTTGAAGGCTAAATAAGTCCCCTGAGTAAATGGTATCATGGCTGAGACTAGAAACTACAATTATACCCAGTTAGAGCCAAACTCAAAGCAAAAACTAAAATAAAAGGGCTCACAAAATAGACATACAGGTAGATAAACAGACACACACACAAACATCTTGCCTTATATATATATATATATATATATATATATATATATATATATATAAAATGCAAGATGTTTGTGTGTGTGTCTGTTTATATATATATAATATATATATGTATGTCTGTCTATATATATATATATATATTATCGATATGTATCTGTTTATATATATATATATATATATTATAGATTTTCTGCACTATTGTAAGAACTGCAACCTTGAAACTTCTGAATATCGTTTCTTATGTCTTTGTCTATGAGTATCAAATTCGATTAAAATCGGACCACTACTTCTATAACCCGATGTTTTCGATTATCGATTTTGATATTTATCGGGAGTACCTCGACAGAAAACCTAGCTAAGAACACAACAGACGCTTACAGTACAACTGTGTCAATTTTCACGAAAATCGGTTCAGCCGTTTTGGAGTCTATAGGTAACGGGCACACACACACAAAGTTCCATTTATAAATAAGTTTAAATTTATTTAAAATAAGACTCAATATTTTATTCATTTGCAACTACACACAGAATAAAGTAAAAAAAGAGAAAGAGAGAGGGGAGAAAGAGAGAGAGAGAGTGGATGCAGTTGCGTAAGGATGATCAACAGAGGCATGGACAGAAAGAAGAAAATGGAGGGAAAGAACAGGATGTAACATTTTTTTAAAAAATTCTGAAACGTAAAAATGATTTTTTGAATTATTATGCCAGCATAAAAGCAAGAAAGTATTGATGAATATATTTACACTTATTTACACTTATTTGCATGTAAATACGAAGGTCATCCAAGAAATAAGGTGAATATTTCGCTATAAGAACTTCTAATACAGATAGAAGCTTATTTTTTTTTATTTTTCAACGTACTCTTCCAGCAGTGTCACACACTTTTCCCATCTGTGCACAAGCTTCCGTATTTCCTCAGCATAAAAGACTTTGGACTGATGTCTCAGCCAATCGCTCACAGCACTTTTGACTGCACCGTCTCTTTCAAAATTCATGCGTCTCGTGAACGCTTTCAAGGAACCAAACAGGTGAAAGTCTGAAGAGGCAAGGACTGGGCTGTAAGGAGGATGAGGGAGCAGTTCCCAGCCCAGCAGGTTGATGGTCTTCACCGTTTTGGCTGCTGTGTGAAACCTTCGAGCAGCCAATGTCATCATGGACAATTTTGTGTGCTGTCCTAAAAAATAGGCTCAAATTCCATGCAATGTCATCCACTGTCACCCTTCTGTTTTACTGAATGAGTTCATTGACTGATTCGATCACCTCAGGAGACCTGTAGGTTTCCTAGGCCTGTCTTCATCCTCAACACTGATCCATCCTTCTTTAAAAAATTTAGCCAACTTGTAGACATTTTCTAGCTGAAATATATGACACCATACACAGTTGACATTCTCCTATGAATTTCAACTGGTTTGCATCCTTTAGCAACCTAAAACTTGAATACTGACTTCTGTTCAATCCTGTAGCATGCTTCTTGGTTGACCATCATTGGTTAATCTCCAAAACTATCAAACATATTTTTCAATCTGCAAAAAACATTAAATCCCTTTAAATGAAGTAAATGATTTTTTTTTAAAAAAAGTAAGCTTCTATCTGTATTAGAATTTCTTATACCGAAACATTCACCTTATTTATTGAATGACCCTCCTACATCCTAATCTACATCCTTGTTGGAAGAAGGATCGAAATACGGCATACGTTTTATCAATAAGTTTTATCGAATGTTCAAGCTGGTAAACGAAAATAAATAATTCTGTTGCTTAATATCGTCCTGGGTATGACGAAAAACTACTTTCAGCTGTAAGGCTTCCGATAAGGAGGTTTTGAGGAGCGTGGAACAATCTCTTAATTCCTTTTTTTAGGTCCATGGGGTCGTAGTACTCTTAGGATTCTCATATAATTAAGTCCCAGACTGAAGGCAAAAAACACTTCTTCTTCTTCTTCTTCTTCTTCTTCTTCTTCTTCTTCTTCCATGTGACTTGTCATTTAAGGGCATAGACGATCATGGCCTTCCACCTCTTCTATCCCTGATGGCTCTTAGCACGCTTTCTCCTGTTGCACCACGCAATCCCCGTTCTGTCATCCACCTGCTCAGGCTCGTCAAGTAAGTTACACGCTGTGTTCCCTTGTCTCTTTTCTTCTTTATCTGTCCTGTTAGTATCAGGTTCTCCAGGCCCTCCTTCCTCATTGCGTGTCCCAGGATCTTTAGCTGTATCTTCCTGATGCTCGGTATTAATTTCCTTTTCTTTTCTATCCTTTCCAAACAAAACCTCACATGCTCGATCTATGATATCCGCAGCATCCTTCTGTAGAACCACATTTCAGTTGCTTCAAATTTTGCTTTCATCTTTGATGATATTGTCCAACATTTAATGCCATATTGAAGAACTGACAGCACATATCAATCCAGTACTCTTTTTTTTTGTTGCTTCTAGTAAAATTTTTCTGTCTCTTAATACACTACTCAATATCTGAAATGGGCCATTCGCCATGCCAATACACCTTCGGATCTGTCTATTACTTTCTGTCTTCTGTTAGAACCCTTCCCAGGTATTTAAATTTTTATAACTGCTTGATTTTAGTATCCCCTACCTTTATTTAGCATTTTGAGCTGTTCGTTTTGCTGATGACCATGCATTTGGGGTTTTTTTTCAGAAAAACTATGAAAGCATAAAAGTAGATTTGATAAAAATATCAGCAAAAGATAAAAAATTACAAGCAATACACAAAAAACAAAATAAGTTTCACTCCAACAAAAAAAAAAAATTTTTACAAATGTACGTCAATGAAACCTGATCGACAAACTGATTTCCTACAAAGAATACATATTCTCTTCATTCTATCTTAAAAATCTTGTCACCATTAAATAACCCATTGAGTTTAAACAAAATAAACCAAACCATAGCCGTGTTCTAGGCCAGACGATACGCTACATCCGGCGGCAAGATGTCTGTGAGTAGCCTGGAACTGCCTTTTTTTTTTTCAACGTACTCTTCCAGCAGTGTCACACACTTTTCCCATCTGTGCACAAGCTTCCGTATTTCCTCAGCATAAAAGACTTTGGACTGATGTCTCAGCCAATCGCTCACAGCACTTTTGACTGCATCGTCTCTTTCAAACTTCATGCGTCTCGTGAACGCTTTCACGGAACCAAACAGGTGAAAGTCTGAAGAGGCAAGGACTGGGCTGTAAGGAGGATGAGGGAGCAGTTCCCAGCCCAGCACGTTGATGGTCTTCACCGTTTTGGCTGCTGTGTGAAACCTTCGAGCAGCCAATGTCATCATGGACAATTTTGTGTGCTGTCCTAAAAAATAGGTTCAAAGTCCTTGCAATGTCATCCACTGTCACCCTTCTGTTTTACTGAATGAGTTCATTGACTGATTCGATCACCTCAGGAGACCTGTAGGACTCCTAGGCCTGTCTTCATCCTCAACACTGATCCATCCTTCTTTAAACAATTTAGCCAACTTGTAGACATTTTCTAGCTGAAATATATGACACCATACACAGTTGACATTCTCCTATGAATTTCAACTGGTTTGCATCCTTTAGCAACCTAAAACTTGAATACTGACTTCTGTTCAATCCTGTAGCATGCTTCTTGGTTGACCATCAAATAACCAAACCCCAAACTGGAGTCAACAGAGAATGAATTATGAATAGATTTTTACATAAAAATACCAGCAAGAAGCATTTTTAAAAGACCAGCAAAACCTTGTTTGAAAAAAATATTATGGAAATATATTATTTCAAGGAATATATTTCCATAATATTTTTTTCAAAAATTATTGCTGATCTTTTATATATAAAAATAATACCAGCAATAATTTAAAAAAATGAATGCTTTTTATAATATCATCGGAAGAAGAACAATATTGTTCTGAAACATGAAACTTTTTGTGTAAAACCTTTGCAGAGTTCGAATTCCAGTCGGATTCATTAGATTCACTTACGTGCTATTTCTTTTAGGAAAGGTATGAATCCAACTATTTATCCTCTAGCTATGGGTAAATAAAATGGGTTTAAATGCCTTGCCTTGTGTGGCAACCAGTCTAAGATAAGGAAAACCCTGAATTCAAACCAGGCTAGTGAGGGTTGCGCTCCGTCAGTTTATATAGCAATTCTACGGCAACTGCAGTACTTGTGGTGCTCCTACGATTCTAATAAGTCACGTGATGTATGTATGTATGTAAGTAGGTATGTATGCAGGTATGTATGCATGTATGTATGTATGTAAGTATGTATGTATGTATGTATGTATGCATATATGTATGTATGTAAGTAGGTATGCATGTATGCATGTATTTAAGTAGTTATGTATGTATGTAGGTATGTATGCAAGTATGTATGTATGTAGGTATGTATGCATGCATGTATGTATATAAGTAGGTATGTGTGTATGTATGTAGGTATGTATGCATATATATAGGTATGTAAGTAGGTATGTATGTATGCATGCATGTATGTATGTATCTATGCATGCATGTATGTATGTAGGTATGTATGCATGCATGTATGTATGTAAGTAGGTATGTGTGTATGTATGTATGTATGCATGCATATATTTATGTATGTATGTAGGCATGTATGCATGCATGTATGTATGTAAGTAGGTATGTGTGTATGTATGTATGTATGCATGCATGCATGTATGTATGTATGTAAGTATGTATATATGTATGTATGCATGTATGTATGTAAAAGGAAAATATGCCTGAAACCAAAAGGAATATTTATCTTAATCGGCACCAATATTTTTTATTAAAATAAATGTATTTTATTCTGCAACTAGTATTTAGAAACGAAAGTAAAAATGTCGTTAGTTTTCTCATAAATTTAAAGGCAATCATAGACATTTTGAAATACACACACACACACTCACACGCACACACACACACACACATATATATATATATATATATATATATATATATATATATATATATGCTTACGGTCGTATCACGTTGAATAAACCGGTTCTCGCTCGATCACTGAAGTTAATCAAGGTTGAGCCTGGTCAGTACTCAGATGGGTGACCGATTGGAAATACCAGATGCTGTAAGCGTTTATTGACGGATGTGCGTTGTGGTGCAGTGGGAGTCGGCTGGGAAGGGGAAATCGGTGAGCCGAGTTCTAATTCCAGTCGAACAATCTGTATACACTTACGCATTGGTCCCCTTCGGAAAGGTATTAATCTGTCCCTTCCCTCCAGTTATGGGTTAAATAACGTGTCTGCTGTTCATGCGAACTGTGGCGAACTTCTGCACCGATTCTTTGTTATCAGCAGTTCCAAAAACTGTGGATTGTACTACGCAAACCTTCACCACTCTAAACAATTCTTTGTATGGCAGTCTAACTGATTTAGACTCTCATACATCGAAATCGGCGGGAGAGTCCATTATATATATATATATATATATATATATATATATATTAAAAAAGAAAGAAAATCACAATATTGATACATATTGTTTAATCCTATCTAAGCTTTCGGCTTACATAAGGCATTAACAAAGATGCCAGTCACATTACAACATATTAAACAATTCACGGACAAACAATATTGATATTGTTTTTGTTTACATGGAAGATTTCGAAGCAAAGTCAAACTCGTGCATACGAGACCCTGGAAGCGAAAATCGCATCACACCTCATGATGTCACACATGACCACGCGAGAGTGAAAACGAGAAATATCGGAAGCCATTGGAATAAACTGATGCCATCTGTTATCAGTTATAAGCAGTTAAGCATATTTGTGGAGATTTCATAAGAAATTTCGAAATCTGTCTCCTGTTCCCCATAAGCATAACCCAAGCGAGTCTCCCTGAAAGCAATATACTGCGCCTCATCGGTCTTACCCTATCTTTCAATCTCAAGTGGTATCATTACATTGAGTAAATAGCCATATTCACTGCTAGGAAAGTTGGGTCACTGTGTTGGGCCAGGAAGATTTTTCCGCCTAAAATCGATTTCGCATAGATACAAATCAATCATCCGGCCCTGCATAGAACACTCCTGTCATATATATTCAGGCACCCCTGTTGTCCATCAAAGAGTTCTCGTCAGGCTTCAAATCTGTAATGTGATAGGTCCTTACTTTGCTGCACGACTCTAGCCACTTTCTCACCAGCTGGAAGTAGTTTACGAGCTTAAGTCACTGATGCCTCCTCAACAGGTGTTTACTCGTGCAACCAGACTGGCAACTGGGTCCCACCCATTCACAGTCAGGTTAGCCAAATGCAGACGACAATTCTACTCCTGCAGCTTCTTCTCTCGCACTTCCCGCCTATTGAACTCGCTCCCGTATTCTTGCTTTCCTGACGGCTACAACCTCCAGAAATTTAAATGCAAAGTCAATTCTCATCTACTAACCACTGGACTCTAGCTCTCTCCCCACCCCCGTATAACCTTCCCTTTCTCTCCACCTATGTAGCTGTCATCGCACCTGCTTTCTATTGTTCCTTTGTACTCCTCACTATTTTCTAATTAATCTTTTTACATTTATGTAACCCCCTGCACATCAGTGGCGTTTCCGCCTTGCTCGGGATGAAATGATTAAAAAAAAATATTTTCATGGCTTCGGCTCCGACGAACTTCAGTCACTGGTTCTCCCACTACAAGAAATTATTTATGCAACCAGACTGGCAACAAGGTCCAAACCATTTACAGTTAGAGCAACTAAATACAACAGACAATTCTACCCCAGCAATTTCTTTTTCTTGCACTTCCTGTCTGTGGAACTCCCTTCCATTATTATACGGCTATAACCTTCAGGAATTTAAATGCAATGTCAATTCCCATCTCTTATCCACTTGACTCCAGTCCTTTCTATATCACGCTGTTATATCTTGTTCTTTTAATTTCTCTCTGCATTCGCAACTGTCTTCTCACCTGTTTCCATTCTTCTTTTGCCCTTTCTCTGACAGCCCCTGTAACTGGTTCGTCTTTCTCTTCACTCTCCTCCCGTCTAAACTTTTACTCTTATGTAGCGCCCTGCGCATCAATGGCGGTACCACCTTGCTTAGGGTGAAACGATTAAAAATAAAAAAATAAAAAATAAAGCAATTATTAGAATAAAAATTTTAATCTCTCTTTATTTTCATGGCTCTAAAGATTATTTAGAATATCCGTGTAAATTTTATTGTTTTGATGTATTTATTTTTGCGGGAGTCATATTTCTTAAGAAAAATTATTGAATATACTCCATGTAAGTTGCATGGCTATAACATAATAGTCGGACAGAATACATAGGTGAGATTAGATATCCACGTCGCAAAACATAGATACAAAGGTAAGATTAGACTAAGATAGATAGATTCTTGCACTTTTCTCCTGTGGAACTCCCTACCGTATACTTGCTTCTCCGACGGCAATAATGTCCAAGAATTTAAGTGCAAGGTCAATTCCCATCTCTTGTCCATTTGACTCCACTCTTTCTCTCATCCTTTCCCCATTACCCCGTGTATCTTGTTCTTTTCCTTTCTCACTTTACCCTCGCAACTGTCTTCACACTGGTATTCCTACCTTTATCTTGTCCTTTCTCTGACACGCCCTGTAAATGATTCGTGTTTCTCTTCGCTTTCCTCCTGCTTAAACTTTCACTTTTCTCTTATATACCGCCCTGCGCACCAGTGTTGAAAGGACGATTAATATATATATATATATATATATATGTGTGTGTGTGTGTGTGTGTGTGTGTGTGTGTGTGTGTGTTTTATCAGTAAGCTTTCATTCGTTGAATATGACAGGCAACAAATATTTGATTAATTTTTATTTATAAATTTTCAAACGTTATTACAGTTTTCCTTTGGTAGGTGTAAAGGAGTACAACCGTTTCCATATTATCCGATATATATATATATATGTTTAATATCTAATGTAAGTAGCCCTAACATCCTGAAAGCAGGCCAATAACCTTTAGAAATCTGTACATTTGATTTGCAAAATTCAAGATGAAGAAACTTCTTTCCATGATTAACTGATAAAATATTTGATCTAAGAAGCATTTAAAGAATATTTTGCTCTGACGATCATAAGTTTGTATGGTGGTTAATATTTAAGAAGTAAGAAGATACAAATGAAAATGTTTAAATTGGTAAGGTTTACGATTTCACCGAGGCAGATGTGAAAGACGCTTTTTTAAAATCATTTCACTCCAAGCGAGGCGAGACCGCTACTGGTGCGCAGAGGGTTACAGTGAGGGAAAAACCAGGGTACAGGAAGAGTAGAAAAATGCATGAAAGATGGATGGTATTCAAGGAGATAGGAGGTGGCAACTGACGTTGCATTTAATACTTTGGAGATCGTAGCTATCGGAAAAGCAAATAAACAGGAGCGAGTTCCACACGCGGGAAATGCAGGAAAATAAAAAATTAGAGCAGGAGAAGCGGTTATATTTAACTTTTTCAACTGTGAAAAAGTGGGACCTAGATGACAATTTAGTAGCACGTTTGAATTCATGTCGTCTGGGAATCAGGGAAAAATCTCGTTAGCTCAGTTAAAACATTTGTAGAAAAGAATTAAGCCACGTCATGTCAGTTAGAAAATGGAGAGTTAGTTTTATCAACTCCTGTAGGTTTCTTTTTTCTCTTTTTACTAAGCGTCTACGATATGTCTTTTCCGTCTTTCTTCGCGAATAAAATTAAATAGGTACTAACATATGGAGTATTGGCAGGGCTATCTATTTAATAAATGACCGAGCAGCATTAAAATATGATCTTGATGGATTTCCATGGCTTAGCGATAAATACTACGAATCGATCCTACTACAGATGAGCAAGTTAGAACAGAGGCTTATGCGAGATCGTAAAATGACAAGCGTTTCTTTGAGCTACAAAAAATAAAACTTTGTAGAACATTGGAAAGCCACGTTATGTCAGTGAGAAAGTGGTAAGTATTATCATCTTCTGTGAGTGTATCTTTCTTTCTTTCTTTCTTTCTTTCTTTCTCACTGAAACTATTGAGCGTCTAAGGTAAATCTTTTCCGTCTTTCTATAGAGAAAATTATTAATGGGGTATTAGCGAAGTTAATAAATAAAAAAATGACCAAGCAGCTTCATAATATGATATTGATGGATTCCCGTAGCTTAGCGATAAATACTTCGAAATCACCCAACTGTAGTTTGAGTTTGAGTCTTGGTTAACGGCATATCAACCTCTGTGGGTTATCTAATGCTTAAAAGGTATGGTTTTAAGGCATTTTCTAAATGTTTGGTTATAGTGAAAAGGTTGTTTTAGTTAGATTTTGACAAATATTTTTTCTTATTAGAAAACTGAAGATGTCTTTTAGTTTTGCATTCAAAAATGTATTGCTGGTAATAAAATATGTTATGGCAATAATTTTTTCCTTCAGAAAAGTATTGTTGGTAATATTTTTCTACCAAATATATATATATATTCTTTATAAAATAATTATATAGTTATAAAATAGTTATATATTTATAAAATAGTTTTTATATATTTTTATATAATTTTATATAGTTACAAAATAGTTTTTATATAATAGTGATTTCACCCTATTTTGGGGGTTAACTATTTACTCATAGCTGGGACCCTAACAGGTACTTCCCCTTCGAGTCAGAGTAGACCTGGGAACAACAGCGATTAGGAGGTGGTCCCATGCTTCTCACAAGCTCCCAATCAGAGGCCTTGCTGCGGATACGACCCAACTAGAGATGAGCCAGTTAGAATAGTGTCTTATGGAAGGTCGTAAAATAATGAGCGTTGCTTAGAGCTACAAAGGATAAGTAATTCTGGTGGAGAAATATGGTTACATGGTTAAGCTTACAGTCTTAAGGGGCATGGTAACTAAATGAGAATTGTCTTCACTCTCTGTTATTATTTGATCGCTGTCATCATTAGTGGGAAGAATCTTCACGAACGCAGTTCGATGCAGACCAATGTTAATAGGTTGAATAATCAGTAAACGAAGTCTCCAGTAAGACTTGACCGGTCTGTTCTCGTTCGTAGACATCTCGATTGGATCGACCGATTTTCTTTAAATAATTACGTTCTACCGCAAGAAGGTTTTTACTAGATAGAGAAGCAAAAAATCAAGCAATGGTTGAACAGACGTTTAAATATTTCCTCTAATTGAATTGTAACTCTGTGATTCAATAACCAAAAAATTATTGCTGATATTGCCAGATATAAATATATAAGAGTTTTCTTGTACTTAGAAGTCTACTAATAGTTAGTGTCAATTGTTTTTACCGAAGATTGTATTGTTGCAACACATAGGCCAAGGACACCCGGTGTGGATCAAAGTCGCTATTCCTGACAACGTCTTGCAACTCAACCATCGATTCATCTTAACAACTGATATGCTCTGTATCTTCAAGACATAGGCAATCATATATCTACATCTTCCAGATATAAATAAATTTGATGTTTTACTATTTCTTTTCTCTGGAATATACTCTGAGATCGATCGCTTTCTAGACTGATAGGCCATAGCAAACGAATCAATCAATCGATCAAGAATCGTTTTCGATATTTCTTTAGTACGTCCTGTGGGCGTTCAGTTTTCCAAGCCGTTCTACCTCGTAATGCTTCCCCCAAATTCCAGCAGTCTCTGATTTTAAGAATGAGAATATTTGTAGTTTTTGAATGTCTTCATTTCCCTTAATTTAGAACTGATTCTCAGCGGTCGTTTGTAGAAACACATATCTGTCGCGTTAAAAAGTGCGAGCCACGATTAAAATAACTTTCACTGATACTGGAGTGTTATAATTTAAGTGAAATTACCTTCAAGTACTTTAATCATTTTTGCAGTTGTTTTGATATATATTTACGAGGAGGTACCAAAGATTTCTCGGCATGACCGCTTCCTTTATATTTAAACATCAGATCTTGAATGAATAACATCTTTGTTGAGCCAAACATTTTCTTTACCTTTATATATAATGATGTGAATTAATAAATATACATATGAGGGGGTACATATGTATAGTATTATTATTCATGTGTAAATAAAACAGTAGTCAATGTATGAATAGAGCTGTATTTTATATATATATATATATATATATATATATATATATATATATAAACTTATTTTATAAATGGAGCTTTGTCTGTATCTGTATGTGTGTGTGTGTGTGTGTGTGAATGTGTTCGTTATCTAGAGACTCCGAAACGGCTGAACTGGTTTTCTTGAAAATTTACACATTTGTACTATAAACGTCAGCGAGTGTTCTTAGGTACCTCCAATAAATATCGAAAATCGATAATCGAAAAATTCGGGTTATAGAAGTGGTCCGATTTTAATCAAATTTGATACATTCATAGTCAAAGACATAAGAAACGATATTCAGAAGTTTCAAGGTTCAGTTCTTACAATAGTGCAGAAAATCGATAATATATATATATATAAAAGGCAAGATGTTTGTGTGTGTGTGTCTGTTTATCTGTCTGTATGACCTTTATACAAATCACCAATGTTTATCCGATATTCACCAAATATCAAAATTTGACTTACATCCATTCATTTTTCTTTCAGTCTACGGTTTCGCTTTAACTGGAAACAACTATTGCTTTTTAGTCTTTCTTGCCAATGTTCAAAGAGTCTGAGCTCCAGGACCGTGGATTAATTTTAAAGTTTTCATTACACGCCGGGCTATACTGCTAGTATATCTATATATATATATAATAGTACATATTATTCTCAGTCTATGCCACGACTAAGAGGTCTTATGCGTTACGAAATCATCAGGAACATATTTTAAACTGAGAATTTAATTGATTTGAATTTAAGCACACCCGATGTTCATGGGAATTAAATCTTCAAAAACTTAAGTTATTGTTTTTTATTATGAAGATTAAAAATTTAAATATTCTAAGGTAATACACACACACACACACACGCACACACACACACACACACACACACACATATATATATATATATATATATTAAACGCAAGCCAATAGAATTTGAATACTGATTTATTTTCGTGCACATTTCTAAGTGAAGAAATTTGACGTTATCTTATAAGTAACTCCTACAATAAATTTTTCCTTATTTTCAATGCACCTAATATTAGTAATGAATTTTAATCGCATAAGAGATTATATTATGAATGCGATGTTTCAGGTATCTTCTGTACCCTCACAGGCATTGAGCTATCTTTTCCCCTATGTTGATAGAGGTCGCAGGTTCGAATCCTGTCGAATGGCACACATTTTCGTAACAAAATTTGTCGTAAATAATCAAGACGTTGAAATAAATATATAAATATAATGTTCGATTAAAAACAGAATATCTATCCAAATACGATTATCGATTAAAATAATGTTTTAACAAACAATTTAAATTTGTGGGTTGTTAAAACTATTTTGTTTTATCTTCGGGATTTTTTGTAAAACACACACACACACACACACACACACACACACACACACACACACACACACATACCCTTATATAACAGTATGACAAAGTGGAAAAAACTTTTTTATGATGTGTTTCATGCGATAGGGATTTATCAGACTAAATTTGTTATGTTGGCATGACTACGCATGCGCACGAAATGGATGCTGGGAATTTTCTTTTTTGATGTAGCTGATACCACTTATATCCATTTTTTCTATCATTTTTGTTTAGAGATATCACGCACACTAATAATAGAAGTTCTGCTAGGAATGGTAAAATGGTGTAAGTGTCAGGACACCAAATTAATGGTAAATAACCTTAAGATCAAGGTACGCACTGGATATTTTAGTCGTAGACAATTGTTTTCTCTTCTTTGATCAAAGTAACATTTTTACATGAAAATTGTTTTCAGTCTTGTTACGGTGAGCAACCAACGCATTGTTTTGTAAATTGTTGCTTTTGTTTTTAATATTGGTATTACTAGTATATATATATATATATATATATATATATATATATATATATATATATATATCAGCATGCAGTGTGGGTATAGAAGAATACAAAGGAGTATCCTGCACATACAATGGTAGAATAACTCTCTAAGAGAGCTCTAAATATATATGCATATAAATTTCGTGTAAGATCCTCTGTAAAATAAAGATTGAAGCTGATGATGTTTCGCCTGAAATAGGCCATACTTCCGATTCACTTCGAAATAACGTGTTTGCCTTAATTTTTCTTTATTACAAACACACACACACACACACACACACACACACACACACACACACACACACACATATATATATATATATATATATATATCAATCACAGGATAAGATTTCTACTAGCACAAGTAATGGAAATAAAGAATAATGAATTTAATTATAACTGGTTAGATAAAAAAAATCACTGCTGGTTCGTGTGTATGTGTAGTTGCAGCAACATCACTACGCAACACATCACAAGAAAATGCTCCACTCTGCATTAGATTTTCTTTAATATTCTTCAGAATATATAAAAAAGTCTATCGTTATTTTTGTATATCTATCTATCTATATATATATATATATATATATATATATATGAAATTATTTGTTTGAACATTATTTTTTATCGATACACGTATTTAAGTAGATATTCTGTTTATAATCACACAGTATATATATTTATTTCTACCGGCCTGATTATTTACGAAATAATTACGAAAATTTGTCATGCGGCAGGATTTAAATTGTCTGTTGTTTGTAACCATTTTGTTAATGTTCGTTTTATATATATATATATATATATATATATATATATATATATATATATATATATTTAACACAGAAAATTTGTTAGATGATTAATGTTCCAAAGTTCCGTTGACGGTGATTAATTATACTTGTTGGCTTCATTCGGCAAGAGGAATCACCAATTATATATATATATATATATATATATATATATATATATATATAAAAAAATAAAAAAACGAAAATGGCAGATTTTTAATATTCATCTCATTAATATTAAAAATGATCCTTACAGAGGACTCCGTGTAAATACTGTTATTTATTTCCAGAGCCAAATGTGTATATGTACAAAAATATCCAAAAATTTCAAATGTCGTATGGCCATTTTAGCAAGGAAAACCACACTTTTTCAGCGGCAGAATTCACTTATTATACAAAGACAGTACAAAATTCATTTACCGGAAGTATACTAAAAAAGAAATCCATACGCGGAAGTTTACATGAAAACAGAAAAAAGTAAGATATTATCAGAAAGAATAATGTGAGGAGTATTATAACAGAGAGAGTAGATTTTGTTTGAAGGTTTTCCTCTAGACATGGATACGTAAGGTAGAGAAGATGGGAAAAAAGAAAAGAGATACCTCAAAAATGATTCAAGACACGATCACTGAAAATGACTTTTAGATTACATCTATGTTAAGAAATCAAAAGTAAAAATAAAAGGTGTTATAAGAAAATAAGTTGGGTAAACGGAAAACAGAAAGAAGGGGGAAAAGAAAACAATGAGCTAAACAGGGAAAGAGTCAAAAAAGAGATGGAGGGGGAAAGAAAAAAGGAAAAGAAAAAGGAAAAAGAACAATAAAATTTTAATGAATTTAGATAATTCTAATAGAAAAACAGGAATTTTAAATTCTTGTAATTGTAGATTTGTAAACAAGGGTCTGATTGAAGGCAAATTTAAATCTACGAAGGTAATCTGCCAAACCCAAATTTCCCCGAAAGAATTACTAAACCGATATTGTTATTTCCGCAATTGAATTTAAACAACGTTACTACACTCACAAACACTTCCTTTCTGACTATAATGTAAGATTTCAAACCCGCTTTTCCGAAGATCTTAGAAAATTAAAGAAGAGGGACTAAACCCCATAGTATATTGGAAATTGACAGGTTCAGCCGACAACCCGAAAAACCTTTACGATATATGTAATCTATGTTTAGTTTAAAAAATTAAAATATTAAAATCTCCTAAGCAATATCTAGTTTTAAAAGTAAGCAAATGCTACTACAAATCTAAATTTTCATATTTTAGACTATAATAGAAAATCCAAAAGTAATCTATATCTAGAAGCTCTCCTTCCCGCTTCGTAATCAATAGGGCATTAATTAAAACGCCCATATAGATTTAACCGTTTAACTCTTGCATTTCTGAGTCCCTTATTTTAGATAATAACTAAGTACCAATTCTAATGTTATTTTCCTTAAGCTCCGAATACTTCCCATTACACTTTTCATTTTAAACTTTTTTCCTTGACCCTTTAGAGTTCCATCCCAATCAATAATCAATTTATTGGTATAATAATATAGCGTAAGGAAATCTAGGATGTGCGTTGTGGTACAGTGGATATCGGCTCGGAATGAGAAACCGGGGAGCCGAGTTCGAATTCCAGTTGAATTCATTGTATTCACTTACGTGCAAATACCCTTAGGAAAGGTATTAATCCGTCTCTTCCTTCCAGTTAAGGGTTAAATAGCAGGACAGATTGTGTTCTACAGCCTTGGTCAGCAACCAGTCTACCACAGAAAGCAATGGCAACCTACTGCCCAGTCAGTCATGTCTCTTTTTTTTAAACATTTCACCCCGAGCAAGGCGGAAACGCCACTAATGTGCAGGGGGTTACATAAATGTAAAAAGATTAATTAGAAAAGAGTGAGGAGTACAACCTAGTTAGAAAGGAACAATAGAAAGCTGAGAAAGCAGGTGCGATGACAGATACATAGGTGGAGAGAAAGGGAAGGTTATACGGGGGTGGGGAGAGAGCTAGAGTCCAGTGGTTAATAGATGAGTATTGACTTTGCATTTAAATTTCTGGAGGTTGTAGCCGTCAGGAAAGCAAGAATACGGGAGCGAGTTCCACAGGCGAGAAGTGTGAGAGAAGAAGCTGAAGGAGTAGAATTGTCGTCTGCATTTAGCTAACCTGACTGGAATGGGTGAGACCCAGTTGCCAGTCTGGTTGCACGAGTAAACACCTGTTGAGGAGGCATCAGTGACTTAAGTTCGTCTGAGCAGAAGCCATGAAAGTATTTATAGAACAGACAAAGGGAGGCCACATTTCGACGATGGGGAAGTGGCTGCAGTCGAGCCGCCAGATCAGTGCCTATCACATTACAGACTCTCCTTTGAGGCCTGTCAAGAACACCGAGGAGAACGGCAGGGGCACCTGACCATAAATGGCAGCAGTACACCATGCACGGACGGATGGTTGACTTGTGTATATGCAGAATGGATTCAGGTGGAAAAAACATCCTGTATCGACAAAGTGACCCAACCTTCCTAGCAGTAGATTTTGCTATGGATTCAATATAGTGGTTCCATTTGAGGTCTGAGGACAGGGTAAGTCCGAGGAGGCGTAGTGTATTACTCTCCGGGAGAATCGCTTGGTCCATGCTTATGGGAGGCAGGAGAGGTTGCCTGTAATGGTTGACAGACAACAGCTTGATGAATTGAAGTTGACAAGCCACTTCTTGCCCCAGTTCACCACAGAGTGTAGATCCCGTTCAAGGTCAGCAGTGAGATTATGTCTGTCCGCCACGACAGGTTTCTTACTGGTGCGGGAGTATATTGTAATGTCATCTGCGTAGATGCCTATTTGGGACTTGATCTCATCTGGGAGGTCGTTGATGAAAATAAGGACGATCGTCGGGCCCAGGATAGAGCCCTGTGGGACACCAGCATTCGTGCTGTAGGACGAAGAGGCACGCCCATTCAGAACGACCTTCATTTTGCGGTTATTTAAGAAAGATAAATATATATATATATATATATATATATATATATATATATATATATGTATGAATGTATATATATATTTTTTTGAATGTGTACATATCATTCATCGAAATCCTCTTTTTACACCCCATCCAATACAATATTTCTATTTTTTGGGCTCCACCCCTTTTATTCCAGTAGTAGAATTTAAATTAATTTTATCCCTACAATAGCAAGACAATATTAATTTAAACGGAAGAATTTTTGAAAAAAAACTTCTTTTTTATTTTGAATAATATATTTCCTTTTTATTTTATCTTTTTTCTTTTTATTTTGAAAAAAAAGTTTTCGTTTGTTTTTATTCAATACAAAGTTAAATTTAAATATTTTTATTAAAATAAAAATATGTCATTTTATTTTTACTTATTTTGAATAAATATTTCCTTTTAATTTTGAAAAAACAAAACAAAAACAAAAGAACAATATTTCCTTTTCTGCTCTTCCCCTTTTATTCCTGTAGTAGAAATTAACGAAATGTTATCCTCACAAGAGAAAGACAATATTATTTTAAACGGAAAATTTTTTGGAAAATCTTTTTGGCAGAGTCGAATATTACATCATGTTAACTTTTTCTTTATTTTCCTTTTCTCCTCTTTTTTGCTCTATTTTCCTTTTCTCCTCTTTTTTCTCTTTTTCTTTTTCTATTTTATGTATCTTTCCTTTCCTTCCCACCCTCACTCTCATTTAGCTGGCGTTTCATTCGATGCCTGTCTGACGTCATTTTTTCTCCTTTCTTTCTCTCTCCATTTCTCCTTTCACTATTCCCCTTTCTACCCCGTTGTTTCCCCATTCTTTCCTTTTTCCCTTTCCCTTACTTTCTTTCTTGTAACTCTCTTAATTTTTAATTTTTGATTTCTGTTTTTTTTTTTTTTTGTAATCGTTTCACCCGAAGCAAGGCATTCCACTGCCACTATTGCGCTTGGGGCTACTTGGGGGTAGGTAAATAGAAAGAGTGGTTAGATATAGGAAATGTCAGAAGTGGGGTGTTAGATAGTTGGGTGGGTGGGAAGAGTGTTTGAAAGAATGGAAGTTAGTTTGTTAGGAGGTGTCTGTTGATCTTACATTTAAACTCCTGGAGATTGTAGCCGTCGGGGAAGCAGTCATGTGGAAGGGAATTCCACAGTCGGGAAAGTACGAGAAAAGAAACTGTTGGTGTAGAAGTTGCGGTTGCATTTTATCGGTTTCACTGTAAAATGGTAGGATCTAGTTGCTAATCTAGTATCTCGTGCAAATTCGAACCTAGGGGGAAGAAGTGATCTAAGTTCATCGGAGCAGAAGCCATGGAAGTATTTATAGAAGAGACACAGGGAAGCCACGTCGCGCCGGTGAGAGAGAGACTGCAGGCGGTCTGCCAAGTCAGTGTCGATCACATTACAGACCCTCCGCTGTAAATTGTCGAGAAGCCCAAGGAGAATAGCAGGGGCGCCCGACCAGATATGGCAACAGTATTCAATGCACGGGCGGATGGTAGATATATAAATGTGCAGGATAGATTCAGACGGAAAAAACCTCCGGGCCCTGCACAGAGAACCGACTTAACATATATGTAATCTAAAAGTTATTTTCAATGATCGCGTCTTGAATCCTTTTCGCTCTCTCTCTTTTCGTTTCTTTTCCTCTTCTTTCCTACTCTTCGTGTCAATATCTAGACAAATTTCTAACAAAATCTACTCTCTCTTTTAACACTACTTCCATTAGTTTTTCTGATATTATTTTTTATTTTCTTCTTTTTTCATGAAAACTTTCTGGTATGAATTTCTTTTTGTGTATACTTCCGGAAAATGAATTTTGTATTGTGCGTTGTGGTACAATGGATATCGGCTCGGAACGAGAAACCGGGGAGCCGAGTTCGAATTCCAGCTGAATCCATTGTATTCACTTACGCGCAAACACCCTTGGGAAAGGTATTAATCCGTCTCTTTCTTCCAGTTATGGGTTAAATAGCAAGGCAGATTGGGTTCTATAGCCTTGGTCCGCAGCCACTCTACTGCAACCTATTGTGGGATAATCTTCTGCCCAGTCAGTCATGTCTCTTTCAAGAGATGATCGCTCAAGCGTGTATCACGTATGGCACTTAACTGACTGATTTGCATAATAAATGAATTTTGCCGCTGAAGAAGTGTGGTTTTCCTCCCCAGAAATAGCCATGCAGCATATGTAATCTTCAGGGTTTATTTGAGTATATATATAAAACCAAGAATGCACGCGTAACTACTACTAATTAAATTTAATGATAATCAACAACAAATAATTAATCTGTCAATATTTCTGAGATTAGGTATGGTAATTATTTACATTATTTACTTCGTTTGAACTGTTATCCTCATCGTTATTGCATAGTGTTGCATGATCTTTATCTTATTCAGGTCATATGCGTTAGAATTTCGAATTGAAATGTTTAAGTAGTTCACGAGGGAAATTGTTTTAGGACCAGACGATAAAAGCATAGGATGAGTGATCTAAAAAGTGATTTAACCCAAAGTGATTTGAGATTAATACCTGTTCACAGCAGATGAGACACAAACTTGGATAGTTCATTTTCTAATGGGAATTAACACATAGTGACATATAAAAAAAGGGCATGTTACGAGGAGCTAAGCCACAATCTAACCTCGAGAACTAAATAAAGTGTTCGGGTGTAAATTCCAAACGTACATCCCTTAAGGATCTCGGAGCATACAACGGCCAAAATCTTACAGTATTTACTTTATTCGGACTATTGTCTTAATCTTTGTTGCCATTTGTACAACTTTTCGGCCGTTGTACGCTCCGGCCTTCTTCGGATGCTAGGAATTTCGAACCGAACCCTTTATTCCAATCACTTAGGTATATAATTCATATTCACTGCCACTCTAGGCAGTGAATAAGAATTATATACGGAGTTAAAGGGAAAATAACTCATGGCTACCAGAAGAGACTCTACTCTTCTGGTAGTCATGAGTTATTTCCCTTTAACTCCATAAGTTACTTGTTCATCACTGCTGTAGACTGGTATTGAACTCACAAATGTTTGGGTCAATTCTCAGGAATTAACCAACCTTAAGGACACATGGTCCAGTGGATATAGACGTTGGTTAGAGGGAGATAACTCATGACTAGCATAAGATGCTCTCGGCAAGAATAAGAATAATATAACTCAGTGATTGGAATAAATGATTCGGTTCAAAATTCTTAGCAGCTGAAGCAGGCTAAAGCGTACAATGGCCGAAACGTCGTACATATGGCAACAAAAATGAGGACAGTAGTCCGAATAATGTAAATACTGTAAATGCTACCACTTATCAGAAATATTGACAAAGGCCAAAACCTTGTTAATCTGGCCATATAGATGAGGACAAGTCTCTGAATTTTGCAAATAGTATAAAACTTTTAATAGTTGACAAAGAACACTGTATAAAGCTACAAATAACCGCATTATGACCAACACTTATTTCTAGTCAATAAGATTTAAAACAATTTGAAAGTAGCATTTGAAACTATTAACCTGTACCCGATAACCGTTAGCATAATAGAATAAAAATGGAAGTCTTTTTGCTGTCCGTAATGTCCGTAGACTTCTTCTTCTTCTTCTATGTGCCCTGTCCCTTCAATGCAAAAAAAAAAAAAAAATTCTATTCATACTATATCATTTTAATTTATGTTTATAAAACTCTTAAAAGTTTATCCAAATAAAAAATGGCATAGTTTTATCGTATTTTTGTTTTCGCAATTCGGAGCAAATTTTCAAAAAATGAGCAGGTTGTGAAGAAAAAAAGACAGTTGATTAGCATTCCCCAATGACTTCTGAATTTAATTAAAATTATCTATATACTGAGACCTATTCGCATTTTTCGACATTTCTGTGAAATTGATTGGTGTTGGTGGGGGATAACATATGTAAAAAATCTGTTTTTACCAGTATTTTCTAAAAATATTGATTTCTAAACTGATTTCAGTTAATTATGAATAAGTCCTGCAATTTTCGTCAAAATCCGACCATTTGAATTTCGCAACAATTTTCAAATTAATGTTTTTTACAGTAAAAAAAAAATGCCTTTGCGTAATTTTCACGTAATAAAATTTACCGTCAAATTATGCGTCACACTGACGAGATAAAATTTTTTTCTACCACTAAATGAACCTGTTAGAAACAATTAAACCTTTTCTAAAATAATCAAATAATACTTTGATCTGTCCTCTTAATGATAGCATAAAAATTTTCTCGAGAAAACTTTGGTTTTAGTATGAGGCCCTTTCCTTCAGACTATACTGTTTTTTCAGCGATTTTTTGGCTGTATATATATTGTACTTCTTCTTCTTCTTCTTCTTCTTCTTCTATGTGCCCTGTCCCTTCAGGACGTAGGCGATCATGGATCTCCACGTCTCCCTATCCCTTGTGGCTCTTAGTATGTTTGCTCCTGTTGCTCCTGGCAACCCCCGTTCCGTCATCCAACTGATCAGACCCTGCAAATATGTTATCCGCTGCCTTCCTCTGTCTCTCCTTACTTCTATCTGTCCAGTCAGTATCAGGTTCTCCAGGCTCTCCTTCCTCATTGCCTGTCCCAGGAACTTCCGTTGTCTCTTCCTGATGCTCAGCATCAATTTCCTTTTTGTTGCCATTCTTTCTAACACTTCGTCGTTGCTTGTATGCTCAGTCCACGATATCCGTAGCATCCTTCTGTAGAACCACATTTCGACCGCTTCCAGTTTTGTCCTCATTTTCGATGATATTGTCCAGCATTCACAGCCGTATTGAAGAACTGATATCACGTAGCAGTCTAGCACTCTTTTCTTCGTTTCTATTGAGATCTTCCTGTGTGTTAGTATTTTGGTCCGTAGACTAGCATGCCTATCCAGCCACTACCCAACGTACATAGCCTGAAGATTGTGTCAGAGCATGAAAGAAACTCCCGCCACTCATAGTTGACCACTATATTTACACACGCTCTTTCCTTAACATTAACCACTTTTACCGATAATCAAGAAATCAGATGACGCCTCTCTACCCAACATATCACTAGGAAGAAATTTGAAACTTTTCATGAAAGAATCGAAGAGAACACAGAAGAAGAAAAAGTCTGGTTATTCTATGAATCTACTTCAGATTCTGAGAGTATTTCTTTATGTCTGTCGAAGAGGTAAGACTTAATGGAAGTAACATTTCCCTGTGTTACTCAGTGCAAATGAATTGGAAGAGAGCCACTCACCAATTATAGCTTCCATCGTAACTTTCAAAGAGCCACTGAGACATGAATCTGTGACGGCTGGTTTCTATACGCGTTTATAATCAAGACACTGTAGACAAGCAGATATGAGGACGAGCAAAATACTGATTGTTAATGATTTCCATATCTAACGATATTTAATACTGTCCTGCTTTATATCAATTTATATATTTATCTATTTTTTATATTTCTAAGATGAGGTAGTATTTACATTATTTATATTGTTTAGACAGCTGTCTTCATATTTATTAATATATTCGTGATGTTTAGGTCCTTTGTATAACCTAGTGATCAAAATAAAGGGTTCGGTTTGAAATACAAGTCACCTGAAGAGGGCTAGAGCATACAGCTGTCGAAACGTCTCGAATATGGCAATAAAGACGAGGACAATACTCCAAACAATGTAAATAATTTATCTATCTATTGCATATTCTTATTAATTCAGACTGCTATATATATATATATATATATATATATATATATATATATATATATGGCAGCTCAGATACAGTCACTTTCTCACCGGCGAAATGTGGCTCTCCTGAGTCTCTTCTACAAATAATTTCACAGCTTCTGCTTCGATAAACTTAGTTTACTGGTGACCTCTATATATGAATTTACTTGAGCCACAATACTACCAACTAGGCCCTACCATTCTACTGTGAATCTAATAAATTGTAAACGAAAATTCTACTCCATCAGCTTCTTTTCTCGCACTTCCCGCCTGTGAAATTTCCTCCCGTTTTCTTTCTTCCCGGACAGCAACAATCTCCATGAATTTAAATGTAAAGTCAATTGTCATCCCCTATTTCACTAACCTGCATTCTCTCTCATGCTCCTTTCTCCATCCACTCTACTCTCATCAGTATCCTCATCTTTCTTTTACCCACTTCTTGACAACCCCTATAACCTGTCACTGTTTTCCATAACTTTCCTTTTCTGTAACCCCTTAGAAACCAGTGGCAGTAAACTGCCTTTCTTGGACGATATGATTTAATATATATATATATAAAAACGAGAGTATAATTATACACCTGTCAAAAACCTTCATCGAAAACCTTCGACGGAAGGAAAAAATGGTTTTAAAAGAAGAGCTTAGTACATTAACGTCAATCAAAAGTGTTCGGACCGAGATCAGCACGAAGCCCCCCCCCCCAAAAAAAAATCCCCGATACGAGTAATCGTCTAACAGAAAGCGCTCAATACAGAGGTAGAGCGAAATAAATGGATAACACCTAATGAGCCAGACGAACCTACCTAGGTTTCACCTAAACGGATCGTCAGGGAAAGAATAATTGAAAAATAACAAGAGGACAGTATAATGTAAAAATTCAAAATTCAGGAAAATTATTTCAGTATGGAGTAGGTACCGGTTTTGAGAGTAATTACAGCTTCTGCCATTCATCTTGGGGTTTTTCACACAAGTCAAAGGAGGATTTTCAACGTCATCAATCCTGATTCAGCAACTCGATTTCGGTCGCTTTCTTGCCGACGGAATGTGTTTTGCCTCTGTTTTTTTCTACAAATATTTTCACGGCTTTTACTCTGATGAGATTTTTTTCCTGGTGCACCAACCGCATGAATTAACTTGTGTTACTAGCCTGGTATCTAGATCCCTCCCCTTTAACGTCAAAATAGTCAAATGTAAACGCCACTTATAACCCCTCAGTTTCTTTTCTCTTATATCCCGCCTGTGGAACTCCCTTCCTTATACGTGCTTCCCTGGTAGCTACAATCTCTAAAAGTTTATTTTTTTTAATCATTTCACCTCTAGTCAGGCACTGATGTGCAGATGTTTACATAAAAGAAAGTGATGAGAAAGAGAGGTTAGTTATAGGAAATATCAGGAGGAGGGTAATAAACGGATGAGAATACCTAGGATGGGGGTAAAGTAGATGGAAAAAAGACCTTGAGAGAATGGATGCGAGTTATTGAGATAAGAGATGTCTATTGACCTTACATTTAAATTCCTGGAGATTGTAGCTATCAGGGAAGCAAATATATGGAAGGGAAATCCACAGGGTGAACGTGCATGAAAAGAAGCTGTTAGAGTAGAAGGTGTGGTTACATTTTATCAGTTTCACTGTAAAAGAGTGGGACCTAGTTGCTAATCTAGCAGCTCGTGTAAATTCATACCTAGGGGGCACCAGTGATCTAAGTTCATTGGAGCAGAAGCCGTTAAAGTATTTAAAGAAGAGGCACAGAGAAGCTACGTCACACCGGTGAGACAGTGACTGCAGCCGAGCTACCAAGTCGGTATTGATCACATTACAGATTCTCCGTTGGATTTTGTCAAGAAACCCGAGGTGAATAGCTGCGATGTCAATTGTCATCTTCTTAATTCCCATCTTTCTCCTATATTTTCCTCGACATTCTCAGTGTTTTTTTTTCTTTTTTCTCAGTGTACGCCTACACACCAGTCTTTTCTTTCTTGGAGTGAAACGATTACAAAAGAAAAATAACTCTGCGTGGGATCGACTCGTAATAAATGTTTAATCATTTCTAAAGAAACTTGTGTTCATTTATAAGCTAAAACACTCTCCAATTCTTTCACTGATCATGGTAGAGGATATCGACTCTTCATTTGTTTTTCTAAAATTAACCGTAAGTGCTTGATGATGTTGTGATCTTGTCACTGTGGAGGCCATATAAAATGTTCTACTTCACTAGAATGTTCCTCGTGACATTCAGCTACAAATTTAGCAGTATGAATGGTTGCATTATTATCCTGAAAGTTGACATTTCCCTCCGGAAACAGTTTCTGCACTACAGGATGAAGCTGATCACCTAAACATCTTAAAAACTCATGCTTTTTAGTAAACGTACTTAAGTAATTTCTGTCAAGAAAATAAATAAATAAATAAAAGCGAGAAAACAAAACTATAATTTTAGCAAAGAAAAAATGATAAAGTACTACAAATGTTTAGTATATAAACTTCTGTACCCTGTTAAATTTCAGTATCTTCGACATGTAGCTGGCATTTTGGGCTCCTCTTTTTACTGTTGACCATACATTCATGTTTTTTTGGTTTATACTTAGTCCTTTCTTTTCGCTTTCTTTAGCTACATTCTGTTTGAGGTCTTGTAGTTTCCTTTTCGTGTCTGCTATCAGCACTCTATCATCTGCATATCTTATATTGTTCAGAGTGTGACCAATATAATGACGAATTTTGGCATGGCTTGTAGTTCTCTCAGAAATACTTCGCTTTATAGATTGAATAAATTCAGTGAGAATACCCATGCATATCTTACACCCCCCTTTTTTATATCTGCTGAGTTTATTTCCTGTCTGTATGCAGGAGATTTGCTCCAAATACAGGTTCTGGATTATTATGTCTTTTCCGCATATGTCGAGGTAGCCGAGCATCTCTATCAAGTCTTCGTATCATATTTTGTCGAACGCCTTTGCTTCGTCTATGTGGGTGAGTGTCTGTGCGTGTTTGAGTGAATTATATATCTGTTACGTGTTTTATTAAGCTATTTTTTGCAGCTGTCGAATTAGTTTCCGTATCTTGCTGTTGAAATTGTTAAAGAACTCTTTACGTTTCATGATAGTTATTTAAAATGTTCCGTGCTTCAGTTATCAGCGTGTAAAAAAAAATGAATGAAATTCAAAGTCCGTTTGGTAATGTGAGTCTTACGGAAGATTTCGAATTTTGAATTTTGAAATGTTTGTCTTGTCCCATAAAAGTAATGTCACTTATTGATTTTCTAAATCTTTGGTCTCGAGTGACATTGACGTGGTGTCATTACTGAGAATGTAACTATATTTTAGGATCACCATTCGAGAATCACACAGAAATTATATTTATTATCCCTTTTTTTGTGGCTTCATATGAATAGATCCGAAATGTTTAATCTTTGCTTATATTTTGTTTCATTTATCATTATACTAGCAGTATAGCCCGGCGTTGCTCGGATGTAATGAAAGCTTTAAAACTAATCCATGGTCCTGCAGCTCATACTCTTTGGACGTTGGCACGAAAGAGTAAAAAGCAATAGTTGTTTCCAATTAAAGCGAAACCGTAGACTGAAAGAAAAATGAATGGTTGTAAGTTAAATTTTGATTTCCTGGTTTCGATATCAAATAAGGTTTTTCGTCGTAAACTGAATTTTAAAGGTTAAATAAGTCCTCTGAGTAAATTGTATCATGGCAATTATACATACTTAGATCCAAACCCAAAGCAAAAATTAAAATAAAAGTGCTGAAAAAAATACAGACATACAGGCAGATAAACAGACACACACATAAATATCTTTTATATATATATATATTATCGATTTTCTGCACTATTGTAAGAACAGCAACCTTGAAACTTCTGAATATCATTTCTTATGTCTTTGTGTATGTTTAATTTGATTAAAACCGGACCACTCCTTCTATAACCCGATTTTTTCGATTATCGATTTTCGATATTTATTGGGGGTACCTCGACACAAAACCTAGCTAAGAACAATCGCAGACGCTTATAGTACAACTGTGTAAATTTTCAAGAAAATCGGTTCAGCCATTTCGGAGTCTATAGATAATAGACACGCACACATAGACACACAAAGAGAAAACGTTCCATTTATAAATAAGTTTAGATTGCTATTATTTTGTAAATCAGAAGATGCTAGGTTATTTTAACGTTTATGTATATGCATTGATTTTAGCTGCATTTCTCATTGGTCTGTATGATGACGTGGATATTTACGAAAGAATTTGGATTATATATACGATATTTAAATGGTTTGTGATGCTATGGATATAGATTCGAAATGAAAAATCGTAGAACCGAGTTCGAATTCCATTTGAATTCGTCACATCCACTTACTCGCAAATATTGTTTGATGTTGCATGCAAAATAGTGGTAAATGCATAACAATAGAATTACAATTTATATTAATAATGAATAAACATCTTTTTCTCGCCAGCAGAAAAAAAATCTATATATAAATTATTATTAATTGTATATATATATATATATATATATATATATATATATATACTTAATAATAATAATTACAAGTATAAATCAGAATAGAATGAGATAGATCATGAACGGAATGAAATAAATGAGATTAGACTAAGATAAATAGAGCAGAATAGAATAAGATAGATAGATAGATAGATAGATAGATAGATAGATAGATAGATATTAATGAAGCATAATAAGATAGATAGATAGATAGATAGATAGATAGATAGATAGATAGATAGATAGATAGATAGATAGATCGATAGATAGATATTAATAAAACATAAGATAGATAGATATTAATAAAGCATAAGATAGATAGATAGATAGATAGATAGATAGATAGATAGATCGATAGATAAATATTAATAAAGCATAAGATAGATAGATAGATAGATAGATAGATAGATAGATAGATAGATATAAGAAGATCAAGATAGATAGATAGATAGATAGATAGATAGATAGATAGATAGATAGATAGATAGATAGCGAACAGACTGTTGATGACAACTAAATATATAGATTGGTTATGATCAGACTGAGATAGATAGATAGATCAGAATAGCACGATAGATATGTAAATAGATAAGTAGTGAACAGACTGTGATAGATAGATAGATAGATAGATAGATAGATAGATTGTTCATAAAATAGATAGATAGATAGATAGATAGATAGATAGATAGATAGATAGATAGATAGATAGATATACATACTTAATATCTAATGTAAGTAACCGTAGGAACTTGGAAGCAGGCTAATCACCTTTAGAAATCATACATTTGATATGCAATATTCAAGTTAAAATAATTCCTTTCCATGATTAACTGATCAAATAATTGAGATAAGAAACTTTTCAAATAATATTTTGCGCTGAGGATCATAAGTTTTTATGGCAGTCAATAATTAAGAAGTAAGAAGATACAATGAAACTATTTAAATTGATAAAATTTACCATTTCACTGAAGAAGATGTAAAAGACATTTTTAAAATCATTTCACTCTAAGCAAGGTGGGGCCGGATCTTGTGCGCAGGGGCTTCCAGTGAGAGGAAACCATTGTAGAGGCAGTGTAGCAGAATGGATAAGAGATGGATGCTATTCAAGGAGATTAATATTGTTATATAGTGACAAATAACAAACACGGGTGTATATAAAAATATATGACTTATATTTTTATTGATGAACGATGGACCGTGTGGCCTAGTGAACAGAGAGTTGAGGGAGCGCTTCCAGGGGCTGACGTGGTGACGGGGGGGGGGGGTTCGACGGGAGTGTAGCCTCTCTGCTTAGCTCGTCTAGCTTCTTCTTCGACTTCTGGTCTTGTCTGGCTCTCTGCCCAGACTGCCTGTCGAGCCTGACTCCTGTCGAGGCTGACTGGGACTCTTCTCTGACTCTGACTGTCAAGACTGACTCTGACTGGCTGTCGACTTCTTCTTCGACTTCTGGAGGCTGACTTATCTGTGTTTTCGCAGTCTTTATATATCTTCCAAAAGCGGAACTTGTTTCTTCCGGGTTTTTGCCTCGATCCGCGACGCCTACTCGACGCCCACGTAATTCTCAGAGACACCTGTCTGTTTGCTCTGAGCTATTTCCGCTCTGCCGGAAATAGGGTCAAAATGACATCCGCTGCTTTCAATGACCGAAAACACCCACGCTTCATCAGCCTTCTTGGGTGGGGCCAGATTATTATATTACAATATGACTGTTGATGTTGCATTCAAACCTTTGAAGATTGTAACGATTAAGTTAACGGGAGAGATTTCTCCAAGCGTTGAGTTCGAGAAAAGAAGCTGTTAGAGTAGAAAAAGAGGTTGTATTTACCTATTTCAACGGTAAAAAGGAGGGATCTAGACGCCAATCTATAGGCACGTGTAAATTCATGTCCTCTGGGAACAACAGAAAAAAAAATCATGAAAATATTTTTAGAACAGACAGAGAGAAGCCACGATATGTCGGACCTTTTTTTTTCTCGTTTTACTCTGAAACTAGAAAACTTTTAAGATATGTCTTTTCCTTATTTCTTCACAAAGAAAATTAAATAGGTACTAACTTAAGGAGTATTGGCAGGGTTAACTATTGAACAAATGACCGAGCAGCATTATAATATGATATTGATGGATTTCCATGAATTAGCGATAAATACTTCGAATTGACCCAAATAGAGGCGAGCAAGGCAGCACAGAGACTTATGAGTGATCGTAAAATGACAAGCGTTGCTTAGAGCTACAAAATACAAAAACTTCCGGAGCGTATGGGGCATGGTAAATAAATGAGAATTGTCTTCACCCTCATTTATTATTTAATTGCTGTCATCATTAGTGGGAAGAAGTTTCACGAATGTAGTTCGGTGCAGATCAACGTTAATAGGTCGAGTAATCAGTAAAATATGTCTCCAGTAGGACTTGACCGGTCTGATCTCGATCGTTGACGTCTTGATTGGATCGAGCTATTTTTTTAAAAAATAATTACGTTCTGCCGTAAAAAGGTTTTAATTGGATAGAGAAACAAAAAAAAAATCAAATATATTTACTCTAAGTGAATTTTAACTCTGTGAGTCACTGGTTAAAATTCATTACCAATGCTGGCAAGTATAATAATATAAGAATTTTATTGCTCTTGCAAGTCTACTAATAGTGAGAGTCAGTTGTTTTCACCTAAGATAGTTATTTTCTTGTTGCAACATATAGGTCTAGGACACCCGATGTAGATCAAAATCACTCTTATTGACATCTTCCAAACTAAACTATCTATTCACTATAAATACTTTTTAATTTTATTTTTTATAACTCAGTTTTTAAGACATAGGTAATCATAACGCTACAAAATCTTCCTGATTAAGTAACATGTCTTTCTAGAAAATGAATCAATCAATCTAGAACCGTTTTAGTTCTTTCTATAGTACGTCCTGTGGGAATTTGGATTTCCGAACTGTCTTACCTCATAATGCTTCCCACAAATTCTAGAAGCCTCTCTGACTTTATGCATGGACTTTCTAGTTTTTGAATGTCTTTGTTTCTCGTGATTTAGAACTTCTCAGTTGCTGACATGTTCAGCCCATCGTTCTCTAGGCAGTTATTTGTACAGCCACATCTTTAACAATTTAAATCTATTCAAATATATTTCACAGATTCTGTAGCATTATCAGTTAAGTTAAAGAACATTGAAAACTTTTTTGCTGTTGGTTTGACATTTATTTTCGAGGAGATGCCAAAAGTCTCTCGGCTTGACCGCTTCCTTCAAAACTAACCATCTGACACTGAATAAATACCATCTCTGCTTTTTCTTTACTTGCCCTGTCATATATATATATATATATATATATATATATATATATATATATATGTTTAGATATATGTAGAATTTATAACATAAATATGTTATAATATCACTACAAAAGTAGTCATTTTGTTTCGACACTATCCGAGTCTTATCAAGTGATGAATTCAATTCATCACTTGATATAATACGAATAGTGTTGAAACAAAATGGCTACTTTTGTAGTGATATTATAATAAATTTATGTCATATCTTCTAAATAAATATTATTGGCTCTACTTTGTACTGAGCACTTTTTAAAGAATAGTGTTTTTTTTTATACGGAATATTTTTCAATCCATACCTATCCTATACTTACATATATATATGTAAGTATGGCCTTAGCATTACAAATACCTTGTTCCAACAAGCAAACCACCACAAAACCACCTGGATGCAACCTCGGTCTAAGGATTGGCATCTCATAGACTATATCATCACAAAACGAAGAGACATCAGTGACTTCAACATCACTCGCTCATTTCACACATCCTGCTACCTTTCAGATCATGCTCTCTTGTGAAGTAGACTCTCATTGAGTTTATACAAGCGTAGGGTGGCTAGGTCAACAGCTCCGAAACGGATTGATGTCGTTCCCCTGAAATTAGCAGACAAGAAATATGAAATCTCTGTTAAGCTTGAGGCTGCCTTGGACTCAGTGAATATCACTGATGATATAGAATGTTCTTGGAAAGCATTGCAGAAGGCAACTCATTCAACAGCAGTAGAAGTTCTTGGAATTCCGCGTAGAAAGCACCAGGACTGGTTTGATGAAAACAAGGAGGATGCAAAAAAGCTCATTAACAAGATGCACACTACACACAAAGCCTGGATAGAGGACAAGAATTCGTCTGCCAAGCAGATGTCTTACAGGAATTGCAAAGGTGAGGTGCAAAGGGCTCTCAGAGCCATGAAGGAACAGTGGTGGTATAAGAAAGCAATTGAGCTCCAAGAAGCTTCTGACAGCAAAAACACCAAAGCATTCTATAATGGTCTTAAAGAAATATTTGGACCTGAAACGAATGGTGCCTCACCTGTATGTACAACGGACGGGGAAACGCTGCTCACTGATAAGTCAGATATTCTAAAGAGATGGAAGGAACACTTTGAGACAGTTCTAAACACATCATCTGAAGTCGACAATGATGTCATCTCGTCCCTTCCACAATGTGCTGAAATTCCTTGAATTGTCATTTGAACCAGCTTATCAAGAGGTACTTGAATCTATCAAACAGATTGCCTCCGGTAAATCCCCGTCACCTGATGATCCCATCCCTCCTGAAGTGTACAAATGTGGCGGACATGCTTTAGTAAAGAAGCTACATGCTCTTTTTGTGGAAATATGGAAAGCCGGGCGTGTTCCGCAAGATTATAAGGATGCATGTATTAAGCACTTGTACAAGAATAAAGGAGCAAAGAATCTCTGCGACAATCATCGGGGAATATCACTTCTTTCCATTGCTGGAAAAATTCTGGCCAGACTAATTCTGAACCGAATTACCACACATCTTGTTGATAAAATCTACCCTGAGTCACAGTGTGGCTTCCGATCTGGTCGTGGCACCATTGACATGATATTTTCGCTCCGACAAGTTGCAGAAAAGGTACGAGAGAAGAACCAGGAACTGTACATGGTGTTTGTCGATTTGACAAAAGCCTTTGATTCAGTGAACCGTGACGCTCTCTGGAAAGTTCTGCGCAAGCTTGGCATACCTGAAAATATGTTTAAGGTGATCATCTCTTTTCATGAAGGAATGAAGGCTAAAGTTGTGTCTGACGGAATGATGTCAGACGCCTTCGACGTCACAAATGGGACAAAACAGGGGTGTGTGATGGCTCCTGTACTTTTTGCTCTTTATTTTTCCCTGATGCTGAAATATGCCTTTGGTGATATTGATACTGGCGTGAAATTTCAGTTCCGTTCTTCTGGTGGTTTATTCAACCATCAGAGGTTTAAAGCCAAGACCATTGTTCGAACTGAAATAATCCGAGATTTGCTCTTTGCAGATGATGCTGCTCTTGTAGCAACATCTTTCGAAGAGGCACAGTTTTTGCTCGATCGTTTCGCAACTGCATGTACGGCTTTTGGGTTTACAATCAGCATTAAAAAGACAGAGGTGGTGCATCAACCATATATACCTCCAAAGCAAGTCGCGGGAGTGAGGACAGAGCCACCTGAATATCGTTTTCCAGAAAGACAACTGAAGGTGGATGGTCAAGCCGTTAAGTATACAAAGTGTTTTCCCTACTTGGGCAGCAAGGTGAATCATGATGGTTCATTGGATGACGAAATTGTCAACAGGATTGCGAGGGCTACACATGCCTTTGGGAAGTTGCGCCATCGCCTGTGGGATGAACGTGGTATCCGATTGGATACGAAAATTGTGGTTTATCGAGCTGTTATTCTCTCCATCCTCCTGTATGGCTCTGAGTCTTGGACTCCTTATAGACTTCACATCCGTCAGCTGGATGTATTTCACAAACACTGTTTGCGGTCAATCTGTGGTCTTAGCATTCGAGACAAGATGCCCAACGTTGACTTCTTCAGAAAATGTAATATTTCTGGAATAGAGCCATTCCTCATTCAGTTTCAACTACGTTGGACTGGACACGTATTGAGGATGACCGAGGAAAGGATACCAAAAATCATGATGTACAGTCAATTGGAGAGCGGTAGGAGAAATGTTGGACGGCCTTTACTGAGATACAAGGATAAGATCAGGAGTAATTTGATTTCTCTCAATCTGCCTCACAACATTCTTGAGAGCAGAGTCTCTGATCGAATGGAGTGGAAGGCATGTTGTTTTGATGGTCTTCAGCGATTCAAATCTGACAGTCTGAATCATATGAGTCAGAAACGAGAGAGAGTCAAGCGGGCTGTATTGGTACCTGCAAGTGCATCCCATAACCAGCACACTTGCACTCTGTGTGGATTGATTTGTAAGTCCCTTGCTGGACTTAGATGTCATCAGAGGCTGAAGCATGGATGAAGTCAGAGTTGTCGGAACCTCATACGTCGAGATCGACGGGAGAGTCCATCATATATATATATATGCGTAAGACAGCTGGTGTGTATCAAAGTCACTATTCTTGACAACATCTTTGAAACTTAACTATTTATTCATTGTAATACATTTGCAATGTTCCTTTAGTACATGGGCGATCAAGTTCTCCTCATCTTTCTGTCGGCTGTAGATCTATGTAGCTTTGACGCTTTACAATTTCTCTTTATCTCTGTTCTCCGATGCATCCCTTTCTAGGTCAATATTAAGTAGTAAACGATTAAATCAATCAAGAACCATCTTCGTTGTTTCTCTAGAAACTTCGAAGCATTATTCACCTTTGAAAATCTGTACATCTGATATGCAATATTCAATCTGGAGTAATTTGTCTTCAAGATCAAATGATCTGACTCCTCGATTAAAATATAAACGAAGGTATCGTCCATGATTCTGTAGCAGCTCTTGCTGACCAGGCCAGAGAATATTTCAATTGAGTCATATTTAGAAGAATATAAATGTAAACTATTTACTTCACTATTTCTTCAGTATCACACGTCTATATTGTTACATATATTGTCCCATACACATTGTAAATACTATACTGTCACATACTCATTTTAAATACTATATTGTCGAATACACATTGTAAATACTATATTGTCACATACACATTGTAAATTCTATATTGTCACATTTACATTGTAAATGCTATATTGTCACATACACATTGTAAATAATATATTGTCATATACACATTGCAAATACTATATTGTCACATACACATTGTAAATACTATATTGTCACATACACATTGTAAATTCTATATTGTCACATTTACATTGTAAATACTATATTGTCACATACACATTGTAAATAATATATTGTCATATACGCATTGTAAATACTATATTGTCACATACACATTGTAAATACTATATTGTCACATACACATTGTAAATACCATATTGTCACATGCACATTGTAAATACTATATTGTCCCATACACATTGTAAATACTATATTGTCCCATACACATTGTAAATACTATATATACAGATAATCGTACGTTTATCGAATGCTATCCAGCATTTTCTCTTCTACCTGTTAAAGCAGTTGAAAACCAAAGTTGTGACGTTTCATCATCCTATCGCGGCTTCCATCATGGGGGCCTTGTTTTACTAAGCGCCTATTCGAACTTAAGCTCAGCCTAGACCTCAAGTATATTTCATACATACGACCCATCACTAAAGATGCTGGAAACATTGCCTATAATCTGTACTTACTAAAACACCTGTCTCCTACTGGTATTTTCTACCTTTTCAAGAACCAGAAAATGAAATACCGCTGTTATATATATATATATATATATATATATATATATATATATATATATATAAAGAGATAATAACTATACTCGTGTCGTAACACCTTCCAGGGATCTACAAAGACGGGAGAAATGTTTTTTTTAAAAAGAGATAACTACATTAACAACAGTCAAAAGAGTTCGGACCGAGTCAGCACGTAGCTTAAATAAAAAACCCCAACACGAGTAATCAACTAACAAAAAAGCGCTCAATACTTAGGTAGAGCGGAATAAGTAAAATATACCTAGTTAGGCAGACCCTTACTTATATATATATATATATATATATATATATATATATATATTATAATCGTGTCGCCCCAAGCAAGACATTTTACTGCCACTGTTAAGCAGGGGGTTACATAGGAGGAAAGTTATGAGAAACAGTGACAGGTTACAAGGAGTGTCAGGAAGAGAGTAGGAGGAGGATGAAAATACTGATGAGAGTGGAGTAGACGAAGAAAAGAGCATGAGTGAGAAAGAGAGAGAGAGAGAGAGTGTGTTTGGACGTTAGTGAGATAAGAGATGACTATCGACTTTACATTTGAATTCTTGAAGATTTTAGCTGTCGTGAAAGCAAGTAAACGGAAGTGAATTCCACAGGTGGGAAGTGTGAGAGAAGAAGCTGATGTAGTTGAATTTGCGATTACAATTCATTGGTTTCACAGTAAAAGGGTGAAACCTATTTGCTAATCTTGTGGCTCGAGCAAATCCATCTATGAGGCTACCAGTGAGCTAAGTTCATCTGAGCAGAAGCCATGAAAGTATTTGTAGAAGAGACACATTGCGCCGGTGAGAAAGTGACTGTATCTGAGCTGCCAAGTCGGAATCGATCACAGTACAGATTCTCTGTTGGAGTTTGTCAAAGACCCCTAGGTGAGTCCAAGAGCTGTCTTTTATTTCCAGTTTCATTAGAGTTTAACAGCGTAAATACATCCTTGTGGGTAACGAATTAATTTTCACTTTCAAACTTCTTTCCCATATATGTTACGTTGCAAACCTCTCGCAAAACTATCACTAATTAAATGGAAAGGCTTCAGACAAACCTGTTCCAATCAATTAAATCTACAGGCCGCTATTTAACCACCTAGTTTGTCGTCTTTCAATAATAACTCTTGAGACGTGTATAACGGTGTTGTGGCACGAACCGAAGTCTTCTTGCTTTGATCTTATAAACGATTCCTAATCATCTATGTTTGCACTATTGAGTCTACATTTTTTATGATCTGGCCTGTAAACCTCGAGTTGTCTGCTTATTAATTCTGGTGAGACTACGAACAAAGCATCCGTTCCGAAATGTGGATACGGCGTTTATTTGCCAACATCGACGCAACGGTGTCGCGTCACGACCAACAGCCCAAGCAATTTTGCGAAATAACCAACTATTTCCTCAACAGCCCACAATACGACCCCTCCGAAATGGCTCTGATTAAACAAAGTAAGTGCGTGGCTTCCTAGAACATAACCTTTCTTAGCATTTGATTGCACGTATTCTGCACTGTGTCACGGTCGAAATCTTAGACATGAAGATCCGTGTACCAGTATCTTTTCTTCTTTCTATGTTCGTGTCCCCTGAAGACGTGGACGATCATGAGTTTCTAAAGATTATGACTTACCTCTTATTTGAAGCACTACACAGAGTGATAAATACATAAAGTGATTATATACAAATAGACGCGTCTTTTAACCCTGTCTTTCCTTTCATAGTTTTTTTTCAGTTTTTATCCTTTGAATCGGGGTGGCTTTATCGCCACTGATAAAAAAAAACCCAGCTGTTATCGTTGTATACAATGAAGTCTACCTCATATTGAAGTCCTGGAGAAGTACAAGAATCTATTTATTATCCCCGAACTATATGTTAAATAGCACAAGATAGATTACATACTTAGTCCTTGTAGAGTAGCTAATCTAATAGAAGCTTAACAGTAATTTCAAACCCGTCATGTTCTATTATAGCAGGGTTAGATCCATTACATTCAGTTGTTGGTTGTGTTTACTTTCTTCGTACCCATATTTATAAAGCGTAAACCGTAGCGCAATGGTAGAGGGATCGCTTACGGCACAGAAAGTTGCGGGTTCGCCGCGTCATACCAAAGACTTTAAAAATGATATTCGACTCGTCTCAGCTAAGCACACAGCAATAAAAAGAAGAATCAGGGGTAAGTGAACAAATCCAGGGATAAGAGTTGCGCCCACCTCTACCGCAAAAAAAGTAAAAGGACCCTTCAGTTCGCTCTCGATCTACCGGTTTATCCACTTACTTATTTATAAATCGGTTTGGGCGCCTCGATGTGATGTAATGGTTACAACTATTACAATTGAGTAGTGAATTCGATCCTCACTGGGTGGTCCATAATTTCGGCATTGTACCATATCCAGTCAGTGTTTAGAAAATAACTACTTATAAACCGGTTGAAAGATAATGCACAAATATTTCGGGATACACGGTTAATATAAAGTCTGTCGGTTAGGAATTGTGAAATTGCCGACCCTTCAAATTCAAATCGATTCTCTTTCATTTATTTCTCTAGTAATGCCGTAAAAAACGCATAAATCCCCCTTGCACCACAACGCACATAAAAAAAAGTAATGTGCGTTGTGCTACAGTGGATGTCGCCTTGGTACGAAAAATCGGTGAGCCAAGTTCGAATTCCAGTTGACTTCCTTGCATTCACGTACGCGCAAATATATTAGGAAAGGTATTAATCATTCTCTTCCCTCCAATTATGGGTTATATAACAGTATAGATTGGGTTCTATAGCCTTGGCTGGCAACCAATCTACCGCAGAAATTAATGGCAACCTACTGCGTGATAATCTGCCCAGTCCCTTTCGAGACATGATCGCCTAAGCGTGTATCAAGTATGGCACTTAGAAAAAGAATACTAGACTGCTATATAAAAGTGAATGTTGGACAATCTTCTCACGGAGGAAGAGACTTGAAACAACAGAAACGTATTTCTACAGAATAATGGTGAAAAGAACACGGACTGAAAATGTGAGTAACGACGAGGTTTTAACGAAAGTGAAAACAAAAAGGACACTTAAACTTATCCATCAGAAAGAGACAGGTCAGGGAGAGACATTTCAGATTTCTCGGGGACATAATGATGAAAAAGGGCTTAAAAAGTGGATACTCACAGTATAGAGGAAAGCAGCACATAACCCATCTATCGAAATTGCGTAACTGATTGGCAGAACAGGAATTAAGAGGAATAGCAAAATAAGCAACATTTACCAAGAATTGCAAATGACAGGAAATTGTGGAGAGCTATTGCAAAAGTTTTAGAGGTAAACTATACAGAGAAGAATAAGAATAAGAAGCAATGATGTTGCACATAAATTTATGGTGTTTTATACAAATGGTTAATGGAAATTTTGAGGGGTTCGACTTCAGTCAGTTAGTTAAGTGCCATACGTGATACACGCTTGGGCGATCATGTCTCGAAAGAGACATGACTGACTGGGCAGAAGATTATCCCGCAGTAGGTTGCCATTGCTTTCTGCGGTAGACTGGTTGCCGACCAAGGCTATAGAACCCAATCTGTCCTGTTATTTAACCCATAACTGGAAGGAAGAGACGGATTAATACCTTTCCCAAGGGTATTTGCGCGTAAGTGAATGCAATGAATTCGGCTGGAATTCGAACTCGGCTCCCCGATTTCTCGTTCCGAGCCGATATCCAATGCACCACAACGCACATCCAATGGGTTCGACTTAGAAAACCTTAAAAACTTGTCCACCAAATTAGCATCTGTCAGGATGAAATAGTAACGTTGAAGTCAAACGATACTTTTGATGACATCGTAGTACGTGCTTTGCTAGCGATACATATAGTTTCGAATTCAGAGTTGTTTATCTTCTAAACTGGTGGCCAGCCACGGCTAGAGAACACCGTCTCCTCTGCTTGTACGGCAAAGAGATGAATGCATAACTTCTAAAAATTTATTTGTGCCAGTGCAACTAACTTGATCTTCATTCAAAATAAATATCTCAAAATAAAATACAATAAAGATATCTACTTGGTATATTTGGAAAATGGCTCAGGCGGAGATCACTGAGACATGTACACCTAGATGTTTTTGCTCACAGGTCCGTATATACGCTAATATACATTCAGACACACGTCTAGGTAGAAAAAGATGCGTGTATCTATTTTTTCGTATTTCTACATCCACACATATATATTTTTATATATACTAGCAGTATAGCCCGGCGTTGCTCGGGTTTAATGAAAGCTTTAAAACTAATCCATGGTCCTGGAGCTCATACCCTTTGAACGTTGGCACAAAAGACTAAAAAGCAATAGTTGTATCCAGCTAAAGCTAAACCTTAGACTGAAAGAAAAATGAATGAATGTAAGTCAAATTTTGATTTCCTAGTATTGATATCAAATAAGTTTTTTTCGTCGTAAACTGAATTTCGAAGGCTAAATAAGTCCTCTGAGTAAATGGTATCATGGCTGAGACTAAGAACTACAATAATACCTACTTAGTGCCAAACCCAAAGCAAAAACTAAAATAAAAGGGCTGAAAAAATTACAGACATACAGGCAGATAAACAGACACACAAACATCTTGCCTTATATATATATATATATTATCGATTTTCTCCACTATTGTAAGAACTGCAACCTTGAACCTTTTGAATATCGTTTCTTATGTCTTTGTCTATGAGTGTATCAAATTTGATTAAAATCGGACCATTTCTTCTATAACCCGATTTTTTCGATTATCGATTTTCGATATTTATCGGAGGTACCTCGACACAAAACCTAGCTAAGAACACTCGCAGACGCTTATAGTACAACTGTGTAAATTTACAAGAAAATCGGTTCAAACACACACACACGCACGCACAGAGAGAGAGAGAGAGAGAGAGAGAGAGAGAGAGAGACAAAGTTCCATTTATAAATAAGTTTATATATATATATATATATATATATATATATATATATATATATATATATATTTTTAAATAGTGATCATAATAAATCTTTAGCTGCAGATACAGAAGACAGCAAATGCATGTAAATAGGCAAATATAGATTTAGAAAATAAAAATAAAAACGAAAAAAACAATGAGCAGGCAGAAATAATGGAATTCGTTATAATGGTAAGCGATGTTGCAATATCGATAAAGATAAGATTATCCTTCCGTTGTTTTCTAATTGGTTGTATTCATGACCGAATATAAATCAACATCGAAATCAAACCCATAATGAAACACTACGTCAATACATAAGTCTTCTGCTAATTTCTAGATACGTCGATAAACAATTGCAATTATTTAAAATTACGAACATTAACTTTGTCTGGTACAAGGCTACAACTATGGCTGTATCTGACTAACGGGCGCACGGGACCGATTCGTGCAATCATAGTGAAAATCCGGGCAAGGAAAAATGTCTTCGTCAGAAATCAAACTAAACAATTCACGAAGAAAGAAAGAAAGAAACAAACAAACAAACAAACAAACAAAAAGGGAGAAAACATCCGAATGAACGCAGTAAAAATCTGTTTGTTTATTTATTAATTTTGGGAGAAAAGACTGGTTATACTCAGAAAGTCCGACCCAGATTTCTTCTTTTTTTTTTTTAATCATATCACCTCGAGCAAGGCGGTAATGTCACTGAAGAGCAGGGGGCTACGTAAGAATGAAAAGATTGGAAAAGAGAAAGCCGGAAACCACATCCTAAACAAGGAACAAGGGATGAGCCTCTTCACCTGTTCAATAGACGTGGGTGGAGTGTGAACCGGGCGATAGTTTAGTCTATCTACTCCAATTAGTCTATTTACTACAATTAAGTCTATCTACTCCAATTCTTGCTTTCGTTCACGTTCTGTGCCTAATTTACATTGGAATAACCGAAAAAATCCGCAAAAATCATAGTTTCTGGAAACGGATGACACTGATGGCGTCATCACATTGTCAACTAATAAATCCCGGCAATTTTCTCTGTGCCCGGTGTTTTTTTAGCATCAGCTACGGCCCTGGCTACAACCAAATGGTTCTCAGTTTACAATCGGACTCATTACACATAAAATACAAGGTGTCCCATAATTAAAACTTTCAGTGAAATAGGACGATTAAAAAAATCAAATGGTGCAGTATACACATTTATTTACGCATGCATCGATATAATTCAATGTGTAACTACATTTACTTGTTACCACCCACGCACAAAAGCGCTACAAATTTCTCGGCAGTGATTGGTTAAACAATTGCTGTACATTTCATTATGAGACAATTTTGAATTCGCAGCTGAAGAATATTTCTAACATCTTTCCATGTTTGGTTCAGTACAGGATATCCAATTGGTCGATTTATGACCAATTAGATATTTTATTTAATTTTCTCACAAACTCGTCAGGAGCCTAGCTAAATTGTATATAAGGTAACGGAATCATTATTTATTCAGTAAGGTTTATTTTCTGAAGGACTCAACGTCGCTGGATTTTTGAGCTTGCTCACACGATAAAAATGCACGCACAGACACATACTTACACTGTTTAAATTACCAGTGGTCACTATGCTAATAATTCAATTTACGACATGCTGATGTGTGTTGTGGTACAGTGGATATCGATTCGGAACGAGAAACCGGGGAGCCGAGTTTGAATTCCAGTTACTTACGCGAAATACCTTTGGGAAAGGTATTAATCCGTCTCTTCCTTTCAGTTATGGGTTAACTAACAGGACAGATTGGGTTCTATAGCCTTGGCTGGCAACCAGTCTACCGCAGAAATTAATGGCAACCTACTGCGGGATAATCTTCTGCCCAGTCAGTCATCTCTCTCTCTTTCGAGACATGATCGCCCAAGCGTGTATCACGTATGGCACTTTAACTGATTGACTGATCTATTCTAAACTTAAGAACACATTGAAGATTTAACGACCAATTCAATAACATTTCGAATCATTTCTTTCGTGCAAAATAGAGTTTATTACATTCAACTTGAATCTGAACGTTTATTCAACAAAGGACTTTCTTTCTAAGAACATTTGACTACGGTCAATAGGAAGAAGCTTTTCTCTCACTTATCTATTGTCAATTATATCGCATGCTTTTTCGACCAATATTTGTACTTTCGTTAATACGAATATGTATATTTGTTGGTTAAATTAGCGTCATCGTTATCTAGTCCTTAATTAAAGCGTTTGGAGTTATTTGTACGTCGACTCGAAACTTAATATAAATATTCTGGTGGGTTTGGAGATAATCTTCAGGTGCGATCAGCGTAAATCTTGCATTTATTGTCCTTGTACAAGACGCGGTCGAAATTGTCAGCGAAGCCCGCTACAAATTTCTTTCTGTTCATCATGTTTAATATGTTTTAAATATTAAAATATGGTTGCCACATCTGGTCTGGCGTTTCTGATATTTACCATAAGCTCCTTGATAAAACCTAAAAAAATATTAAGAACATTAACGGTCCTGATCTGGTGGCTCGACTTTTGTTACGTTTATCACCGCCGTAAGGTTGCTTCTTTGTGTATTTTTATGAATACTGTCCAGGTGGTTTTTCTGTGTTTTTTTACTACGAGAGCTAGACTTCTTTACCGCAGAAAGCAGTCAGTCATATCTCTTTCGAGACATGATCACCCAAGCGTGTATCACGTATGGAATTTAACTAACTGACTGAAGGAAATCTATGATCTACACTATTATCTATGTCTTTAAAGTTGCCTATAACAACCCTTCTTTATTAGGTAATAGAATAATAATATAGTTTATATAATTATATTTTTTTATTTTTTTATTTTTTAATCATTTCATCCCGAGCAAGGCGGAAACGCCACTGATGTGCAGGGGGCTACATAAATGTAAAAAGATTAATTAAAAAAGAGTGAGGAGTACAAACTAGTTAGAAAGGAACAATAGAAAGCTGAGAAAGCCCAAGCGTGTATCACGTATGGCACTTAACTGACTGAACTGACTGGGGTCGAGATCTTATCTATTTATAGTTCGGCTGGGTAGATTTAGCCGTCAATTCTATGCTAACGTTTTTCTCGCTTGTATAAATTTCCCTCCGGTTCCATACTTTCCAGCAAACTTTAATCTGCAAAAATTTAAATTCAATGTCATTCGATAGCCAACTGATTACTCTTTACTTTTTCCGCTCAAGTGGATATCGACTCTGAAAGACAAATCGGGGAGGCGAGTTCGAATTCCAGTTGAAATCGTTGCATTCACTTACGCGCAGATACCCTTGGGAAATGTGTTAATCCGTCTACTTCCCTCCAATTATGGGTTAAATAATAGGACAGATTGGGTTCTATAGCCTTGGCTGGCAACGAGTCTACCACAGAAAGCAGTGGCAAACTACTGCGGGATAATAATCTGCCCAGTCAGACATGTCTCTTTCGAGACATGATCGCTCAAAGCGTGTATCACATATGGCACTTAACTGACTGATTAATGTTTCTGTTCTTAATTCTTCCCACAACCCTTGTGTGTAAGTGTCTTTACTGTCTTGTATGGGGTGGTACTGATTAAAAAAAGCTGTATAATATTTCTCATTTTGTTTGTAATGCTATAATTTTTATTTACGTTACATTTCAGAACACTATTAATAACGGATGCACAAGAATACATTTCATTGTCCCTTTCACGGATTTCTTTGCAAGGGGATTCATAAAATCAAATGTTCATCACCAAAAGCTAATTATTTTAGTTTCGCTGAGCTTAAAGAACATATTCAGTGCAAGTGATAACTCCTGAAATGTTTCAAAATATGTTGGAAACAGTAAGGATAGATTTAAAATTGGTAAGTATAAAGATGGGTGAATTAAAAAGTTGGAACGTTTCAATAAAGCTTTGACGTAAGATATATTAATCTATTTGTTTCTACCATGAGGTTGTGTCAAATTGTGCATTCAAAAATTCTCCATCACTAGTGCGTTCAAAAAAAAAATCACTGTTCCGTGAGCGTTCTTAAAAAACGGTAAACGGAAAATCAGTTAGTGAAAATCGCCTGAAGACACCACTCATGGTAGAAACCTAGGTCGCGTAATAACTCGTTTACAAATGGAAAAGTTCTACAATATGATTGTATTGAACACTTTTTAATACAAATGTGCACTGGTCTAATTTTAGTAATTAAAGCATATATATATATATATATATATATATATATATATATATATATGCATATACTGTTTATTTATAAGAGACAATGAATGTGTATCATGTTTAATCATGAGCCGTTTCAAACATCGTAGTTTGGCTTTAATTACTGTTGAAAATAAAGACAAAAATTCTGCAACATTTGGATAATTTTTTATTAATTTGTTTCTAAGCTTAAGTAGGATAATTTTTTCTTTATTTTCAACTGAAATTAAAGCAAAAATACGACGTTTAGAACGGCTCATGAATAAACATGATAGACATTCATTGTCTCTTATATTTTGCGGTATATGTTTAGAAAATTCTCTGCTACCTCGATACACTATATATATATATATATATATATATATATATATATATATATATATATATAAAGCTATACAAGCCAGCTGCGACAGAAAAAAATTCTCCCACATTTAAAACTGTTACCTGCTTGGTGCGAATGAAATCCTGAACTCTAGGCAATGGAGTGTTCATTTACCGAATGTCTTACAGATACCACTAGTTGCCATCATGGCCTGGACTGCTCCACGACGTGTGTTTGCTGCTGAAATGCTATATTTTGTCAGGCAACTGAATCTGTAATTGTAGCACAAAGAGCTTTTCGTGCTCATTTCATGTTACGTCGGATTGATGTTCTTCCTGACATAAAATCGTTACGGCTATGGGCTAAAAATTTCAGGGCCACAAATTCAGCGCTTAATATAAAGCCATCTGGGAGACCTTGAAACGTTCAGTCTTCCCAGTGATGGCGAACTAAAAGTCGTCTTCAACAGTATATGGTGGATAGAGGCCACATGTTGTATGATGTCATTAAAAAAACAAATGATTCACAGTGTAATCTTTTGCTTAAACAACTGTGAAATATTTTTCATAGATGTAACCATTATTTTGTCAACCTTTAATATTAGGAAAGTTATTTCTGCTTCACCCTGTATAAGTCAGTTAAGTGCCATACGTGATACACGCTTTGGGCGATCATGTCTCCAAAGAGACATGGCTGACTGAATAGAAGATTATCCAGCAGTAGGTTGCCATTATTTTCTGTAATCCGTCCATATTGTTTAATCCATAAATGAAGGGAGGAAACGGATTAATACCTTTCCCAAGGTAATTTGCGCGTAGGTGAATGTAGGGAATTCAACTGGAATTCGAACTCGGCTCCCCGATTTCTCGTTCCGAACTGATATCCCCTGTACCACAACGCACACCATGTATTAAGACTATAAAATATAATAATATATACTTATAAAACACCTTTTAAAAAGGTGTTCACATCAAAATAAACACAGGGACGAAAAGAATACGCTCACTGATTTACATTAATGATCTCCCCGACACCATTAGATCCCAAGTTGGCATGTATGCCGACGACACAAGAATCTACTCTCGCATCGATCAGAAACCAGGTGTGGATGACAAAGTGAACCTCGATGCCGTACTTGAAAGGGACCTCTAATCCGAAGTGGCCTGTGTTAGAAAATGGCTGGTAAATTTCAATGCCTCTAAAACGAAGCTGTTATCAACTAACCACCATAGACAATCGCATCTACCTCCCATTAGCATGGGACAGGCTAGCCTCCCAGAGAGTAAAATACTACGCCTCCTTGGCCTTACACTTTCGGCGGACCTCAAATGGAATGACTATATCGAATCCATTGCCAAATCTGCTGCTATGAAAGTCGGCTCCCTGTGCAGGGCCCGGAAGTTTTTCCCACCTGAATCTATTCTGCACATATACAAATCTACCATCCGCCCGTGTATTGAATATTGCTGCCATATCTGGTCGGGTGCCTCTGCTGCTCTCCTTGGGCTTCTTGACAAAATACAAAGGAGGATCTGTAACGTGGTTGATACTGACTTGGCAGACCGGCTGCAGCCGCTCTCTCACCGGCGTGATGTGGCTTCCCTGTGCCTCTTCTACAAGTACTTTCATGGCTACTGCTCCGATGAGCTTAGATTACTGGTGCCGCCTAAGCACGAATTTACACGAGATACTAGATTAGCAACTAGGTCCCACCATTTTACAGTTAAACAAATAAGATGTAACCGTAAATTCTACTCCAACAGCTTCTTTTCTCGCGCTTCCCGCCTGTGGAACTCCCTTCCTAAACTCTGCTTCCCCGACAGTTACTATCTCCAGATGTTTAAATGAAGGGTCAATAGATACCTCCTATCAAACTAACTCCCAATTATTCTCAGAACACTCTCATCTACCCAACCCTCATTCTCGGTATCCTTACCCGCCTATCACCCACCCTCTGACATTTCCTATATTTAATCATCCTTTCTCCACTCTACGTAGCCCCCTGCGCAGTAGTGGCAGTGACATGCCTTGCTCGGGGTGAAACGCTTATAAAAAAAAAAAATACAAAACGAAACAATAAGTGAAATTCTGCTAATGTTATATATTCTCTGACCTTGTGTTTAATTTCGCCCAGAAGTGTATTTAAATTGAGCAGGTGTTATTAAACATAAAAAATGTAAGCGCTGAAAAAAAAAATATATAGAAATATTGATATAAAAAAAGAAAAGAATGCGGGCGCCGGGTGACGAGATAGCTATTTCTCAGGTTAGAAGAAGGAGAAACAGAAATATAATTATAGTAAAATACATATTATTGTATTGAAGGGATCTGTTTGTGTTTTGATAAACAGCGTAGCCAAAGTCAGAGAATATTAATTAGTCGCTTCGGCGATCATGTCTTGACGAGACACGACTTACTGGGCAGAAAAATTTCACACAGTAGGCTACCAGTATTTTCTGCAAAGAATATAAATCTAGAAAATAATTTTTGCAGAGAATATAAACCTTAAATTATTTTAGTATAAAAAATATGCGGCCTGAAAAATGAGATACTGGAACTAGAGTCAGCTTATATATATATATATATGTATTTTTTCTTTCTTATTTCCTTTTAAAACTGTATTTATATATATTTTTTTTTGTTTTTCGAATGAGCGAGGTAAATTTTTTTGTAGATTGGCGTTACAAATATCTATTCTCGGTATGGGCACGTGATCAACACCCTCATATGCATGTGCTATCAATCTGACCACTCCTCCCACATTCAACGCTCACCGAAGAGAATTAAAATATAAGTTAATATTTCTATATGATGGTTGGTTGGTTGTTTTGTTTTTATGGCAAATCAACCTCGCCGGGTCATTTATTGCCAACTAAATTTTATTCATTGCTGATAATACCTTTTTCTCTCAACAATTTGTTGTTCTTTATATAACTTTTGTGTCTAGTCATATATTTTTCTTTTCGAGTATCAAGATTCATTGAGATTTGTTTTTTAAGGGCAGGGTCCCCAAATCCTAACCTTGTTATTTTACCCATAACTGGAGGGAAGGGACGGATTAATTCCTTTCCCAAGGGTACCAGTGCTTAAGTGAATGCAGGGTATTCAACTGGAATTTGAACTCGGCTCACCGATTTCTCTTTCCGAGGTGATATCCACTGCACCTCAACGCACACCCGTCACTGTACGATTACAGCACCTGGTATTCCCAAGCGGTCACCCATCTAAGTACTGACCAGACTCAAAGTTGCTTAAGTTCGGTCATCGAGCGAGTACCGGTATATTCAACGTGATATGGCCGTAAGCACGCTCACCCGTCACGATACGCTTACAGCACCTGGTATTCCCAAGTGGTCACCCATGTGAGTACTGACCATGCTCAATGTTGCTTAACTATTTATTGAACAGGTGTAGAGGCTCATCCCTCGTGCCCTGTTTAGGATGTAGGTTCCGGCTTTTTCGTTTCTAAACTTTTCACTTATTTTTTTTAATTTTTTTCAATTGGAGTAGATAGACTGAACTTTCGACGGTTCAAACTCCACCCACGTCTATTGAACAGCTGAAGAGGCTCATCCCTTGTTCCCTGTTTAGGATGTGGTTTCCGGCTTTCTCTTTTCTAATCTTTTCACTTTCTTTTTTGTTTATTTTTTTTTCAATTGGAGTAGATAGACTGAACTATCGCCCGGTTCACACTCCACCCACGTCTATTGAACAGGTGTAGAGGCTCACCCCTTGTTCCCTGTTTAGGATGTGGTTTCCGGCTTTCTCTTTTCCAATCTATTCATGTAGCCACCTGCACACAGTGGCCTTACGGCCTTGCTCGCGGTGATATGATTAAAAAAAAACAATATGTACGCGTTGGTTGTTATCGTTTATCTATCAAGGCGTTTGTTTTTCCAGCAGTAGCAGCAGCAGAATGTACCTCACACGACAGAGGGTATATAACACTAATATAAAAAAAAATAAGACAACAAAACTAGAAAATAAAAATGGCAAAAGAAAATCGCTAGTGAGACTTTAGAAAACAAAAACATCACACGGGGCGCTCGGAATATAGCTGCAAACGTGACATGTAAAAAGAGAAAGTGAAATAGTAATAGGAGCGGAAACCGAAATCATTATGAGGTTTGCTCTTTAGTACTTTGACTTTACGAATTTATACGAGATTGGTGGCAAGGTTTCATGATTTTACAGTTGAAATAACTATATGCCCCCGGCAGTCCGATCCGCTCTCACACCGGCGTGATGTAGCTTCCCTGTGTCTCTTCTACAAGTACTTTCATGGCTTCTGCTCCGATGAGCTTAGATCACTGGTGCCGTCTAAGCACGAATTTACACGAGATACTAGATTAGCAACTAGGTCCCACCCTTTTACAGTTAAACAAATAAGATGTAACCGTAAATTCTACTCCAACAGCTTCTTTTCTCGCGCTTCCCGCCTGTGGAACTCCCTTCCACAAGTCTGCTTTCCCGACAGTTACAATCTCCAGGTGTTTAAATGTAGGGTAAATAGACACCTCCTATCACACTAACTCCCAACTATTCTCACAACACTCTCATCTACCCAACCCTCATTCTCGGTATCCTCACCCGCCTATCACCCACCCTCTGTTATTTCCTATATTTAATCAGCCTTTCTCCACTCTACGTAGCCCCCTGCACAGTAGTGGCAGTGACATGCCTTGCTCGGGGTGAAACGCTTATAAAAAAACAAAAAAAAACTACATGAAACAAGGTGAAGAATTATCGATAAACACCAGACAAAAAAAATGAATGTATTCTATTAAAAGCATTCGTTCATGCATTGAATACCATTGCCATAACTATTCTGGAGCTCTTGCTATTTATCTCAGTGTCCTCAATAAAATTTAAAGGTGTATCTGCCATGTAATCGATACAGATTTGGCAGCTTGACATCATTCGCATTCTCACCGATTGGGTGTGGCTTCCCTGTATCTTTTCTACAAATATTTTCACGGCTTCTACTCTGATTATCATATCTCCCTGGTGCCACCTCTACTTGAATTTACTTTGTCTACTAGATTGCAAATTGGTCCCATTCCTTTGCAGTAAAACTAACAAATGTAAGCTCCACTTCTACCCATTAATTTCTTTTCTCTGATTTCCCGCCTGAGAAACTCCATTTTGTATACTAGCTTTTCTTATCGCTACAATCACCAAAAGTTTTAATACATCATCAATTGCCATCGTTTATCTCCTTGTTTCCAATCTTATTCTTATTTTTTATCCGCCACCCACTGAATCTTGTTCATTTTGAACGTTCTACTCTCACGTAGACCGGATGTACATCGTGGTGCATTGGATATCAGCTCGAAACGAGAAATCGGGAAGCCGAGTTCGAATTCCAGTCGTATTTCTTGCATTCACTTACGCGCAAATACCCTTGGGAAAGGTATTAATCCGTCTCTTCCCTCCAGTTATGTGTTAAATAATAGGACAGATTGGGTTCTGTAACCTTGGTCGGCAACCAGTCTACCGCAGAAAGCAATGGCACCCTACTGCAGGATAATCTTCTGCCCAGTCAATCATGTATCTTTCGAGACATGATCGTCCAAGCGTGTATCGTGTATGGCACTTCACTGACTGACTCTCACGTAAATCTACGTGTACCAACATTCTCACACGTTCTCTTATCCATTCTCAAAAACCTACTGTATCTTGTTCATCTTTCTTTTCACTCTCTCTTATATATATATATATATATATATATATATATATATATATATTTTAAATCAGATACTTTAATCCAAGTGAAAAAAGCAGGAAGGTAAATCCCAAAAACCCGATCCTAATTAATATTCAAAATTTTATTTTAATATTAAAAAATGATACAGGAAGAGAGCTCCATGTAATAAAATATTACAGAGCAAATATAAATTAAAAAAGGATTAATTCAATGATGTTGAATGACCATTTCAATGTGAAAATCTCCACGGGAGATAACATCACCTCAGCAACTGAAAAATCCTTTCAGAAACTGGAGAAAAATCAGTCTAATTTTCCTTTTTAAATAGATTTGCAAAAAAAATTAAAAAAGAAAATAAAAAAGAAAAAGAAAGAAAAAGATAAAACAAAATAAAAACAAATAAACAAGAAAAGAAAAAATTTACATCGTCTGAGTTCACAAAAAAGAAAACAGAATTGTAACTTAAAATATTAACATACGGCCGTGTTGAATTGTGTAAGGTTAAGCAACACGGAAAAAAGGCGGGAGATAAGAAAGAAAAAGGAAGGAAGGGAGGGAAAAAGAAAAGAAAAGAAAGAAAAAAGTTTTTTATATATTACAGACGCTGGACATGTTCAAAATATATATATATATATGCAATACAAGAAATCGAGAAGTGAGCCACCACCTACCGCGGTATCACACAACGGTTCTTCAGGGTAAGAAGAACACATAATGGTGTATTAATTGAACGTTCTCGTGGCAGCGTCCATAAAGTCCCTGCCATATGAACGTTCAAATAAAACACCGATACATGAGCGTTCTTAAAAAGAAAAACGGTAAAAGGTAAAATCAGTTATTAAAAATCGCCTTAAGACACCACTCATGGTAGAAACTTAGTTAGCAAAATAACTCTTTTAAAAATGGAAAATATTTAAAAGTTCTACAATATAATTGTATCGAAAACTTTTTAATACTGGTACTGGTCTAACCCTATTAGAATCAAAAACTAAGTATTAAACAACTGAGCACTCTGGAAAAATAGTAGACTTTGATAAACAGTAGTTACTCTGGCATGTACGCATCGCTCATTCAGTGAAATGAATTAGAGCACACTAGCTATTGGGCGCGTATAATGATATGCGCTAAAATGTCTGCCTACTTCCACCGAATGCCCATAGCCCAGGGGTAGAGTCGCCGACTGACGCCATTTCGGTCGGGTTACAATCCTGGGTAAAAAAGCAATCGGAGTCTAACCGTACTGATGAGCTGTGATACGGCGAAACAGATCTGTCTGCAGATGACAATATATATATATATATATATATATATAATAAAACTAGATACGAAAGTATCAACGCTTAAAATATGTTAAGCATCTTTCGACCGACACATCTTCAGAACAATTGTCGGTAAATATTAAAACTGATCTAAACTTATTTATAAATGGAACTTTGTCTGTGTGTGTCCGTTATCTATAGACACCGAAACTCTTGAAAATTTACACAGATGTACTATAAGCGTCTGCGAGTGTTATTAGCTAGGTTTTGTGTTGAGGTACCCCAAATAAATATCGATAATCGAAAAAATCGGCTTATAGAAGGAGTGGTCCGATTTTAATCAAATTTGATACACTCATAGACAAAGACATAAGAAACGATATTCAGAAGTTTCAAGGTTGCAGTTCTTATAATAGTACAGAAAATCGATAATATATATATATATATATATATATACGGCAATATTTTTGTGTGTGTGTCTGTTTATCTGCCTGTATGTCTGTAATTATTTCAGCCCTTTTATTTTAGTTTTTGCTTTGGGTTTGGCTCTAAGTAGGTATAATTCTTGTTTTTAGTCTCAGCCACGATGCCATTTACTCAGAGGACTTATTTAGCCTTAAAAATTCAAACTTATTTGATGTCGATACCAGGAAATCAAAATTTGACTTACATCCATTCATTTTTTTTTCAGTCTATGGTTTTGCTTTAACTGGAAACAACTATTGCTTTTTAGTCTTTCGTACCAACGTCCAAAGTATCTGAACTCCAGGGCCATGGATTAGTTTTAAAGCTTTTATTTGACCCGAGCAACGCCGGGCTATACTGCTAGTTAGTTAATAAAAAGATGTTTATTATAAACTGAATCTAAGATTCAGCTTCTAATAAAACCGTTTCTTATTAGCTCTCCAGTTTTGATATTTACCGGCAATTGTATTAAAGAAGTGTCAGTCGAAAGGCGCCTAACATACTTTGAGCCTTGATACTTTTGTATCTTGTTTTATTAGTAAATAAATGAATAGTATCATAATACATACATATAAATATCATAATATATACATCTCATTATCATATTATATGCATAGAAATATCAAGAAATATATAATCCACTGGTTCATTTTTCTTTATTTATGCATTTTAATCGTAATTTTTTTTCTCTTTCTTACTTTTACGTATTTTGTATATCCGTAATTTTATGCGTTTTCCAGCACTATCTCCATATTTATTTATTTCCTAATCAATCTCTTAGAATTAAAGTTGCCAAAGACTGGTCCCTGATGAAGCGTTGGCCGAAAGGCCGCTTGGGCCCGTATATTTAAATAAAAATTTCAAAAATGAACATACTATCTATCTATCTATCTATCTATCTATCTATCTATCTATCTATATATATATATATCTATATATATATATCTATATATCTATATCTATATATCTATATCTATATATCTATATATCTATATCTATATATCTATATCTATATATACAGTCTTTAATATGTGGAATGCATTTTTGCTTCTGCCTGTACAAAAATTATGTAATATAATAATATATACTTATATAAGGAACTTGCTACCGAAGCATTGTTCATAGTTAAAAAATATCCACCATAAGAGCCTCTTTAGAAATGGGCATTTAACGAGATTATTTGAGTCCTGCAATCGATTTCGCACACTGTTTAGAGCGTGCTAGTTATAAAAAAGACAAAAACAAAATCTACAAGCGATTAAATACCACATTGGAAATCAGTGAAATTTTCAGTGGAATTTTATATCATTGATTCATTGGTTCATTTTAATGAATGCCATCTTGTATTTGTCAATTCGAGCTTAGTTTGAGGTTACAAGAAACAAATTTCCCCATAGCAAATTCGCCTTCTTCGATATTTCTGTGTCTTTCCAAGACTTTGGCGATCATGGCTCTCTCCAATTTCCTGTACACAAACAAAAATATAAAAATAAAATAAAATCAATCGTTTTACATTTATTCAACATTTCTCTATGCATCAAACCTCTTTCAATTCGTACTTTTTAATTGCACAATGCAAATCTCCTGACGAAATGGTCGAAACCAAGTTCGCTTAATCAGTTGATCTCTCCAAATTAAATATCTAAAATCTCCACATATTATAACTTCATTTCCCTTCAAACATATATTGAACAATTTCTTATACAACTGTTTACTGATCTTATTAATATCCACTTAATACGGAGAGGTTAGTTACTTAGCTGAGCAATGTTATTTCATTGACTTTGAAGTTTCAGAAATTCATACTGTGATGCTTTAGAACTAAAATAAATAGCAGGAAAAAACAAACAAAAAAGAGCAACAGAAAACACAAAAAAAACACCAGTAAATAACCATGAAGAGTGAAGACATCACATTAATGACTTTACAAACTTCAAAGTCAGCATGAAAAACGTAACTCTGTTGACCTAAGTGACAAACTTCTCATTAAGTCTACTAACTCTCTATCACTAACTTGATATCAAGCCCTTTCTGATTAAAAACCTTGCTTGCCTAAAATGCCTTTCTACCATTAAACTAGTGAAAAAATCCATTTAAGCATCATTACAATTTAACAACATATATATATCCGCAAACAGATCTGTTTCGCAGCTCATCAATAAAGTTAGACATCCGGTTGCTTTTTACCCAGGATTGAAACCCGACCGAATTGACATCAGTCGGCGATTCTACCTCAGAGCTACGGGCGCTCGGTAGAAGGAAGCAGCCGTTTTAGCGTGTGTATTATCATTATACATGCCCAATGGCTGGGAGTGTTCTAATTCATTGCTGAATATACGATATATATATATATATATATATATATATATATATATATATATATATATATATATATATATATATATATAAAATCCACTGGTTCATTTTTATTTATTTATGCATTTTAATCGTAATTTTTTTCTCTTTCTTACTTTTACGTATTTTGTATATCCGTAATTTTATGCGTGTTCCAGCACTATCTCCATATTTATTTATTTCCTAATCAATCTCTTAGAATTAAAGTTGCCAAAGACTGGTCCCTGATGAAGCGTTGGCCGAAAGGCCGCTTGGGCCCGTATATTTAAAAAAAAAATTCAAAAATGAACATACAATTTTGTTTGCATAAATACGTATTCCTTTTCTGTGGTGTTATTTCGATCTATCGATCTATCTATCTATCTATCTATCTATCTATCTATCTATATATATATATCTATATCTATATATATATATATATATATATATCTATCTATCTATATATATATATCTATCTATCTATATATATATCTATATATATATATATATATAGATATATAAAGATTTTTATGCACAGAATTAAAACAGAGAATTAAACAAAGTGGACGTCATGTTATACCTTAGGTACATTTCGACCAACACTTTTTCAAAGTTTTACGTTGGCAAATTAGAAAACAGAGACACACCCAATATAATGATTGAGGAAGTAAAGTTGGAACGCGATTAAAAGAGAAAAAGGTTAATTACATACCATTAAAATTCGTATATATATATATATATATATATATATATATATAATTGAGAGAGAGAGAGAGAGTTGGTCAAACGTATGTGAAAAGTAGGTGGAATAGGTTTTTGAATCGGTTATATTATTAAAATGGTGTTCATATTTACTGTGGCATTTGTGCTATATTATTTTAAAATTGTAAACTTATCTAAATTTATTCCTTTATATTTTCATACAACTCAAGGAACCCATTATGGCAAATAATTTAAATACTGTTGAAAGAAAATTGGTGTTAAAGCGTATTGGACATCTAAAAATGCTGAAATCGTAGAAAAAATAGTTGAAATATTATGAACTCATGTCCAATAGAAACAAACAGTTTACCGTATTCTTGACAAATTCGGTGCCACTGGCTCAATTATAATTCTCCAAATACTGGTCGACCCGAAACAGTCTGTATAGAGGATCATGAGGAATTTGTCATCGAAGCTATTGTTCCCAGTTCAAAAATGTTCACCAGATAACCCTCTTTGGAAATGGGCATTTCATCAGATTATTTGAATCCTGCAATCTATTGTATTGCATAGTGTTTATCGTTCACGGCTAATTCATGGTTTATTTATGGAATATGACCCAGACAAGCGGCTGCAATTTTGTGAAATGATGAATTAAATTGAAGAAAATCCAATAACTTTAGATATGATTGTGTGAACCGAAGACGGTTCTTTCAAATTATCCGATCATATTGACAGACGTAGTTGTATATGTAATCTCAAAATAAATGTTATCACTTACGTTCCACCTATTTTTGGACCACCCTATATATATATATATAGTGTTTGTCATTGTGGTATAAAGTATTTCTTCCTCTGTGAATATGTGAGTGCGTGTTTGTTTGTGTCAATCTTGAAGATTAATGTAGTTTTTGTTCCTGTAGAACCGTTTCCATTGCTTCGAGTCATGAGATTGTCCATCACTCACTGTCATATAGGAGGGGCACCTAGGCGTGCTGTAATAGCAAGTATGTCATACTAGAACCTTTTACAACTGAGTAGTGAGTTCGATCCTCATTGGATACCCCATACTTTCGACCTTGTGCCACATCTAAGCAATGCTTAGAAAATCAACTATTTGGGGACCTCGACATGATTTAATGGTCAGCAATCTTGTTTCACTAGAACCTTTTACAAATTAGTAGTGAGTATGATCCTCACTGGGTATTCCATACTTTCGACCTTGTGACATATATAAGCGGCGCTTAGAAAATCAAATATAGTAGAAACGACTTTTCTTTTTGTTTCGATTTTCTCTAAAATACGTCGTAGCTCACCATTTGCTTACATTTGTAACCAATTTGTCTTGGATTAAATTTATTAATATTGTGACAAGAGACTTGTCGGCGGCATACTTTTATGCGATAATCGCTCGCTTCATTTAACACACAGCGCCTCGTGCTGCTATGAAAATTCTTCCGCCTTTACACACCTCGATGACGGCGAATATTGAGCGCCTCACTTTTCTTTCTTTGGCTGTGTGTAGAAACTTTTAAACAGACGCAGTAACATTCAAACGAACAATAGAAAAAGAAAGAAATTTATATAAAGGATGGCGCAAATCTTAGCAAGAAAAAATAAATAGAAGACTACATTACCTCGAAGCAACTGAAGTCAGACCTTATTGTTTCGTAGATTATTATATTGTTAAAAAATGTTCTAGCCTATTTCGTTCGTAACATAAAGTAAAACGTATATCAAAGTAATGCCTCTAGGAACTCGAAAGGCACATAAGAAGAAACTGAAGTATTAAACAGCAAAATGAAAAAAAAAATAAAAAAATAAAAAGAGAAAGACGGATTGTGTTTGATAAAACTCACGAAGGGCGTTTGGTATTAATACACTTCCTTCTATTCTGACACATTTTTTTTAATCATTTCACCCCGAGCAAGGCTGAAATGCCACTGATGTGCAGGGGGTTACATAAATCTAAAAATATTAATTAGAAAATAGTGAGTAGTACAAACTAGTTAGAAAGGAACAATAGAAAGCAGGTGCGATGACAGATACATAGGTGGAGAGAAAGGGAAGGTTATACAGGGGTGGGGAGAGAGCTAGAATCCAGTGGTTAGTAGATGAGTATTGACTTTGCATTTAAATTTCTGGAGGTTGTAGCCGTCAGGAAAGCAAGAATACGGGAGCGAGTTCCACAGGCGGGAAGTGCGAGAGAAGAAGCTGCAGGAGTAGAATTGTCGTCTGCATTTGGCTAAACTGACTGTGAATGGGTGGGACCCAGTTGCCAGTCTGGTTGCACGAGTAAACACCTGTTGAGGAGGCATCAGTGACTTAAGCTCATCCGAGCAGAAGCCATGAAAGTATTTATAGAAGAGACAAAGGGAGGCCACATTTCGACGATGGGGAAGTAGCTGCAGTCGAGTCGCCAGATCAGTACCTATCACATTACAGACTCTCCTTTGGAGCTTGTCAAGAACACTGAGGAGAACGGCAGGGGCACCTGACCATAAATGTCAGTAGTACTCCATGCACGGACGGATGGTTGACTTGTATATATGCAGGATGGGTTCAGGTGGAAAAAACATCCTGGATCGCCATAGTGACCCAACATTCTTAGCAGTAGACTTTGCTATGGATTCAATATAGTGGCTTGAAAATATTGTCTAAAATCTCAAAAGAAATAATAGTTTTCAAAATAACCAATTTACAGTGAAACGTCAAAATTTATGAGAATGATCGAGTTAAAGCAAATGCTTGATGAAGCCTCTTTATTTTATCTCACCGAAATACCTAAACCTAACTCTTGTGCAAATTATTTGAAACAACTGCTTTAGTTTCCTCTTCACCATACGGTCAGTTTTTTCTTTTTGATCGTGTCACCCCAAGCAAGGCATTCCACTGCCACTATAGCGCAGCGGGTTACATAGAGGGATTGGTTATAGAAAATGTCAGAAGGAGGGTGATAGACGACTTAGGATGTACATAGGGAGAGAGTTGGAGAAAGTGGGTGTGAGTTAGTGTGTTAGGAGATGTCTATTGACCTAACATTTAAACTCCTGGAGGTCGTAGCCGTCGGGGAAGCAAGCATACGGTAGGGAATTCCACAGGCGGGAAGTGCCAGGAAAGAAGCTGTTGGAGTAGAAATTGCAGTTACATTTCATCGTTTTCATTGTAAAAGGGTGGGACCTAGTTGCCAATCTAGTATCTCGTGCAAATTCACATCTAGGGGGCACCAGTGATTTAAGTTCGTCAGAGCAGAAGCCATGAAAGTATTTATAAAAGAGACACAGGGAAGCCACGTCACGCCGGTGAGAGAGATACTGCAGGCGGTCAGCCAAGTCGGTATCAATCAAATTACAGATTCTTCGCTGTATTTTGTCAAGAAGCCCGAGGAGAATAGAAAGGGCACCCGACCAGATGTGGTACCAGTACTCAATACACGGGCAGATGGTGGATTTATATAATTGCAGGATAGATTCAGGCGGAAAGAATTTCCGGGCCCTGCACAGAACCGACTTTCACAGCTGCGGATTTAGCAATGGATTCGACGTAGTCATTCCACTTGAGGTCCGTTGAGAGTGTTAGGCCAAGCAGGCGTAGTGATTTACTCTCTGGGAGGCAATCCTGTTCCATGCTAATGGGAGGGAGGTGTGGTTGTCTGTGGTGGTTAGTTGACAGCAGCTTGACTAACTGGAGTGACTGATGTAATTGATTTCTATTTTTTTCCGCAGACTAGGTTATTTGCAGTGGTGTGCAGTAAAATGAATATATTTTTGGGGTGTATGATTAAATGTGATGGCCTTGAAAAACATTGCGACAACCGTGATTGCATCAGATCTTATCAGGCCCAGTCACTGTTGTCTTGACTATCGATTAGTTGTCTTTCAGCAATTATCTAAGATGGAAGTTACTTCCAGAAAGCATACGAAAATTGTAACGCTGCACGAACACACTGACAAGCATTACAGAGTGTTCGCGGATATTGTCAGTGTCAATCTTTCAACTATCAGTCGTGTCATCAAGGCGAAGAAACAAGGTAGACCAATCAGTCCAAAACGTAAAAGAAAATGCGTTCGGAATGGAAAAATTTTCAAGAGACGACGTATACATGATCGAGAAAAGTGTAAAAGATCCTAGGAAGATATTTGTTTTGTTTCAATTAATTTGCACAAGGGTGCATGTCGGTGGTGCGTTGACAATTGATGTGTCAGCATGGACCCTAGATGGGCGATGGAATCGGAACGAAATTATTAAAAGAAAGGAGTATAGACAGGCCATGTGTTGAAATGTGGAGAAAAGCGAAATATCACAATAAATACATTTCATCAAAACCACCACAGAAGAAATTCCCTGGTCTCAAAAATCACATTTCAATCATGACAACACTCAGAGATACCCGCAGAAATAGAGCATATACAAATGTACATCCAATTATTCCAAAATCTGTCTCAAAACATAGACAATAATGAACCTAACAATGAAGAGGCGGAAGTATCACAAACATTACTCCTAAGTCTCAGGGAGCGATTCCTCCTCAGACAGTTTTTTTTTTATTCGGGGGGGGGGGGGGGCTTCGGTTTATTTCCTAGTGTCTGAGGTATCAGCAAAAGTAAAAATCCCGAGGATGCTTTCCACGGTATTATCATTAAATCCACTTTAAACCTTGACCTTGTGTCAAATTCAGTAGCGATGCGAGTGTGCTGAAAAATAAATATTAATAAAGAAGTCAAGAAAGCTATAAAGAAGGACTAATAAATCATCACCTGACATTGAGTCTGAATTTTTGTAAAGATTTGTTTATATGCAAACTACCAGTATAGCCCGGCGTTGCTTGGGTTTTAATGAAAGCTTTAAAACTAATCAATGGTCCTGGAGCTCAGACTCATTAGACGTTGGCACGAAAGACTAAAAAGCAATAGTTGTTTCCAGTTAAAGCGAAACCGTAGACTGAAAGAAAAATGAATGGATGTAAGTCAAATTTTCATTTCCTGGTTCAAATAAGATGTTTTGTCGTAAACTGAATTTTGAAGGCTAAATAAGTTCTCTGAGTAAATGGTATGATGGCCGAGACTAAAACTACAATTATACCTACTTAGAGCCAAAATCGGAGCAAAAACTAAAATAAAAGAGCTGAAAAAATACAGCCATACAGGCAGATAAACAGACACACACACAAACATCTTGCCTCATATATATATATATATTATCGATTTTCTGCACTATTGTAAGAACTGCCCCCTTGAAACTTCTGAATATCGTTTCTTATGTCTTTGTCTATGAGTGTATCAAATTTGATTAAAATCAGACCACTCCTACTATAACCCGATTTTTTTTATCGGGGGTACACTCGCAGACACTTATAGTACAACTGTGTAATTTTTTAAGAAAATCGGTTCAGCCGTTACGGAGTCTATAGGTAACGGACAGACACACACACAGACACACACAGACAAAGTTCCATTTATAAATAAGTTTAGATAGATATCCACTATAATTTATACAGCTTATACAACTTGAGGCTAAACTAGTCCAGACCTTGAAGATTAAACTGCTAGAGAAACATTAGTGAATACTTCTAGCTAATTGTATCTTACCACACATACCTTATGCCTCAGTTCGATAATAAGTTTGTCAATGTCATGTAGAAAGTCTAGAATCTATGATACATCCCAAATTATGGGATACATGATATATCAATGTATTAACACAAACGCTAATCTTCATGACACACACACACACATACGATGGTGTCTTAATTGAATCTATCACGGTGAAAATACTAATGACTATTTTCTTAACTTAGGCCTCATCAATTTATGAATGTCAAATCCAGTTTGGTTTCGTTCTGGTTGGATGTGTACTGAAGTTATATTGTAATGAAACAACTTCAGTAAATGGCATACCTCTCCGAGAAAAAATCGTATACATATGCTCTGTGGAACACACCGCAGAGTTATGTCAACTGCATCAATAGAGATATTCTCTTCTTATCTATAAGAAGTTGCCTTCTTAACACTGACTCAGCGAAATGTCTAATTTGGATAGTAGATGTCTTTTTATTTAATAAATTATACATATCTGGCGAGGACCTCAATATAGAAACGTATCAAACCTTATCTAAATCTTTTTAATCTCTTTCACAAACATTCTATTCTTAATAGGATCACCTGATGCTATGGTTTGTTATACCGGGTTTAAAAGACTATTTCCAACCGTGAACAGTGCTAGAACACATACGATACAGGCTCAACATGCATCCAGATAAACTGAAAGGTTTCAGAGTTATTGCATTAGGCCAGATTTCTCAGCTTCCATTGCATACGAGCATTCATCATCGTGTCCTTTTAATACTACAAAGCATCTCATCTGAGGCTGTAACGTCGCTAATTTGACTCTGGATCAATGGCAATATGAGACCAGCTCTGTTATCTTAGAGTTCTTTCCAAATAATGCTCAAAGTTTTAGTGTAACACCTTGCCAAGTAAGAAATTTTGGTGCTTACGTATTATCGGGAGGACCTTTAAAAAAACGACTCAAAAATTAAAGTAAATTATTTATTGAAACGGTTAAAACAATAAAATAACATTACATTTGTAATTCCGGAGGCCAGAACGTCGCAATTGCTTCCAAAAGTGACTCAAAGACATCAGTACAGGCAACATGCTTCCGCCACATGAATTCGGCCAAATACGACTCCAAATGGTGACGTGCAGTGCCACAGTGCTTCTTGTTTCGCCACTTTGTCGATCCCCATAGGCGTTCCACTGTCTGCGTATGAGCCCCGGTGTTCGAATCCACAAAGTTGTACTTGTGGTTGACGTTGAGGTGATGAAAGCCTGATTTTTCCAGTTCCTTGGTGTTATAAGCGGGGAAAAAAAAGAAAAAGTAAAAATCAAAGGTCCTCCCGATAATACGTAAGGACCGAAATTTTGTTTTCAAAAAAGCTCTAACATTAACAAAAAATAAAATAAAATAAAGTAAAAGTCCAGCACTTAATAATGTCAACAATTAACATGGTCACGATGTTCTGACTGTGTTTGGAGAATATAACAATGCTATAATTTCAAATACAAGCATAAAATAATCTATATATTCAGTTAAAATAAACTGCAATTCATTCTTGACAAAGCTTCAAATCAAGGTCATAAGCGCTCGGATAAATAAAACATCTGCTCAATTTTGATTTAATTTATCTACCGAAAAAAAATTATGAGATCAAATGAACAGCTATGCAAAAAATAAATTAACCCTAGTAACTTTTTTTTAAAAATCATATCACCCCGAGCAAAGCGGTAACGCCACTGATGTGCAGGGGTCTACGTAAGAGTGAAAAGATTTGGAAATGAGAAAGCCGGAATCCACATCCTAAACAGGGAACAGGGGATGAGCCTCTTAACCTGTACAATAGACGTGGGTGGAGCGTGAACCGGGCGATAGTTTAGTCTATCTACTCCAATTGAAAAAAAAGAAAAAGAAAAGTGAAAAGATTGGAAAAGAGAAAAACCGAAAACCACATCCTAAACAGGGAACAAGGGATGAGCCTCTTAACCTGTACAATAGACGTGGGTGGAGTGTGAACCGGGCGATAGTTTAGTCTATCTACTCCAATTGAAAAAAAAGAAAAAGAAAAGTGAAAAGATTGGAAAAGAGAAAAACCGGAAACCACATCCTAAACAGGGAACAAGGGATGAGCCTCTACACCTGTACAACAGACGTGGGTGGAGCGTGAACCGGGCGATAGTTTAGTCTATCTACTCCAATTGAAAAAAGAAAAAGAAAAAGAAAAGTGAAAAGATTGGAAATGAGAAAGCCGGAAACCACATCCTAAACAGGGAACAGGGGATGAGCCTCTTAACCTGTACAATAGACGTGGGTGGAGCGTGAACCGGGCGATAGTTTAGTCTATCTACTCCAATTGAAAAAAAAGAAAAAGAAAAGTGAAAAGATTGGAAAAGAGAAAAACCGGAAACCACATCCTAAACAGGGAACAAGGGATGAGCCTCTACACCTGTACAATAGACGTGGGTGGAGTGTGAACCGGGCGATAGTTTAGTCTATCTACTCCAATTGAAAAAAAGAAAAAGAAAAAGAAAAGTGAAAAGATTGGAAAAGAGAAAGCCGGAAACCACACCCTAAAAAGAAACGTGCATAAAAGAGGGATTGCTACCTAAATACACGATATATATATATATATTATAAATTATAATTTGGAACAGGTACAAATTACAATCTACTACAAAGTGTACACTTTTTTCGACATTGAAAGAGCAATGTCTCATCAAGGACCAAACGTTATTTTTTGAAGAGAGATGCAAGATTCCTTTCTTTATATTGGTAAATTTTTGTGTGCGAGGTAAAGGATGTAGAGAAAATAAGAAACCAGAATGGCGGGTTGTAAAAGAGACATTGAGGAAATAAAGAACAAAAAGAGGAAAACGGGAGAGAATGAGAAGACTAAAAAAGAAATTGTGAAAGGATCAAAGAAAGGTGCATGGTTTAAAAGTAAGAAGTAATGTATAGTCATATACAGCTTTTGATGAACCGGCGTTTGGAAAGAGGAAGAAGTAAGAAAATGCATCGAGGGGCGAAGGTAGTAAGAGAATATGGGTGAAGAAGAGAGACGTGTGAAAAACAAGATATCACTTAGGTATATATATATATATATATATATATATATATATATATATATATATATATATATATCTTCCCATCTTCTTTGAAAAATTGCTGCCCAAATATACATTAATATATCTATAAATCAATTCTGGTTATTGGACGTATATAATGATAATATATGGGCCAAAAAGTCTGTCATCTTCTACCGAGAGTCCATAGCCCAGAGGCAGAATCGCCGGCCGACGCCGATTCGGTTGGGTCTCAATCCTGGGTTAAAAGCAGACAAAGTCTAACCGTACTGATGAGCTGTGATACAGCGAAACAGATATGTCTGCGAATGACTATATATATATATATATATAATAATAAAATCGACTCTGTACGTATCCAAATCTTAAAATCTTACACAAGTAATTTTTAAGGACCACGAATAACCGACAGAATCTAACTCCGTTATTGTCCGCCGCTATAAAGCTTTGGACAATGAGGGGAAAAAAAAGAAAACTGCGGAGCACCGACAATACATACAGTACTTCACAGCAAAGAAAAAAAAACCCTCTAACGGAACGAACCACAAAGAAAGAAAAGTGCTCGATACAAAACTAACCAAAAAGGATTAACCAAGAGGCAGAGACGTAGAACAAAAACACACGAGAAAAAATCGCAAGATCGCCAAGACCTACCGCGGTTTCGCACAACGGCTCGTCAGGGCCTAGTATATATATATATATATATATATATATATATATATATATATATACTAGGCAAATAGTAGCTGGTTGGACCAGCAGACGAAAATTTGAAAAATGTGCTCAATGCACAACTAATACAAATGAACCATATGTTAAAGACCAGAACACGCACCACTAACTTCCGACCCAGGTTTCCACTACGCTTGCATGAAGAGACCTGCGTGGTCAAAATCTTCGCAGGAAGTAAGTTGTGTGTGTTGCGTTCGATATATATATATATGCAATTGTGGATTTAGTTATACATAGATTGTGTACTTAAATCAAAGAATATTTCATCCTCTTATAATGTGGTTAGCCAAATTAATTTCGATTAATATCTCGTCACCTCTTTCCTATACAGAAAGCAATTCTAAATGATCTCTCTATAAAACCGGCTTCTCTCGAGCCAAATCTTTTCAGTCTTCCCCATCAACATTGTCATCACCATCCACCCACACGTCGCCACAGTAAACACTATCTCAATTTATTCGGCCCCGTCATTATGGCTGCTGTCTTGACTCCTCCTTACAAAACAAAATTGCTGCTTCAGTTCAAACTATTATTATCTTTGCTACCATAATATATTCTTGTCTCTATTAAAAGGAACTCCGAAAACGACAGTCAAATACTTAAGATCTCGTCAAGGAGAATCGATGTGGCAATTTCAGTTGTGACAATACGTTATAATAACATGTTTAAAAATAGACGCCAGTAGATGTGTTAACTTCTGCAGAAATGGCTTTGAAGTGAATTTTTTTTTCTGTGCAGGATATAAGCAGGATTGTTAGAATTCTTAATCATGAAGATGAATTGAAACTGACAATGGGTCCTCGTTGAAATAGTATATGCCTAAGTCATTAAGGTTGGTAGTAGTGAATCGATACCGATGGACGTTGCAAATATTAATGCGCTTTTAATGACATAAAAGTTGCCCTTCGTCTGGACTTTCACTTATTATCCTTCCTCTTATAATAAAAACCGTGCTATATATATATATATATATATATATATATATATATATATATTTGGACAGCAATTTTTCATTTGAACATGTCTCTTTAAAAACGAACGACAAGGAAGGTTTTATTAATATTTTATTTAATTTTTCCACTATTCTTACATGTTTCTTTTTTACTGGAGATAAGAAATGTAAAAATGTTTTATATTGTCATTCCTTGAGTTTTCTTCGAAATGAGCTATATATATATATATATATATATATATATATATATATATATATATATATTATGGACTCTCCCAGATCGCATGATCAACAGACCTCTGTTATTTAGCCCATAACTGGAGGGAAGGGACGGATTAATACCTTTCCCAAGGGTACCAATGCGTAAGTGAATGCAAAGTGTTCGACTGGAATTGGAACTCGGCTCACCGATTTCCCCCTCCGAAACGACATCCACTGCACCACGACGCACATCCGTCAACAACGCTTACAGCACCTGGTATTCCCAAGCGGTCAACCATCTAAGTACTGACCAGGCTCAACATTGATTAATTCGATGATCGAGCGAGAAGCGGTGTATTCAACGTGATATGACCGTAAACATATATATATATATATATATATATATATATATATATATATATATATATATAATATTTGCAGTATTTGTATTTATGTATTTATATTTATGTTGTCGAGTTGTAATATATATATATATATATATATATATATATATATATGTATATATGTAAAAATATACTCAGTTTTAATCCGAGATTATGGACAGTATGGTTAAATAAAATAAAGACAAGATTTGCGCCCCGGTTTTTTCCCAATCTCACCATTGCTTATGGAAACTATATTGAAACAAACTAAAATGCATGGTGGGAATTTCAAAGAAAACGGTTGATTTCCTTTTTTCATTCTAAAATCTCGTGCTTTTGCACTGCACGTGGGGGAGTTCTGGAACATACTAAACACACAGAATGGACAATTTTCGAAGAAAACTAATAAATTCCCTTCATCTTAACGTCGCGTGACTTTGCAATTACACATGAAGAAATTCTAAAAAATGAAATATTCCGTTAATTTTTTGAAATGATTTGTGAGCGTCTTTGTGGTTACCAACACTAATTTTGTTTATAGATACGTAATTTAGAATAAAACTCATTTCGTCTTTCTGCCTTGAAAAAGTCCATCACGGACGAAACGCGTAGGCGATTTAAAATACAGTTTTCCTCTTGTCTTTATTTTATTTAACCATATATATATATATATATATATATATATATATATATATATACGAGTGCTTTCTGGTCAATAAGAGACGGATTAACAAATTTTCTCAGGTTAATTGCACGTAAATGAATGCAACGAAATCAACAGGAATTCGAACTCGGCTCTTCGATTACGCGTCCAAGCCAATATTCACTGTACCATAATGCTAATTAGACGTGCAAAAATATTATGACACTCGACCGTCAGAATTGAACCAGTCTAAACAGTAAGAGACTCTACCATCAGAATTGGGTGTGTGTAAATATTGGGACACAACTGGACGTTTGTAAATATTAAAGGATTCTCCAAACAAAATTGCATGTGTGTAAATATTCTGAGAATCAATCCTCAGATTTGGACGGGTGTAAGAGGCTCTATTATCAGAATAAGACATATGTAAATATTAAGAGTCAAAACCATCAGATTAGATGAGTGTAAATATTAAGAAGCCACACCATCAGAACAGTACATTTCTAAATATTAAGTGACAAAACCATTAAATTTTGATATGTATAGATTTGATCTTCTATCAAAATTGCATTTGTATAAATATTAAGAGATATTACTGTCAAATTAAGACTTGTATAGATATTGTGCATTGTGGTGCAGTGAATGACAGCTGAGTTCCAACTCCAGTTGAATTTCTTGCATTCACTTACGCACAAATAACCTTGGGAAAGGTAGTAATCTGTCTCTTCCTTCCAGTTATTGGTCAATTAATAACACAGATTGGGTTCTATAGCCGTGGCTCACAAAGCAATGGCAAACTACTGCGGGATAATTTTCTGACCAGTTAGTCATGTGTCTTTTGAGACATGATCGCCCAAAGCGTGTATCACGTATGGCAATTTACTGATAGATATTAAGATACTCTACCATCAGATTAGAACCTAAATAAATATTAAGAAATTTTGCCATCGGATTCAGACTTGTCTATATATGAAGAGATTTTACCAACAGATTAGGACTTGTCTAAATATTAAGAGACTTTACCATCATATCAGAATCTGTGTAAATATTAATAGACCCTGCAATCCGATTAGAACTTGTGTAAAGATTATGAGACTCCACAATCAGATTCTTGACGTATGTAAGAATCAAGGGACTTTTCTAATGGAGTTCGGCGAGTGCAAACATTAAGGCACTCTACTAAATAAAACGGACGTATGTAGATATTCTGGAACTGTATCTTCCGATTTGAATATGTATAAACATTACGATACTCTCCCTCGTTTTTTTTTTGTTCTGATTTCCGCTTGTTAGTCGACTTTATTCCTTATCCTGCAAAACCCAGGTTGTCGATATTGGAAAATTTCCATACATAACTAGATAAGCATATTCCGGTGACGATAAGAAAATCATCTGATGAGCATGCTCTTTGCTTCTCCCACCATCCATCGTACGTCAACCTCTCTCAATTTCTCGACGTAACTTTTCTGAGGTAACCAGTTAAGTGGCTTAGAGAGTTGCACATTTCATTCGAGTACCAGTAATGGTATTACAACAGGAAAGGTTATGATGATTGAATGTTCAATATCGGTTTAGTTAGGCAGGCACTCGCCGGCATTTAAGGCACTAAACCCTAAAAGCCGACGAATGCCTCTTTTGCGCTAGGCCTGACAACAGCTAAAAGATGATGCAGTCGAGGCTCTTTTCCAAGAGAGAGAGAGAGAGAGAGAGAGAGAGAGAGAGAGAGAGAGAGTGAGAGAGAGAGAGTGAGAGAGAAGAAAGAAAGAGAGAGTGTGTGAAGAAAGAAAGAAAGAAAGAAAGAAAGAAAGAAAGAAAGAAAGAAAGAAAGAAGGAAAGGATTAGTTACAGTTCGGTCATAATAGATTTTTCCAGCGTCCAAATCTGGTCTCAAAGTGGCTCCAAATCGTATTTCCTTACAAAAATATCTGTATATCGTTCAGACAGACATGAGGGAAGATCTAATTCTTTTCACTTTAAAACCAATGAAAAATTGCTCTCTGAAGCGTGAGTTCAAACTCTAAGCGAGGATATATTTTTGGATTTCGCTCTTTCGAACCAACAAAGATTGTCTATAGTCGAAAGAAAAGTCTTTTGCATTAAAAGTGTCACCATTATGATGTTTGTGTTCATTGGCTAAAATGCTTTTAAGTCAGTATCTGTTGCCTTGGTTTGAAGGAGAGTAACTCATTACGCCTTATCGGGCTAATGCTTTTTGCTGACATGAAGTGGAAAGATTATATTGAATCGATTTCTAGGTCTGCTGCTGGGAAAGTTGGTTCTGTGTGTCGTGTGAGACAATTTTTCCTCACCACAATCTATATTACATTTTATAAGTCTACCCTTCGTTCTTTCAGTGAATATTGCTGCCATATCTAAACTGCAGCTTCTGCTCTGTATTAAAAATTCTTTGTAAAATTCAAACATGAATCTGCAACGTTATCGTTTCTGATCTGGCATCTCATCTTCAGTCACATTCCCGTCACGGTAACCTAGCTTCCCTATACCGTTTCTATAAATATTTTCATCGTAATTGTTCTGGTCTTTTCTTTGACATCTCGATTTTATGAATTTCAGCGCAGTACTAGATTAGCGGTGATGTCTTATCATTTTAGTGTTGAAATAGCTAGATGTAACCGTACTTTCTTGTCTCGGACATTTGGTTGTGGAACTCACTTCCGGCTCCTTTCTTTCTTGCCAACATTAATCTTCAAATTCTGTTTTCTTAATTACTTTTCTTGTACAGTTCTCACTCCTTAGTAATCTTCATTTTCTCATATTGTTCACACTCATGAAACCCAGTCATTATAATAATTTTCCGGACGATAAATAATGGACAATTAATTTTACAAATTTTACACGAAAATGTAATACTTCAGAGTTAACAGCTTTAAACTATGTTCTGTTTTTAAAACATAATGCTGAAAATGATGATCTGAAAATACGTCATTTTCTAGTTATTAACTGAGTTAAAATTTCTCTAGAGTTCAGGCCGGTAGACGTAACACATGCTGTTTAAAATAAAAAGAACATGACGAAGCTGAAAATGATCTTCTGAAGATATGTCACGCTTTGTTTATTATCCCAAATAACAATCTGCTTTTTTCCGCATTTTCGATGTTGTGTGATGGCGACGGATGCGTGTTTAATGCTTTTATTTTGTGAAATGATTAAACAGACAAAAATAAAAATATGTTTCGAATTTCGCAATAAGTCGGAAAGTACGACACAGTGATCCGAAGCCGAATTGGCATGGCGAAGGAAACATTCCAGAAGTTGATTAAAGTATTAAGGATCAGAACAATTTCGCTAGAAACAAAGAAGAGAGTACTGGATTTCTATGTGGTACCAGTTCTTCAATATGGCAGTGAATGCTGGACAATATCAACAAACATGAAGGAAAAAATTGAAGCAACTGAAATGTGGTTCTGTAGAAGGATGCTGCGGATATCATGGATTGAGAAAATGAGGTTTTGGAAAGGATAGAAACGAAAACGAAATTAATACTGAGCACCAGGAAGAGACAGTTAAGATTCCTGGAATATGCAATGAGGAAGGAGGGCTTGGAGAACCTGATACTAACAGGCCAGATAGAGGGGAAAAGAGATAGGGATAAACAGCGAACTACATATTTAAAAGACCCGATCAGGTGGATGACAGAACGAGTATTGCGTGGTGTAACACGAGAAAGCGTGCTATGAGCCACCAGGGATAGGGAGACGTGGAAAGCCATGATCGCCTACGTCTTGAAAGGATAGGGCACATAGAAGAAAAAAAGTTAGAGAACTACAACGTATTATTGTAAAAATAAATAGACATAATCTCTCTATATTATGTAATGAAGTATATATATATATATATATATATATATATATATATTTGGCAGCATTTTTTCATTAATGCAGATGTCGTTGAAAGACAACAAAAAATCACAGTAATTGTTAATTTTTTTTTATCAGGTCTAAGCTTTCGCCTCACATAAGCCATTATCAAAGAGTAAATATTAACACACAGTAAACATAGAACATTTAAGCAATTAACAATAAAGAGAATTGAATTGAAAATATAAGTCCATGCCTACCGTGCCGGATGGCCGAAGACAGTGACAAAATAGTGGCGTTGTGGTCCCTGGTTTGAATACAATCAATTTTGATATTTCCAACAACGTACTCAAATGTCTGTAATCAGACCAGGGACCACAACGCCACTATTTTGTCACTGTCTTCGGCCATCCGCCACGGTAGGGATGGACTTATATTTTCAATTCAATTCTCTTTATTGTTAATAGCTTAAATGTTTTATGTTTACTGTGTGTTAATATTTACTCTTTGATAATGGCTTATTAAAAATTAACAATTACTGTGATTTTTCGTTGTCTTTCAACGACATCACCATCAAGTATATCAGACGGTATGAACGGATCCTACACAAAATTAATAGACAAAACTTGTCTGTATTATTCAATGAAACCTGCATTAATATATATATATAATCATAATATATATATATATATATATATATATATATATATATATATATATATATTCCATTTCACACCAAATAAGGCAGTAAAGCCACTAAGACACAAGCGGTTAGAGTGTGTGGAAGATTTAGAAACAGAAACATTGTTAATGAACATGAACAAAAAGAGTAATCAAGACCACAAAATGCGATTGATATTGCATTTAAACTTTTGCAGATGAATGTTGATTGAAAAGCATGGAAACGAAAAGGAGTTACATAAGGAAGGAGTGCGAAAAGAGAAAACCTGTTAGCATAGAATTTTCGTTTTACAGCAAAGACTAACCAGCTCAACTGCAAACTGATGAGATCTGAACTCCAGGCTAGTACTGCGCTTGAAAATATGTGTAGGTACCATATCAAAAAATTCATCCAAACAACATAAAATATTGGTAGAAAAGGTACTGAGATACAGCATTATTACAGTGGAAAAGTAACTGAAGTTGAGCCGCCAGGACAGGCCCAATAATATTGCAGATTCTTCTTTGGATTTTATCAAGCAGTTGAAAGAGAAATAGAAGGGAGACGGGACCATATGTAGCAGCAAAATTCTAAGGATGGACGAATGGTAGATAATTACAAAGCAACCTTCACTCAATGGGAAAATGACTGCAGCCGAGCCGCCAGATCAAGACCAATAATATTGCTGATTCTTCATTTGATTTTATCAAGGAGCGGCTGATAGATAGCAGAAGAAGTTGTTTATATGTGACAGCAATATTTTAAGCTTGGACGAAGGGCAGACTTATAGATATGTAACATGTATTGTGGAGAGAAATATTGTCTCGCACGCCAAAGTGAACAAATATTTTTTAGCAGCTATCTTAGCAATGAAGTTGATAAAGTCTTTCCAACCGTTCTGGGCGCCTGACGATTGCAGTTGCTTGAAACTCGAGTCGCATTTTAAGCTTTTCCTCTTTCTGTGTCGTGACACTCGTAACCATATTTACTCGGTTTTGGTAAACTAATCATAGATCATTGCATATTACTCTTTAGGCCGGGGTCTGTTTTTTCTTCTTTTTTTTTGTTTAAATATTTCCTTCCCTTGATTTTGTTTTATTCGTTGTTGGTTTCACTTATCCATATGTTCAACTTATATATATATATATATATAAGCTTGGAAAAATAGTTACGTATATATATATATATATATATATATATTTGTATAGGTCTTTTCAGCAATTTCTATGGGCATAAAATTTTAAAACAGATCCTCACGCGATTTTCAATCGTGAGCGGCACGTGCGACGTTTGAAATAACGGTTCTTTTTCAACACAACATAAAATAATTCATGTTACAGTGAAGACATGAGGATAAAATAACAACACACTTGTGAAGGACCAGAGAAATGGCTGAAATTACTAGAAAATATAAGTAAGGCATATTTTACATTCCTTATCTAAAGAAAAAAGAAATATGTCAGAATACTGCAAAAATTAAATAGGCAATTAATAAAATGGTTCTTACCGTTCGTTTTCAACGAAACATATATATATTGGTTTGGTACTAGATCTTTTTTAGCTTCAAGTCGTAAGGCCACCCTCTCTCCTCATCAAATAATTTCTGTAGTTTATGAATATGAGTGTGGCTGTTGTGTCAGTTACATAGGAAGCACCACTCAGCGGCGTGATTCTAGAATCAAACAGCATGTTTCACTGAAAATCAGGAACCATACTTAGCAAGAAAATGAACTTATCCGTAATAGATATTGTTACTCAATTTTTTGTAAACATCTTACAAAAATAGAAAGTGTACCATGGATTATTGTTCCTTACTGGCCAATTCACATTCACATTTTCATTTGATAGTGCTGCAGCCTGTTTACATCATGTCTTGCAGGCCCTCGCTGTGTAAACAGAGAGAGTGTTCTCTGGGCCTTGCTGTGATCAGTCTCTAGTAGTACTTTCTCCTTTCACATCATTGACAATTTCATTTCTCATACCTATTATATTTTAAAGTAAGCTCTCTTAATTAAAATTTTTCAAGAGCGGGAAGAAAACAGGTTGTTTTCTGTTTTAAATTTGGTCGTTATTATGCCTCGTTATATACTAATTATTACTTTTAAAGCAATGCTAAAGATCTATACCACAAAAAAATCTGTTTTTGTATATATATATATATATATATATATATATATATATATATATATAGTGTATCGAGGCAGCAAGTAATTCCTAGCACCAAGAAATTTCAATGGGGTGGATGTTTTTGTATTTTAGTCTAAATAACCTCTCAGAAGATGGCGCATGTGAGCCGAAAGCTTAGAAGCAAATCAATAAATAATTATCTAAATGTTGGAGAATTTTTGTCTTTATTTTCAACTGAAATTAAAGCCAAAATACGACGTTTAGAACGGCTTATGATTAAACATAATAGACATTCATTGTCTCTTATATTTAACAGCGTATGTTTAGAATATATATATATATATATATATATATATATATATATATATATATATATATATATATATACTTATTACGTTGCTTTTATCGCGTAAACAAGAATTTAAATTTACCTCTGCTGATCGCTTCATGATGATGGCGTTGATTAATAAATTCGCCGCTAACTTACAGATTTAATACCAGAAGCTCTCTATTTCTCCGAAACCTGCTGTCATTGTTCGTTCCTTATCGCCATTTGGTTGGAGGTGAAATAAAATCAGAGGAAAGGAAATCACCGATGGCGTGAATAGGTTTAAGATCGACATCAACTTGCTACGAAGTGACCGACATACTTGTTTTCATGACCTTGCTCTCCGGCACGTATTGAATGAGACATGCAGCATCTACTTAGGAAGCTGCAACGGATTTGCTGACTCTGTTATAATTTCGAGTAGGGCATTCTACAGCGTAACCGTCATGAGTAGTCCTTTTCATACGCTGGTTCAACCCTTGAGATATATTGCAATCATCATCTGCTTGTTCCACAGACTAAGCTCAGTATTTGTTGTAGATTCCGGGTGAGAAACCACACAAAATAATGAACAACAAAACGGATATTTGAGATAGAAAAAAATAGGTTATATTAAACGTAAAATACAAACTTGAACACAGGTTAGTAATTCAGGAATAATTGTTGCTGATTCCGGGTGAGGAACCACACAAAATAATGAACAACAAAACAGACATTTGAGATTTTTTAAAAATAGGTTATATTAAACGTAAAGATACAAACTTGAACACAGGTTAGTAATTCAGGAATAATTGTTGCTGATTCCGGGTGAGGAACCACACAAAATAATGAACAACAAAACAGATATTAGAGATAGAAAAATAAGTTATATTAAACGTAAAAATACAAACTGGAATGCAGGTTAGTAATCTAGGGACACGATTAGTAAAGAATATATATATATATATATACGTTAACTGATGCCAAATTAAAGTTCAACACGCTGAGTATATGCCGGAGATTACTCAAGAATAAATGAAAACATTATAGAACTGGGTTCTAGTAAAAGATCCAACGTAAAATTAGAAGCCTTTGTCTACGTAAGTGAATTTTTAAAAACTGAACGAAGAGCTCACTAACTCTTAGCTTATAAAACACCAGGAATAAATTTTTTTATAAACTTATCTTCCCAAGCAAGACATTTTACTGCCACTGTTGTGCTGGGGGTTCCATAGGAGGAAAGTTATGAGAAAGAGTGACAGGTTATAGGGGGTGTCAGGAAGCGGGTAAGAGAATGATGGGAATACTAATAAGAGTGGAGTGAACGGAGAAAGAAGCATGAGAGAGGTGATGTAAGTTTATGAGATAGGTGAGGACTATTGATTTTACATTTGAATTCTTGGAGATTGTAGCTCTCGAGAAAGCAAGTAAACAGAAGGGAATTCCACAGACGGGAAGTGCGAGAAAAGAACCTGAGGATTAGAATTTAGTTTACATTTTATTGGTTTCACAGTAAAAGGGTGGGACCTAGTTGCTAATTTTGCGGCTCGAGTAAATTTATATATGGTCAGTGAGCGAAGTTCATCAGAGCAGAAGATAATTTAGTTTTACTCCACAAACTTAAATAGACATATCTATTTCATTATTCAAGGTGTCTTAAAATTAAAATTCAATTTCAGTGAAATTATAAAAGTTTTAAAAATCTCAATTTCTGTTCGTCATGTTTAATTTGTATTAGAAGTGTATAACTTTGTAATTTTGTTTATAATGTTCTAATTTCAAGGACTATTGGAGGATTTGTAAACGAGTGCTCAACAATAGGAAATCCTCAATACCTCCTTTAATCCATGGATTTTAGGTTCTCACGTCATTTGCGGACAAAGCTGAGTGCTTTGCCCACAGATTCTCATCCAACTCCACATTCGACTCGTCCGGAGTACACCCACCCGACTTCCCTATTAGAACTGAGGCCAAACTGCACGACGTATATATTACCCCGACAGTAGTATCCAGAGTAATTTCAAAACTCGACCCCCATAAGGCGTGTGGAGACGATGGAATCCCGGTGATAGTCCTTAAGAGGTGTGCTCCTGAACTTTCTCCTGTCCTCTCTAAACTATTTAACTACTGCCTTTCTGCTTCCTGCTTTCCTGCATGCTGGAAATTCTCTTCAGTCGTTCTTGTATTTAAGAATTGTGGTGAACCCTCGGACCCATCCAACTATCGCCCTATCAGTCTTCTCACTGGACTCTAGCTCTCTCCCCACCCCTGTATAACCTTCCCTTTCTCTCCACCTATGCATCTGTTATCGCACCTGCTTTCTCAGCTTTCTATTGTTCCTTTGTAACTAGCTTGTACTCCTCACTCTCTTCTAATTAATCTTTATACATTTATGTAACCCCCTGCACATCAGTGGCGTTTCCGCCTTGCTCGGGGTGAAATGATTAAAAAAAAATATTTTCTAATTATATTTATATTGACTATCTGTGCCCTTTTAATAATGAATTGTTTATATTGTGGACTTGTGGCAAATTTTAACGCAAATCTTCGTCGCCAATTTGTTGTGGATCTTCGTCGCAAATTTGTAGTGACCGGTTTGGTCGGAAGTAAGACACAGAACACATAAGGTATGTTCAAAACAATGTATTCGTATAACAAGGTCATATGTACAAAGTAAGTGTTAGTCATCAGTAATTAGATATAGGGAAGTCCGAACGGTACATTTGCGCTGCATAATGCCTGATTAGTAGCTGGCTTTAACTGTGCACTTAACTGTCGTCAACTCTCGTACTTAAATGCCGTTAGCTGCCTTCCGGGTGTCACGCAGGTAATATATAACAAAAGAAAGCCCATTCGTCGTAGGAGGACGCCATAACAGTTTACTCACTAGAATGTTTGGCATGGAGTTCAGGAAAAAACAAAGAATTATCGCCAAAAGATCAATAGTTTAGCGGAGATTAAAGAACACATTCAGTTAGCAGTGCAGAAGAAAATTCCTGAAAGGATCTAAAAACTGTTTTGCAACGCAAAGGACAGATGAAAAATTTGAGACACAGAGGGCACATGTTGAAATTTTTCTAAAACTTTTGACGGAAGTTATATAAATCTGTTTTTAATAATCATTTCTCCCCAAGCGAGGCAGTAATATTATAATTAAGTAATAAACGTAACATGTGTTTAATTGTTTGTTTTAAACTTGCCCAATTGAATTGAAATAGGTAATACTTGGACACACTGTACAACAATAGTTTATATAGACTGGTCAGTATAGCCTTGAAGAGGACAGCAACTAAGTAAAAGCCTCTCCCGAATACATAACCATAGAAAAAAAAAACTGAAAGCACACAATTTTAATTCCTAAAGAGAAATTCAGAGATAGGAAAATGAAAATGAGATCATCGAAAACGTTATGAAAAATTATTATTATTTAAAACAAAACGATGATGAACATATCGATAATTCTTTTAATTTAACGTGAACATTGGAAGAAGTAAAATTCTAAAAATGAGAAAATACAAAATGGCGATCGATCAACATGCTCAAATAATTTGATTTTCACGTATGTTTTATGCGTCTTCCGTATTAGTGCTAAATTTGAAGAGCCTCCAAGAGATTCAATTATTGAATTTAACGCTCCAAATTGCTCTAGTAAAAAAAAAAATGTCTAGAAGTCAGCGGGCAAATGGAAAATCATGAAAAATCAATAAGTTAGAATTACAAACAGTAAAACAAAAAAGTGACCAACATAAAACGTCGGTCGCTATTTAAAAAAAAAAAATTAAAAAATTCGGGATATCAATATTCTAAATAATTTTCATCTCAATGGTTGCGTATTTGCATTTTAGAGAAGGGCGTTTGAACGACTAGAAAGATTTATGCTAAACATTTTCGGCTGCTGTAGACGATTTTTTTTAATAAAAAATGTAGTCGTTATTTTTTTAGAAGTTTGAAATTTAATCATAATGACTGTTTTCCTGAACTACTAGCAAAAAGGTTGGCTTATCAAAAAAACGTGAGAAGAAATCTTTTACTTTTTTAACGTTAAATTATGCATGCAGTTAACGCGATCTATAAAATTTGAAAATACTTGTTAGTATGGCTACCCAAATACACGGTGTATATATATATATATATATATATATATATATATATAGTCACCCGTAGACAGATCTGTTTCGCTGTATCGCAGCTCATCTGTACGGTTAGACATCCGATTGCTTTTTACCCAGGATTAAAACCCAACCGAATTGGCGTCAGTCGGAGATTCTACCTCTCAGCTACGGGCGCGCGGTAGAAGGAAGCAAACTTTTTTAGCGTGTATATTATCATTATACAGGCCCAATAGCTGACTGTGTTCTAATTCATTACTGAATAATACACACACACACACACACACACACACATATATATATATATATATATATATATATATATATATGTGTGTGTGTGTGTGTGTGTGTATTATTCAGCAATGAATTAGAACACTGTCAGCTATTGGGCCTGTATAATGATATATATATATATATATATATATGGCTGGCCATAAATTCCTGAATCACTTAGGAAACGTAAAGAAAACACAAAAATTGCATGCAGGATTACCAACATTTATCATATAAAATAAAGGCCATCATTCTTAACGATCTTCTGACAGAGATCCGCCATCATCCGAATCTGTCACCTTGGTTAAAAAAAAATAAACTTCCTTCACGTCAACAAAAATTATGAGTTACTTGTCGCGAAGAAAGTGTGCCATTGAGCCGAAGAGTCTATAGTCACTCAAAGTAGTATCGAGAGTGAATGGTGGATGTGAAAGTATCTCCTTAGTTGACATGGCAGTGTGTGGCTTCGTTTTGTCTGAACAGTGCAGGATCTTCTTTCCTTAGTTCATTGCACACGCGGTCCAGCTGGCAATACAGTTTAGCGTTGGAAATGCCCGAAATATAGTATTCCTTGGAAATTTTTTTACCAGAGGTTAAAACTTGTTTTCTTTACGCTTTCTAAGTAAATCTCAGAATTTTCTAACCAACATATTATATATATATATATATATATATATATTCGTCATCCACATACAAGCCTGTTTTGCTGTATCACAGCTCATCTATATAGCTAGGCATCAACTTGCTTCTAGCCGGGTTCGAAACTCAAACGAATTGGTGTCCATCGGAGACGCAAACCCCTAAGCCATACGCGCATTGAATCAGAGAAGGGAAATTTTAGCGTGTTATATGTAAGTGGTGTATACGCATGCCAGTTACCGAAAGAACTCAATTCATTGCTGAAGAGTAATACATAAATCGCAGAAGTGGTAATTGTTTCAAGAACTAACATTACAATCATGCTAAAAATTTCTATAAAAGCAAAAGTTAGGACCCCTTAGAGACGATAAACCTTTATAATATTAACAACAGTAATACATCAAATTTTACCTATTCCATACCACAAACTGTGATCTGTTTTAAAGGTTTATAGAAAAAAGTCATTTCCTAAATTTAAAATTAAGGATAAATATACAAAATCAGATTAATTATAGAAACTGAGTTTAAATAAAAAAAATATTGTATAGTTGTACAATTAATAATAAAGATAGGTCCACTAAATGGTAACTACCATTCCGAATTCATCGCATCTAATCTTATTCCACACCCCACCTTTAAACTTCCTTACTCTCCTCTTTTACTAAACCCGAAGAAAAAAACCCAGCCATGGGGCCATAAAAAGCTATACATTAGCTTTTAATGTTAATTCTGTCTACAAAATTCCCGACAAGTTCATTAATCAACTCTATTTCCTACCCTTTCACTCTTTTCAAAATTCTAACGGAAAATTTACAAGACTTATTCTCTTGTTACTAACCCCATCTACACCCAACACACAACTCGCTAAATATAAGAAAAGAGACTTTCCATTCCTTTTCACACCACCTGATGAGATGTTGTCATTTCAATGTCGAAACAAAATGGACATTTTGTAGTAGATGACAATTTGTACATGTTCTAAACTATAATTTATAATAAATATTCACAGCTCTATATTATGTATCGAGCACTATTTTAAAATAATGTTTTGAACGTTGTAAATTTTTCTTCGTTTCTTATTCACTCGGATATATATATATATATATATATATATATATATATATAAGTAAGTAGGCAGACTTTTTAATATATATATATATATATATATATATATATATATATATATATATATATATATATATATATATATATATATATATATATATATAAAAAGTCTGCCTACTTACACCGAACGCCCATAGCCCAGGGGTAGAGTTACCGACTGACGCCATTTCGGTCGGGTTTCAATCCTTGGTAAAAATGCAATCGGAGTTTAATCGTACTGATGAGCTGTAATACGGCGAAACAGATCTGTCTGCGGATGACTATATATATATATATATATATATATGGGGTTTTCTGTTAATACGGGTTGAAGTTACCAGTAAACAAAACACGTAGTTGTGAAATTTTATTGAAAAATTAAAATAATATCGCCCAAATATCCGCCAAGTCTTCGGCGTCAGACCTCCACTCGTTAACCAAAACTTTTGATGAGGTCTCTGCATAGTTGCTTATCGATCTCACCAATATGCGTTTTTATCTCATCCTTCGGCTGTTGAATTGTTGTTGGCTCGTAGGCATAGACCTTACTTTTGAGATGACTCCCAAAATAAGAAATCTAAAGGCGTCAAGTCGCACGATCGTTGTGGCTAACTGACATCACCTTTTCGAGAGATGATATAACCCGGGAACTTCTAATTGACTTAAGGCAGTGTTTTATTGGCTGGTATAGCATGTGGCTCCATGCTGTTGCAACCACAAATTTTCGACATCCATACATAGCATTCAATTCAGGCCATCTTTGTCACAACCCAAATAACATAACCCAGTAGTGAAATCAATAAAATTTCACTACTAACTCTGTTTTTTTTTTTTTTTTTTTAGTCATATCACCCCGAGCAAGGCGGTAACGCCACTGATGTGCAGGGGACTACGTGAGAGTGAAAAGATTTGGAAAAGAGAAAGCCGGAAACCACATCCTGCACAGGGAACAAGGGATGAGCCTCTACACCTGTACAATAGACGTGGGTGGAATGTGAACCGGGCGATAGTTTAGTCTTTCTACTCCAACTGAAAAAAACATGAAAAAGAAAAAAAAAGAAAAGTGAAAAGATTGGAAAAGAGAAGGCCGGAAACCACATCCTGAACAGGGAACAAGGGATGAGCAACTAAACCTGTACAATAGACGTGGGTGGAGTGTGAACCGGGCGATAGTTTAGTCTATCTACTCCAATTTACTTCTAACTTCGATCCGTCTTAATGAAATAACACACACACACATATATATATATATATATATATCAGAAACACTGATGTCCTTTGCTTTATACCAAGATATTAGAATCTTTACAAGGACAGAAAAATACCATAGTATTGTAACGAGGAACAGTGTTAGCAGTGTCAAATTTCAAGTTGGGCCAATCTGTTACTGATTTGTAGTCTCACGAATCTTGTAATTATATGAAGAAGAATAAGAAACGTTATGTCTATTTTAGAATACCATTCTTATAGACGTTTCTCACGTAAATTTCTAACCTATTTCTATATCATTTATTAAAATTGGGCTGGGTAAATCTTGAGATGCGCTTTGTGATGTTACAGCTCTCGCATCGAAATGAGAAATCGGAGAACCGTGTTCGAATTCCAGTTGAATTCGTGACACTTACTTACGCTCTAATACCCTTGTATTAATCCATTTCTTCATTCTTCAGCTACGGTTCGAATAGCAGGATAGATTGGGTTCTATAGCCTTGGATGACAACCAGCCTACACCAGAAAGAAATGGCAACCCCCTGAGGGAAAATCTCCTGCCTAGTCAGTCACGCATCAAATGAATCATGATCACCCACGGGTGTATCACGTATAACACATAACTGCCTAACTGAAATCTTAAGAAACTAGGTGAGTGTTCACAGCTAGAGGTTTTAGGAAAAGATAAAGAATAGACTATATGAATAAAGAAACTACCTTGCCTTATCTGATAAGACAAAGAAAAATTGCTGTTGCATTTATTGTTGACCTTGACAAATGACACATACAGGTATGTGTAAGTAAGCGCGCATTGTCAGGCTGATAAGATTTTCAATTTAATGTAAGATCAAAACAGTGGGATTTCAAGATACATTTAAAATATAATATTGACAGAAGACAAATATATTATTTCCTCCGAGATGTGCAATTTCATTAAAAGTATTTTAAAATATTTGTTTTGAAACGAATAAAAGACACGAAAGAGATAAAATAAAATATTTTGTGCTTTTAGATATAAAACAAAAAATTGATGTGCTGACTTGAATGACAGAAGGCTTTTATTGCATATATATTTGCATATATTTGCATTCGTTACATATATATTTGCAGTAAGTATGGCGTGCGAGGAGTGTAAATGATATTGATACGAAAGACGGTGTCAGTGCGTTTAGTTCAAAATTCTGGCGTCCGTTTTTGCACTGATGGCCTGGAAAAAGAAGAATTCGACACTTGTCCCTCCTCAGGTATGGAATAAATAGAGGGTGGTCTTTTCGGTAAAATTCTGAGATAAATAAAATTATTAATTCAATACCGTGGAAATGGTCACGGTGAAAACGTCACACTTCTTTCAAAGGATTTATAGGATTTGAGAATTATATATATATATATATATATATATATATATATAAGACAAATTAAGGCATGGTGAATCGGGTGTATAGGCATATTTCAGGTGAACCATCATCAGCATCCGTCTTTATTTTACACAGGATTTTACATGAATATTTACTTCCGATTCACTATGAAATAACGTATCTACCTTAATTTTTCTTATATTTGCTTATATGTATTAATAGGCCTATATGTTTAGAGCTCTCTTAGAGAGTTATCCTACCACTGTATGTACAGTATACTCCTTTGGATTCTTCTATACCCACACTTCATGCTGATATATATATATATAACTGAATAAGGAACGAAGAAAATATTTGCAACGTTCAAAACATTAATTTAAAACAGAGCACAATATAAAAATTGAGCAATGAATATTTATTATATATTATACTTTAGAACATGTACAAACAACAATCTTTTACAAAATTATACATTTTGTTTCGACATTGAAAGAATAATGTTCCATCAGGTAGTTCATAATGACGGTAACTATGATTATTAACTACCTGATAAGACATTGTTCTTTTAATGTCGAAACAAATTGTACAATTTTGTAGTAGATTGTAGTTTGTACATGTTTGAAGTATTATATATATATATATATATATATATATATATATATATATATATATATATATATTTTAAATAAAAACGCTAATTTTGTTAACACGTCCCTAGCGTCTCTACGGAGATGAAATTTTTCTTTTCTTTATTTTTCTTTCTTTTCTTTTTTCTTTTTCTTTCCTTTTCTTCCTATTTTGTTTAGTCCACTTCCCTGTCAAACACCACTTTCTACTTCTTCCTTCACTTCCCCTTACTCTTTGTTAGAGCAAGACAAAGCCAAATTTAAAAATCTTTCACTTACAACTCAATCTAAAAGTAAAGTTGTCAAAAATCTAAAAATAGACATTGATTGCTATCTACTTATCAATTCCACCCCTCTTTTTTTCTGTGACTTAAATTTGTGAACTTACGCCGGTAATATCTTGTTTTATTTTAATTATAAAGGTTGCCGATAAAATGTGAAATCTCTCTTAGGGATTTCATGTAGAAATGATCATACAACGGTTTTGAACTTCGAAATTTATTTTATTATATATATATATATATATATATATATATACATATATATATACATATATATATATATATATATATGTATATATATATGGCACTTTTCACTCGGTACTTTCTCTCTTGTTTTTCCTCTCTGACCCTTTTTTCCTGTTTCATTTGCCTTTTTTATGATTTCTCATTTTTACCCTCTTTCTTTCTTCTCTTTCAATATCCTCTTACCTAGTTTGAAAAAATGAAGGGAAGTGAGATTTTTAAACTTTCTTTTTTAAAAATGACGTTTATTACAAACCTTTTTAAAAACCTGATGAGACATTGTTCTTTCATTGTCAAACAAAATGTACAATCTTGTAGTAATATATAGTTTGTACATGTTCTGAAATATAATCTATAATAAATATTCATTGCTCTATTTTTATAATCAGCACTGTGTTATATTAAATCAGTTATATATAGATAACGTGTAACAAAAATAGTTTTACAAACTTTGGGGCGTTTTGATCATAACAAAAAATGACAAAATCATTATAAACATATGCTTGCAAATGCTTCTTTTTGAGTTATTAGTTTTAAATAAATTTCATGGTAGATGGCGTAGTGTTGCCATGAAGACCAGGTTACATTTGTTATTCATTTGTGGCTTGTCTATCAACTGAGAAGTGTTCCACTTAAAAATCACAATTAATATCGTAATCAGGTAGATATGAATTTTTTTTACATTAAATGCCGGACTACATTTGCCAACGAAAGGTAACCGAGGCATCCAAAATATGCTGTTTTTTTTTTTCGTCGTTTTGCTGAGACAGGATCATTGTCAACACAAACTACAGATCAAGGAAAACCGGCATTCGCTCGAATGACTGACCATGAAGAACACATTCTATAGGCAATCCAAATATCATCGCAGATCAAGTGACCCTAACATATCGTACAACTCATACTATTGCAAGGGTACTTCAAGAGCAGCTTCTGCGTCTCTATTATTTGAAACGTGTGCGGAATCGTTTGCCTTCTGATCACTCACTAGAGGATAACATTTGCCGATGCATTATTACACAAGTTGTCAATCAGTTGTTTATATGGAAAATTGACTTTATTTTGGTGGCAGGAACCAACCCCAAAGTTAATAAAATTATTTTCAATGGCTCACCCTGTATATTCTTTCTTTTCCCTCCACCTCTGCAACTGCCATTACACCTGTATTCTCATCGTTCTTTTGCTCCTTTCTAACTGGTTCGTCTTTCTCTTCACTCTCTTCACTCTCTCCACTCTCTCCTACCTAATCTTTTTACCCTTATGTAGCCCCCTGCACCACTTCAGTGGCGTTACAGCCTTGCTCGGGGTGGTACAATTAATATATATATATATATATATATATTCAAAATAATACTTAAACTGACTCTGTAAGTATCTAAATCCTAAAATTCTACAAAGGTAAACTTTAAGAAAAACGAATAACCAACAGAATCTAATTCCGTTAACATCCGTCGCACTAAGGCGTTGGATAAGAGGGGGGAAAAAAAGAAATCCGCAGAATAAAGACAAGACATACAATACTCCGCAGTAAAGAAAAAAAACCCAAACGGAACCAACCACAAAAAAAGAAGAAAAAGTGCTCGATACAAATACAAACAAATGCAAAATTACAAATGAAAAGCAAAAGTAGAGCAAAGACACATAAAGAATCACAAGATAGCCAAAACCTACCGCGGTTTCACACACCGTTTCACCGTTGTGTGAAACCGAAGTAGGTTTTGGCTATCTTGTGATTCTTTATATATATATATATATATAGATACACTCAATACACTAATTGCTGAGGACCCCATTCTACAACACATACCTCACCTGAATAACTACCTAATACAACAGATTCCACGAAGATCTCACCATGTACAACACACCCATAACATCTCTGCTGATAATCACATCGCAAACCTATCTAAATATACTCTCACACAAGAAGAAACCTCTTTATTAAATAAAGGATTAACATTCTGCCCCTCACAGCCACTAAACCCTCTAAACCTCTGCTACGATATGGAAAAATACCTTCGTAGACTGAGACTAAAAGAATATTTCTCGAACAACAGATCCACTTCTAACGACAACAGCGACAAACAACCACACTCCAAATTTCCTCTTACGAAAAATAACACCCTATGGACTCCACCAAGCGGACGCAACCAACACTTGGATCAATACGCCAACAAAGCCAGACAACACTTGGACAACTTCTTAAAAAACAGAGGACACCAAACAAAAACACACAACCTATCTAAAGTAGAACACCAAGCCATCTATACACTCAAGAAAAACCGAAACATAATTATCGTACCAGCCGATAAGGGCGGAGCTATAACCATCTTAGACACTAACAACTATATTAAAGAAGCAGAATCACAACTTCAAAACAACAAGTTCTATGCACCCTTACCTCTAGATCCGACTAGTACTTACAAAACAGAATTATCACTTCTCATTCAAAACCTGAATCATAACATAAAAAACAAAATAAAATCCTTCATTCCTGAGAACCCCAAAACAGCAACATTCTACACTATCCCAAAACTACACAAACTCCCCAAAATCATTTCAGACAAACACCCTAATACCTCTTCGTCCAACCCACACCATACTAAACAAGCAAACAATGAAGAAATCTACAAAATTTCAAAAGAACTTAATATCACACCACCTGGCAGACCCATAATATCAGGCATCGGTACCCTCACAGAAATTATATCTGGATACATAGACAATATTCTAAAACCTCTATTACCTGACATACCCAGTTATATTAGAGACACTACTGACTTTCTCAACAAGTTACAAAGCATTAATTTAGTCCCAGGTGATAATATCATAGTAACGATGGATGTTACGTCTCTGTACACGAACATTCCACACGTTGAAGGAGTAGCAGCATGCCATGAGTTCCTCAAAAACAAATTACCTAACAACCAAATCACAGATTTATGCCAGTTAATTAATTTCATTTTAACACACAATAATTTCAAATTCAACAACAAACATTATTTACAGATTAGCGGCACAGCGATGGGCACGAAAATGGCACCTAGTTATGCCAACATCTTTATGCATATTTTAGAAAAAAAGATACTAGACAGTTCACAATGCAAACCATTACACTATTTTAGGTACATTGATGATATTTTCTTAATATGGACTCATGGATTAGAAAAATTAAAAAACTTCTTCACTTTCTGCAACAACTTCCACAATACAATCAAATTCACCATGGAGTACTCATACACATCCGTCCCTTTCTTAGACGTCATGGTAAAATTAAATAAACATACACTTTCCACCAGTCTATACAACAAACCCACAAACCAACATAAATTCCTACACTTTAACAGCTGTCATCCCCTCAAATTAAAAAAATCTATCGTATACAGCTCATTTATTAGAATAAGACGCATTTGCTCAGACCATCCAGATTTTCTAAACAACATTAACAACCTAACAAAACAGTTTCTAAAATGCAAATACCCAATAAAAATAATAAAGGAAGCACTACATAAAACCATCCACATAGACCGCAGCACACTTCTCACATACAAAAAACGAAAAGACAATAACCGAATTCCCATGGTTTTTAACCATAATCAATATTCCCACACACTCATCAAAAATTTAAAAAATGATTACAGGAACCTCCAATCAAACAAAAACATCAAAGACATTTTCGATAGGCCACCCATAAATGCAAAGAAACAAACACCCAACCTATCAACTATCCTCACTTCTAACAAATATTTAAATAATACAAACCTATCAGGGAATTTAATATGTGGAAAGCCCCGTTGTTTAATCTGTAAACATCTAATAACAGACAAAACATTCTCTGTACCCAACACAAAAATAAAATTACACCCACCAAACCTTACTTGTGATAGCAAAGACATCATCTACTATCTCTTCTGCTCAATTTGCCCCAACAGTGGATATATCGGCGAATCCGGTAATAGCTTTAGATTTCGCTTCAATAATCACAAACTAAATATACGACAAAAAAATGTATACTCCCCAATTGCAGCACATTTTAATCAACCCGATCACACTTTAGAAAATTGCAAATGTTTACTAATAGACTCCAATTTTAGTTCTACATACACACGCAGAAAGAAAGAAAAATACTGGATTTTAAAATTAAACACACACAAGCTAGGGTTAAACAGGGACTTAGGTGTGTTGAATCTCTACAAATATTTCAATAGGTAAAAAGAATGTTCTTTCAGATATTCCAAGGAATTTTTTATCTAAAACAAACAGACTTTCTCCACGGAGGTGTCGCGTGTTGATTGGTTGACCGAAAATAAACAAACGGACGTGCCGCATGCTGATTGGTTTATCGACACCACGCGATATAAACAAAAAAATAGATATTCCAAGAGATTTTTTGTCTAAAACAAACAGACTCTCTCCACGGACGTGCCGCGTGTTGATTGGTTTACCGAAAATAAACAAACGGACGTGCCGCATGCTGATTGGTTTATCGACACCACGTGATGTAAACAAAAAAGTATTAGGACGCCATCGTAAAAATACGTTTCCAATTCTAATTTAAAAATCACTTGTTTCTGATGAAGGACCGAGGGCGGTCTGAAATATAAAACACTATAAAAATAAACAAATACTGTTTAAAAAAGTACGTTTTTAAATTCAAAACTTTTTATTAATATTCTTTCCTATACATATTAAGACAGTATACGTGGATGATCATCACTATATATATAGATATATATATATATAATAAAAATGTATCATGAATGTAACCAAATCGGTCGTTCTTTTCCTTGAAGTGATTATTTTTCAGCAAGCTTCTTAAAAACGCCTGTAGATAAAATAAAAACAGTGGAATATTTGTATAGGATGCAAATAAAAGTAAGTAGATGGCAAAAAATAGCAGTATTGAAGTTCAATAAACTTTTAACGGTAAATTTTCGTTGTAAGGCCCGACGCTTTTCCCCTTCAAATTTATTCAAAATAGCATTATCTCTGTGCAAATGTATATGCTGAACTCAAATCAACTGTTAGTTATTGAAGAAACTTACCTTTTTTTTTTATCTAAATGTCTATCAAGAAAACGAACTATATCTTGCACTTTTTCTCTCCCGTAACTCTCACGAAGTCATGTAATTCACTGCAGAATGACGTACTGCGTAATGTAACGAATTTTGGCAGATTTTTGCTCCATTTTTCTTCATTTACTGATACTCTCGGCGATGTACTTCCGGTAAAAAAGTAATGCGCTATTGTATTTCTACGCTTGTTAATTTCATAACAGGAAGTACATCACCGGAAGTTTCAGTAAAGGAAGAAAAACAACCAAAATTCGACAGAAAATTCTGCCTACGTAGAACATCATTCTGCAGTTAATTACATGACTTCGTGAGAGAAAAAGTGCGAGATATAGTTTGTTTTTTATGGAGTTTCAAAGCAACAAAGGTAAGTTTCTTCAATAACTAATTGTTGAAAAAAGAAGATTTAAAAGATTAGAGGTATTACTAATAGAAAACAGATATCCTCCAATTAATAACATTAAATTATGAACACGGTAACAATGTGGCTACTGTGTTCGGAACTAACATGCTCAAGACTCTATGTACATTAAATTTACACACTCTTTTTTAAAAATAAAACAAAATTAATTCTTGATAATGGCTAAAAATATAACCGAAAGCGTTCGAAAGTACAAAATCTTCAGATAATTCTTATATGATTTGAGTTCCGAACATAAATAAATTATACGAGCATATGAAAGCTTATATAAAAACTTAATGATAATACCTTAAAAATATCTGTTATTTTTAATGAAACCTGCATAAAAGAAAGATTGTTGCCCAAATACACAATATATATATATATATATATTGTAAAATGCCATGAAATCTTTATTTATTCATGGCTGTTATAAATTCTGTACTGCTGTAAATTTATTTAAACACACACACACACACACAAACACACACACACACACACACACACACACATATATATATATATATATATATATATATATATATACGTGATGTTGTTTTCCAAATTCCTCTTCAACAAATATTTTCACGGCAGTTGCTCTGACAAGTTTTTTCCCTGGTGCGCTGACCATGAGAATTTAATCGCGCTACTGGAGTGGCAGTTAGGTCCTACCCGTTCACAGTTGAAATAGTTAAATATAACTGCCACGTATACTCCCTTCTGTTCACTTGCTTCCCTGATTGTAGTGAAAAGAAATATAAATGCAATGTTAATTGTCATCTTCTATGCTTTCTTCAGTATACCTGTACCAAGTCTTTGCCTCAGTGTCACCTTTCTAGGCACCAGTGGCGGCCAGGCCTTGCTTGGGTGAAAAAATTATATATATATATATATATATATATATATATATATACACGGAGTCTCATCAAAAAGTATCGCTAGTGTTTCTATGGTAAAAGACCTAAAGTACGTAGAGTGAAATCGCTTGACCTTGAACTCTGTCGCCTCATGCATCCTAAGTTCTCCTTGACTTCCCTTGTTGGTTATAGTGCTTTGAAGGAAAGTGTGTCTAATCACACCACTGATGCTCCATCAGTGACCATATTTTGTGAGGCGGTTTGGGGCCAAGTCTAATATTTCCTAGGTCCGACAACCACAATAATCCCTACCTTTCGTACCTTGCGTTTTTTGCCTCTTTTAAAATCAAATCCCACTTGGAAGTAAAAATGTTTCAAGACATCGAAGAAGTCCAAGAGTATTCGTCGAAGCATCCAAAGAAAATAAATTTTTAGGTATGCTTGTAGCAATAGATAAAGTGCATGGCTTCAGAATTGGACTAATTCGAAAATAAATTATATACCGAGTGCAGTTTTCTTTTTCAAAGCACCAGTACCAATACTTTTGATCAAACCTCATATATGTATGTATTAACGAGTTCTTGAAACTTATGATTTTGACTATCATCTTTACCTCTTCGATGTGTTTCTGTTTTTGCTCGGACGCTTTCAAAACTAAAGCTTATTCAGTACACAACTTCATGCTTGGAAGGTAAAATGAAAACTTATAAATGCAAGCCACCGCCTTAAGTTATTAACTAAAATACACTGAAATGCCATCTCTTATTATTTCTCTCTCTCTCTCTCTCTCTCTTTTATTTCGCCTCAGAAGTCTTCTATTTCACTAACGCACATATGACTATGCATTTGCAAAACTTACGCAGAGACACTGATTTTAAACAAATAAATTCAATTGATCTTCACAAAATAATAAAAAAACGAGCATTTTCTTGTCTGCTTACGCACACAATCACCATTTAAAACAGCCTTGTCGTGCGCAAACATATATACGCATGCGCATATACCTAGATTGAGTGACGTCACACATTGAACGTTTGTTTTTTTTCTGCTGAATTCTGATTTCTGGACTATCACTTAGCATCAATTTATTTCAGATCATGAAACATTTTAACGATCAACGAGAAACAAAAGAAAGAAAGAAAAATGAAAAGAGAGGAAGAAATAAAAACTACAGAGAATATTGAATGAATAAGTTACTAAGAGTAATGGAGAAAATTAAACAAATCTTCAAATGAAAAAAGAAGTATATATATATATATATATATATGTGTGTGTATGTGTGTGTGTGTGTGTGTGTGTGTGTGTGTGTGTGTGTGTGTGTGTGTGTGTGTGTGTGGTGTGTGTACAGTAGCGAATACGGCAAATGAATTACTGGCAAGTTAGTGAGTAATTTTTGTTCCTCATTCATTTTTCTTGCTTGCTTGTAGTCTTCATCGGTTCGTACACGATAGCTTCCATTCAATTAAAGAAATTTAAGCAGATAAGATATTAAGTTTATAAATTTACGATAAAGAAAAACAATATACATGCAAAAATGAGTGAAACTAAGAATGTTAATCATACAAACGCAGACAAATAAAATATACACATAAAATTTCAACAAATGGACACTGACTTTAAATTCAACCTTCTATCAACTAGTTTCTCAGTTCCAAACAGAAAAAACAAAATGGCGATAATCAAGTGAAAAACCGAGGAAGACTGATTTGCCTTTTCTTTTTTTTTTCTCTGAAAATCACAGTAGATATTTGAAGTAAGTTAGTTGAAGGCACAAGTATCTCCCGCTCTTCCTCGTTAACAAACTTCTATATACACCGCGCGGTAAATTACAGCCATGAGCCGGTTTTGCTTTGGACGCCTTGGGGATTTAGCGAGCTAATCTAGTTTATCATTACAATTAAATATTGAGACTTATCCTCGTTGACTACTCCATACTCGTGGCGTTATGCCAAACTAAGCTAGGCGTATTAAATAACAAGTACGATACTTATCTACAATATTCACACGCAGACTATTGTCCTCGTTTTTGATGAGGTTATCACAACGTTTCGACAGTTATAACCTCCGGATATTAACAGGTGTTTATCTATTAGAGTAACTTAGAGGAAATTCTAAACTGTGGTCTTTATTAGCTATCTCGTTTATTTTTTTAAATTTTAGCACTGCTTATATAAGAAGTACTGTGGCCATTATTGTCTAGAGCTATCTCGTTTATTTTTTGAATTTTAGCACTGCTTATATAAGAAGTACTGTGGCCATTATTGTCTAGAGCTATCTCGTTTATTTTTTTTAATTTTAGCACTGCTTATATAAGAAGTACTGTGGCCATTATTGTCTAGAGCTATCTCGTTTATTTTTTTAAATTTTAGCACTGCTTATATAAGAAGTACTGTGGCCATTATTGTCTAGAGCTATCTCGTTTATTTTTTGAAATTTTAGTTTTTCTTATATAAGCAGTACTAAAATTTCGAAAAATAAACGAGAGAGCTCTAGACAATAAAGGCCAATAGTTTAGAATTTCCTCAAAGTTGCTCGAATAGATAAACACCCCTTAATCTCTAAAATCCCTGTAACTGTTTCTTTTTCTTCACTTTCAGCCATCCCCCATTTACGGCCTTGTATCAAACTAACAAACCAATAGTAAATAATATCTGCTATTGAGCCCTTCAAATGGTATCATGTTTAGCAAACGAGTCTGGTTACTCATTATCACTTAATATTGTGATATGGACCGTCATTAACAATCCCATAGATAAAGAATTGTGCCAAACTATGCCAAATGTAAACTATCAGGAACCCTTCTGATCTTAGACACCCTTCTGGGTGTCTATGAATGGGTAATGTTTAACGGATTAGTCTAGTTGATTATTACTAATGAACAGTAGGATTTATCCACACTGGAGTCTTCATAGTTTTGACCTTATGTCAAACTATGTTAACATTCAGTAACACACTAACATGGGTGACGTTTGGACCTTGTACTCGGTGAAAATACGTTTTATAAATATGAATAGAGAAAGAAAGAACAACAACTTGAAATAGCAGGAAAGATTAAAAATATATTAATATCGACTTTATTTTAATCATTCTACATCTTGGCTTAATGCAAATATATATACAGGTGGGACCAGTAGGATTCCCGCAGGTATTAAATAATATATCGTTACTGTCGCATGTTTCAGCAAGTATTAATAGGCGTATGAGATGCATATAAAAGTTAATTACAGAGAATTAATAAAGAAATTAAGCAAAATAAATCAAAATAATGACAGAACAGGAATGTATAAAAAAAACAAAACAAAGAAACTTCTCTTAAGAAAGAGAGAAAAAAGAAAGCGAGAGATTAAAAAATAAAGAACCAAACAAGCAAAACGAATAAATTTACACTAAAAATAGAAAAAAGAAAAAAGAAAGAATCAACAAAAAAGAGATACAAGTGAAAGTTGCAACATGGCAATGTAAGAGAAAAGAGAAGGTATGAAAGAAAGAAAGAAAATAGTAAGAAAGAAAAGGAATACACTTCAAGAAAGAAAGATGAAAAAAGAGTGAGAGAGAAAATGAAATAAAAAAAGAAACAAACAAAAAAGTAAAAGGAGAGGACTTCATTTTTATTTTATTAATAAACAATATGATTAAAAATAAATAAAAGTGAAGCAAGAAAGATAACGAAAGAAAGAAAGGTGAAGAAAGATAGAGTTAGAAAGAAAGAAAGACAGAAAGAAAGAACGGTGAAGTAAGAAAAAGAAAGAAAGAAAGAAAGAATTAACCTGTATAAAAAGAAAGAATATTGTTCCAAAAAGAAAAGGAAGCACAAATGAAAGTTAACAACAAAGCAAGAAAACAGGAGGGAGTATGCAAGAAAGAAAGAAAGAAAGCAAGCAAGAAAGAAAGTTGAAGAGTGTAAGAAAATAAAAAAGAAAGCAAGAGAGAAAAGAAAGAAAAAACAATAGAAAAGAGGACTTCATTTTTATTTTATTAATAATCAAAATGAAAAAGTTAAATACAAGTTGAGTAAGAAAGAATAAGGGTATATTAAGAAAGAAAGAAAGAAAGAAAGAAAAAAGAAAGAAAAAAGAAAGAAAGAAAAACCTATAAAAATGAAAGGCTATTCATTTAAAAAGAAAATGATATAAATAAAAGGTAACAATAAAGCAATAAAAAAAGAAAAAAAGAACGAAAGAACGAAAGAACGAAAGAAAAAAGAAAGAAAGGTGAAGAAACTAATAAAGGTAAAGAATAAAGAAAAAGAAAGAAAGAAAATTGAATAAAGAAAGAAAGAAAGAAAGAAAGTAAAAATAAAGAAAATAATCTATAAAAAAGAAAGGATATAATTTCAAAAGAGAATATGAGACACAAATGAAAGTTAACAATAAAGCAAGAAAAGCAGAAGAAAGAAAGAACGAAAGAACGCTGAAGAATGTAAGAAAAATAAAAAAGAAAGTAAGAGAGAAAAAAAAGAAACAGATAAACAATAAAAGATAAGAGGACTTCATTTTTATTTTATTAATAAACAAAATGAACCAGTTAAATAAAAGAGGAGCAAGAAAGAATAAGGGTATATTATGAAAGAAAGAAAGAAAGAAAGAAAGAAAGAGATAACTTACAAAAAGGATATTCATTTAAAAAGAAAAGGAGACACAAATGAAAGGTAATAATAAAGCAAGAAAAGAAAGAAAGAAAGAAAGAAAGAAAGAAATGTGAAGAAAATAAGAAAAATATAAGAGGAAATAAAAGAAAAAGAAAAAGGAAACTGACGGTGGGAGGGTTTTTTCTATTAACGGAAAGAATGAAAATAAATAAAAATGAAACATGAAAGAATAGGAGAATTTTAAGAAAGAAAGAAAAAAAGAAAGAAAGAAAAAAGAAAGAAAGAAAGAAAGATAGAAAAAAGAAATAATCTATAAAAAAAGCATATTCATAAGATAAAAAGGAGGCGTAAATGAAAATTCACAGTATGACAAGAGAAGAGTAATGTGGTGTTCGGCATAAAACTCATTGAGACACTTTGGCGATAGACAATTCCTTTGTGTTGGTTGTGTAGAGATTATCACGTCCGGTCCTGTTTTCAGGGCGTAACGACCGTACATAAAAAAAGAGTTGAATAATAGATGTACACGGATTAACCTGAGCATTTATTTCATTGTTAGATCAAATGTTTACTTGCTCCTGTGAAGTTTGGTAATGGAAGTAAAAGTCTTATTCCAGTTATATATATTTTATTTTTACTGAATAACATTTTCTTGATGTTCCCTTAAAGTCAAGCGTCGTGTTATACTAAAGATGAGAAGTTTGGCCAAAATAAATGAGACAGAACGAAGGCTGAAGACATTTTTTTATTACAAAAACCATACGAGGCACCGCACGTCTGTTTTCTATACGTCAATTATTTGAGTTACTCTGACAGACTATCTACCTCTCTCTCCCTCCTCTCTCCCCTCCCCTTCTCTCTCTCTCTCTCTCTTACTGGTTAGAACGTTGGCTTTCTGACGATGAGAACCGGATTCGAATCTCACCAGGGTCGATTTTTCTGGAATGTAAGTTCTTGATGTTCTCAGTTTTGTTTGCGGGTGGGGCAACTTTGGAAATTGCCCCAACACCACAGCACGGGTTGATGAAACCCTTGTGAGTGAAAATGGGTAGAATGAACTCATTATTCGTCAATTTCACTCATAAATCAATTTTGTGTTTGTTCAACACTAACAGTGACCACCTGTTGTTTATACTGCAACTGTTCTGAGCAGACCTTAGTTACGGTTTGTAGGAGAGAACGGATTATCTAGCGTGACCAGCAGTTTGAACAATGCTAGCACGCTTAAAATCTCGGTCACGATGACTTATGACTCCAAGCTAGCACCAACTTCGAGGGTTGCAATTGCATCCAACTTAGTATCAGTATGTATGTACTTATTGAGTATGTAAATAGATTTTATGTACCTGATTCTTCTTTTCGGTCT